>CAHIKZ030005257.1:400000-430000 GCA_903632075.3 Acanthosepion pharaonis | reverse complement strand
AAAAAAGCACCAATTCCCATGTCTTTGAAGTTTCTTTCCTGAGTGACATTTCAAGGTTTTGAGGTATGAGATGTTTGTCTCAATAGAAGATATTTCTTTATTTCTCACTCTCCATTTTGGCAACAGCTAAAAAGAAATGAACTGACTGAGAATATAAAAGAAGAGTTGAAGGAGGGGAGGTATTAACAGAAAAAATATTATTGTAAAAACCTCTGCAGTAAAATTGATCATTTCCTAAGTAAATAAAAATTAAAAATTAAATTAATTACTATTTATCCAGTTATTTGTAAAAATAAATAAAATAACCCATTGACTAAAATAGAAACCCTAAATATACAATTTTTTCCCCATCACAAAAGCAAATTTTTCTACAAATCTCTTCAAACATGCAAACTTCACAATAAGTTGTTTGACCCTGCCAACCAGTATTAATAAAGCATCAAATTTTCTTAGTGTTTTCCCTCCCATAACTCTTCTTTGTTCTTTTGATAAAATAGTGCCTTGGGCTTATCTTTGGAAACCCAACACCACAGAGAAGCTTTCTGAACATTTAATAATTACATTTACTTTATAATGGAGCTATTTCTCTTTTGTGCCCATCTTTCTTTTGGCATCATTTTCACTTCTTATAATATTTTTGAAGAGAATGCACATTTCTTAATTGCTTAAATGTTTTTAGTTTCATTTCATCTTGCTGTAGATTTGATAATAGACTTAATCGCAAATGAATATAGATTCATCCAACGATAGCCTTTCACAAAGTGGAAATAGTTGTTACTTTGAATATTAAAATATAATTAATGTCTTATCACCTGAATAAGTTTTTTGTAACTGTCTATATTTTTTGTACTTAACCATTTTACTATATCTTCTAAGTTTCAAGTCAACATTTGAGGACAGTTTTCAAACAATTTTCTTTTGGCGACCCTTAATTTTTTTTCTTTTTATTTAAACTAACTTTATGATCTTCCTCCTCTTCCTTTGGACTGAGTTTATGATCTTCCTCCTCTTCCTTTGGACTGAGTTTATGATCTTCCTCCTCTTCCTTTGGACTGAGTTTATGATCTTCCTCCTCTTCCTTTGGACTGAGTTTATGATCTTCCTTCTTTTTCTTTATGATTTTATATGCAATTTAAAAAATCTTTGATCACTAAACATTCACTTATTGGTCTGATATCATCTCCTATGATTGCATACCTATATCATGTACTTAATTGATGAAATTATTAATAAATGTTTCTTTAAACTTTTTATTCTGTGGTTAACATGAATATTCAAAAGTACAAAATAATGACATCATTGCATTTCAAATGCATGTAGCTTTTTAGCTCAATAATTATAATTAAAAGCAGTAACTTTCTGTAATACATATATTGGTTGCCCTAAAAATACCAATATATATCAATATCTATCCAAATTTGAATGATCTTTGTTTTGTGAAGATACTTATTACTATTGTAATAGTTTCAAAGTAGTAAGCTAGGCCGAGGTGACAATTTGAATTGGATTCTAATCTCCTCTCCAAACTGTTGCCAGTTCATTTCCATACTTGTAAAATTTAAAAGTGTCTTAAAAACAAGCAGGAAAACAGACATTAATGTTGTTAACACATGTAAAAGAAACATGATAGGAACTCTTGGTTCTGCACACATGTCACATAAATGCTGCAGATTCTTAAGAGATGAAAAGAGCTACATATTGGTGTTTCTTTTTATATTTATTACAGACAAAAATAAGAAAGTTTGTATGATGTTGCTGATATTTTCAAATCCTGCAGGTTTTGGCAGTTTCTATTTTCAATATATCTGCATCTTTTTAATGCTAAAATATATCTTCTATAGAATAAAAGACAAAACTAAATAGATTTGAAGCAATAATTTGATTTCTGGTTGTAGGTTCATTTATGTCTAGGGTCAGTATTTTGTATATTGGCACCAATATAACTATGTACTGTCCTGTATTCTTCTTTTGTGTGCCATGTCCCTTCAGAATGTTGGCAAATATGTCTCTTTACAGTTTTCTGTCCTTTGTAGATTTTAATAAATTTTGGCTTTTTGCTGTCTCTCCCAAACCCTCCTCTGCCATCTATTCACACAAGCTCACCAAGTAGTTTATGCATTGTTTTCCTCTGTAACTTCTTGCCTTCAATCTGTCTTGTGAGTATCAAATTTTCCAAGCCCGCTTTCCTCATTATGTGCCCTAGAGATTTCAACTGTCTATGAACTTAAGTATGTGTCTGCATCTCTTTAATGCTAAAATATATCTTCTTTTTGTTTCCATTGTCTCTAGAACTTTGTCAGCAAGAAATCTTTTCACAACTAGAGAGTGATTAGCTTTTGAAGGAAATAACAGTATGAATCTGGATGGGAATGTCCCCTCACTTGGGAAAAAGATTTTTTTTTTTTTAAATACTTCAAAGAAATGTTATAAATAAGATACTCAAGTATTCTCGAGAAAATGTAAATTAACATTTAAAACAAAAATTTCAGCTTAGACTTGATCCCTAAGCATGCCCTCTATAAATCTTTATATTTGGATCCCCACCTCAGCTCAAAATCCTGGATCCAGCCCCTGAATAAGTATTAGTTTCTTTTAGGGATGAGCATGTTTGAAGAATAAAAATAAAGTCTGACTCTTGTGAAAGAAGAATTTAACTATAAAATGTTTTTTTTCATATAGCAAAGCAAATCCAGGTTTATATTTGTTTTCTCTTATCAGCAGAAAAGTGCAACAAAGTCATTGCTTAAATTCACTTACTTTAAAAGTATTTTTTCTTTTGTCATGCTATTTATGTATAGAAGAAAGAATTGTTCAAAGTAAATTTGGAAGTTTTAAGCCAAAAAATACTTTGAAATGTTATGCCTTTGCTTCTGAGATAGACATAAACATTTGCTTTATTGACTTTCAATCTAGTCATCTTAACATTTTGTACTCCTATTGTATGACTAATATGGAGTTCTTTCATCATAATCTAATTCACACTTATTTTGTTTATGACACAGTAAACACATAGCAAAATTATTAGAATTTAACTTCCTTTCTATCATAAATTGTTTCTAATAATTATCACATTTATTGTCATTAAAATAATATCTGTATAAAATAAAGGCTATTCTAACTTATTAAGTTATTGATATACATTAGTATTTACAATTTTAGAACAAACCAAACTGTATTTACTAAAGATGAAGTTACCATTTGACAAAAATCCATGTGTTACTATATTCCATTATATTTCTTAACTGAACTAAAACATAACATCTATTTGAAAGAACATCCAACTTGAGGACTGAAAAAATACCAAGAAAGTTTTTAGTTTGAACACCACATCTAACATTTGTGTTTTTGTTCTGTTTTTAAGCGACTAAATTTCTATCCTTTGCTTTTGTTTCAAATAACTGTAACAAAAAGTCCAACAATTAAATATACTGTACAAAATTTCTTTTATTTTTTTTGTTTTTTTTGTGGGGTACCTTGTATATTCTACTTTTTAGAAGTCAATAATTAAGCAGTTATTAAATCACATATTTTACAGTATAAGTTTTATATACACTGCAAAGTGTAAACAATGTCATGTAGCTTATAAAGATAGTTTTAGATTGATATTATGACTTAGTTTTGTTCCACATATTCAGATTCAAATTTAGTACAGCAATTAATTAAATCAGCTGATGAAAAATAAACAAATTTAATCAAGAAACAATGGATATTGGTTGTCTTTTTTGTGCTATCTTTACAATATTTCAGTCCAGTCTAGTGTATTTGAATTTTTGAATTGTTCAGATTTTTTAATTCATTCTTTTTGTGGTTTTTGTTGATCCATTTGTACAGCTGCCTTCAGGTGTAGAATCTGTTTCTCTTTCTCTAGTAAAGAGTGGTAAATATATTGTCCAGCTTGACTCTTTCTTTTCCTCTGAAAAGAGAAGGAAATTATCAAAGTCTAATTCTTAATGAGTTAAAAGCATTCACACATACACAAACCTCTGCTGTTATTGATTCCCCAAAATGTGTCATTTGCAATCAACAACTGTTAGGAAATATAATTTTTCCTCTTTGCAACTGTTAACATTTTTTATCACTATTAAGAGAATGACTCAAGCAATTAAAGCAGATTTTGACCTGTAAATGGTTTTAAATTACAAAAAGAAAACTGGAATATAATCCCTGAATTTTTGTTCTCATTGGGGGGGGGCTGTAGCTGCGGCACATGATTTCAATTTGCTAATAACATATGGGCTCTGATGTTGTCAGACACTTCAAAATAACAAGTTAAAAAATTTATATTTGATTTTAAAATATAGCTAAAATAATTTAACCTTAAATTGTAGACTATAAGGAAACTGAAATAAGCCATCAAATATGAAATAAAATTGTCAATTTGAACTGAATTTAATATGAATTGACAAAAATTAATAGGTAAATCTGGAGAAAGAGAGAGAGAGAGATAACTTTTATAAGTTAAAATTAAAAGTTAAAGATGATATTTCAAATTGCTGTTTTGTTAAACCAACTTCCAAGAGAATGCTTCCCCAATCACTGCAATCTGTTCAAGTTTTCCTCATATAACCCCATAAACTATGATTATTACTCTGTAACCCTCAACCTCGAGTGGCTCATGGGCCTTGTACAAAGTGAACATCATTGTAAAAAAACATTTTTTTAAAGTGAATTTAGCCAAGTGAATGAAAATGATTATAGCACATTAAAAAAATGTCTAAATGATGAAAATATAATTTTGCCAAGACATGTCTTTCTTCTGAAGGTTTATAAGCCCTTTTTTAATGTGAACTCTAGATTTTTACCTCTGTTTAATGTGAAATACTCAGGTGACATTTTGCATGTTTACCTGTTTTTTTCTTTTGCTTTAGAAATGTTAAATTCTTTCTGAAGAATGTTTATAGTGTCTGCATGAAAAAAATTAATGAAAAATGAGCACTATACTGCAAATTCTTTTTTAATCATTTCACCTCCAGCAAGGCAATAAAGCCACTAAGACACAAGTGGGTTACTGAGTGTGAAAGAATATAAGAATCAAGCCGAGCTTCTCGACTTGACGGTCGAACTCTCTGCTTCTGAGCAGAAAGGAACCCGGACGAGGTTCCGCCGAAGGGCAGAATCTCGTTCGGGGAGAAATGACCAACCCAATCTCGTTTATACGGGCATTTTTTGGCTGAGCCTATGGGCTCAGGAAACCCACGTAAAAACTCGGCCTTGTGCCACATGCAACCCTTGTGGTGGGGTGGCTAGATACCGAAAGAATATAAGAAAAAAACATTAAACAGAGAGAATAATAAAAGAACAGGAATTAAGAAAACAGAAGCTAATGATTAACATTACATTTAAATTATTGAAGATCAAAGTTGATTGGAAAGTAATATGCTGGAAGAAACTGTTAGCACAGAACTTAGTTACATCTAGCCAATTCGACTGTAAAATGATGAGACCTTGCTGCCAATCTAGTACTGCACTTGAATTCATAAAATCTAGGTACCATAGAGGAAAGCGCATCAGAACAATTGCCATGAAAATATTTATAGAAAAGACACAGGAAAGCTATGTTAACAAAGTTAACATTTTGCTATGCTTACAAGCAAATTTTTAACTTTCAATATAAGAAAAAAGATTTCCAGAATATTTATTTATCATTTGTATTATTTACTTTTCTTTCTATCATCTATTGTCATAATAAGAAAAGAAATATTTTCCATCAAAACTCTGTTGGGGGCTAAACCTTAAAATGATATATTCTGGTTTATAGGAATGAGGTAAGACTGTACAGCTTCAATATGTTTGCAATTCTTTAATGGCATAGCAGTTGATTAGTTTTTATTAAAAAAAATTTCTTTCCCTGAATCTTAAAAGGCAAAAATATCATTCATTCACTCTTTTGTCCATTTTTTATTATTAATTTACTGTAAAATCCCTTCATTGCAGATAAACAAAACAATTACTTTTATAAATAAAGATAAAATTGCTAAATTGAGAAAGTAGAACTACTGCAATAAGTTTAATACTTCAAATCTCCTGCTTCTATTAATTTTTGTCTAGTATTTCTTTCGTCTTCATTTGCATTTTATTGCGGCTACTCCAACCATGGTATTTACTAATGGTTGTAGAATTGATGGTTTGAGTTGTTATAATGAAAAGTAACTGAAATTAAGATGGGGAAAAATAATTATCAAATTTAATAATAGTTGACAATGCTTCATCTGATAAAAATTCAAGATGATATTCTGCTGTCTTAAAAAATTAAGCAAATATAATCAATAATTAGTTGAAAAGTGGATTTATTTAGCTTTATTAGATTTGTCTGGAATCAATGTGTTTATCAAGGTATACTTTTTCTACCTTCATATTATATTGATGTGAATCTAAGATAAATTGCTTAGAAACCATCATCATTACTTATATTTACTCTAAAAGCTTTGTGACATTATTGCATAAATTAGTTTTGTAAGGTTAAGTTATTATTGATATAAGGCAAAGCATTTAAAACCTGTTGTAAAATTTATATTAACCATTAGTGACAAGGAAATGTTTCCTATGAATATTATTTTTGTTGATTTTATTTGAAGAGAGAAACAGGTATATTTTGTTGGTCATAAAGTGAACCGTTTTTAAAAATTCTTAGTTTCCCATTCAGATTGTGAAATTGAGAAGAATTGCCACTTCAAATAAGATATAATTTCTTTTTCATTTAAATTTAATTTCGAAATTTAATTTTTTTCATTTAAATCTAATCTTAGATTTAAAATGTTGCCAGAAAGAAATTTTCATCAGCATTCAATAGCTTGAAATATGACTATCTTTATAATCAAATCCTTATTAATTTAAAATACATGTTTTTTTTTTTTAAAATATCAAAGACCAGTATTATTTAAATTCACGTGCTATGTGTGTATATATGCATACTCACACTATTATTATTTCATAATAATTACTTTATTCTTCAAGTGAAATTCATTAAATATTGTTTCTCTGTTTTGTAGCGGTTTGATCGGCAAGACTCATTGTCATCCCACAGCAGTTCCAGCCATGAGTACCATGTCAATGGGGAACAGCGACTCCGACGAAGGGGAAGCCAACCCACACAGTCAACCCAGCAAATGGATAGGTCACAGGACGTTGGTCTTCAAGGAAGACTGGTTCGTCGGGATTCTTTCGAAAGGTCTGCATCCCAACGGCTACGGGACTCTCCCCGCATCCCAAGGGCACACATTTCACAAAAAAGCATGGATAGCTGTGGGACGCAGACACCGACCCAAACGAGGCATGGTAGTTATCGCTGGCACGAGAGCCCAAGCAAGATAGATAACCACTCTTTTCACGGACGCCAAGGGAGCTATGGAGAACAGGGAGTAAATTACCGGTCTGATACTTACAGCGCCAGCCCCCTTCAGACAAAATCAGAAATTTATGGATCAGAGACCATTATAGGACCTGATCGCAGTATTTATGGAGGGGATTATTCAACTGGCAAGGAAGAGTTTATTGCGTTCAGCCAGGACATTGTTAACCAACAAGGGGACATAAGTCCCATTCCACACAAGCCCAAACCAAGGTCTTTCCCACGTACAAACCCAGCTTATGTTGGGGTCCCCCGAAGAGATGGACAAACTTCATACAAAAAAATTAATGTTGACCAAACTACCCCAGCGTACGATGTCCCTTATCAACCTGAACCCATAGTCATGACTCTCCAGGGCTCTCAGACCAGTAACACCTACAGTGACCCATACAGCTATTGCCGGCATGACCGCTCGGACAGTGATACCTCGCATTCCTCACACCGAGGCGGCTACCTCCACGAGCGCACAGACAGCCAGGCATCGCACTCGTCGAGGAACCGCGACTTATCGGATAGCCAGTCATCCCAAGGGTCACTGCGCAACATGTCTGATACACACTCATCCCAGGGGTCTTTGCGCAATATGCAGGATAGTGCAGTGTCGGTGCAGGACAGCATCTCATCGAAGGGTTCGTTGCAAAGTACCGAGCAAGATTATGCGTGCATCCATGAACGGTCAAGCAGCCAGCTGTCCCACCGATCACTGATCCAATCTGAGCCAGAGTACGCAAACCTTCCATTCAGTCCACACAAGTCTGAATCACTTATCACGTCGTCATACGACCAGAACAACTTTAAGAATATTTTAAAATCAAAAAAAGGTAGCACTGGCGATTTCAATGAGGCATGTTTAGACAATCGCACGGGCAGTATACTACAGGATTATACTTACCAACAGTGCTTACCTGGTAGTCACCGATCTCTCATTACACATAACTCAAGCTACCACTCTGAAAGTAAGTGAAAATTTTTTCTCTTATCTTCTTTCTTTCTTACTCATTACATCTCATTTACTTTATCAATGAGAAACCTGATTCTTTTGTTTCATTGTAATCAGTTGATTTTGATTTGTGATTGGTTGCTTTCCTTTTTTGCTTTTTAGCTGTGAATGTTTGATGCTTGTTTGTTCTTTTGATTTTTATTGGTTATTATAGCTATTATTTTAATCATGATTGGCTGATATGACTTCTTTCATTTGATGAATATTGTCCAATCACATTAATTTATTTATGGCTGATTTAGATTCTTCCTATCATTTGAATGCATTTATTTGATGCGATTAGTTAATGATTTTGCCATGATTTATTATTTCATATATTTGCATGTTCAGACCACATTTATGTGGTTATCACTCAAATTTTTATCTCCTCAAATCTTCAGCAAATATCTCAGTAGTCATTATTATTATTTCTTCACTGAGTGTTCATACCAGTAGTAAATGGTTTGTGCCAGAAATAAAGTGACAGCAAGTCTCTTCACTATGTCTCAATAGTCTCTTCATTGTATTCTGTTTTCAGTAATATTGTCATCTGGATGGCTCTAACCCATCCCTTGATTTTGATTTTGATTTTGTCCAGCTTTTTCTTTTCCTAGGCTCCTTAGTATTATTCCCAGAATTACAATTATAACATTAGAGCAGCAGGCAAAAAAAAAAGTGACACTGGAATAAAAATATACAAAGCTGAACATACTCATCAAGATACCCAGTCTGATAAATGTATACCAGGCACATGCAGCACAGCCAAATATGCATGATATGGTGGCAGGTTTTGATAAAGGCAATGCATAATCTCACAGGTGGAATCCAGTTAGATATACCTTCAGTTTGGGCAACCCAGTCTTCTCAGACAGTTTCTAATGGAACGTGTTCTTCAGTATCTTGATGTGACTCCCAAGTCACCTTGGCTGCTTCATCCTCCAAACTTAAATATATCAACCCTTTTGACACTCAGCCATGATGCTCTCTCATTAATCCCTCTTATGACTAGAGATGCACAATGCATCAACCCCTACAAGACATGCCTAACTGGTTATGGTCAGATAACTGATAAGCAAATCTGTAGTATGAAACAAGATATTTACTGCAGTTAATCTTAATTCACCAAGACAAAGTAGTTAACCATGTCAATCAGATAGCCATGCCTGGTGTAGCATCAGAACATTCTATTATTATTATTATTATTATTATTATTATTATTATTATAGCTTTTAGTTTATTGGTTATTTCTTTTTAAATTAAGATTTTTCACACTTTAGTCCCCCTCACTTCATATAAACTGTTTCGGTTATAATTAATAGTATTTTAATAAATGTTATGTAGTCATAAATCATTAATATTGTTTTTTTTTTTTTCATTCAGTCTTGTAAAGAAAATTACTAATATTTAGTGGATATTTGTATACGTGCTAGCTTAAAAGCTGCCCTATCGGGTGACATTTAAGCTAGCTCCTGCAGAGGGCTTTTGATTAAACCTCCATCACAATAGATAGATGTGATAGGCAACAATAAACTACAGAACTCAAAATTGCTGCATTTATGTATTGCATTAATATTTAAGCTTACCTTTTAAAAGTTCAATGATAATTCTTCTGCTGCTGCTTAATTTAAAGACAAGACTAAATAAAAAGGGAAAATTATATTGTAGCAATCCTTCAAGAGGGGAAAATTTACCTGTCTTGAAGATCAGCATTCAAAATATTGGCTTTTATCAAGATTTTGACCACTGACGACAGTTGGAAAATATGCTTCTAACTGGCTAAAGAAATTTAATTTTACCTTTTTTATATGTAAATATATCACTGTTACAAAACTTATACAGTGGCAAATTTTGATGACAATGGTGAAAAATGTCATCAGAATTTTAATTGACATCATTATACTGAAGTCTTCACCAAATATTTTATAAGAGTTCTCAATGACTCTTTCCAAGTGAACCATGTCATCTTTTTAAAATGCAAATATTATAACTCATTTGAAAATATTTGTGTTTTCATTCTCTTAACTTGCAAATAATAATAAAAAAAAGTTGATTTGGAAATGATGATATATAAATCTGTTTACTAGTGGTTATAGTATATTTGTGGTGAAAGCAACATTTTCATTAACTGACACCTCCATTGTAACCATTTCTTTTTCTTTATGACTTGTAGTAAAACCAACCAAACATGGTGAATTGCTCCACATCAACAGGTTCTCTTTTTACATGACCAGCAAGATGTTCTACCATTGAACTTCTTAGATAAAAATGTGTCAGTGTGCTTTGACTTAGGTAACATATGTGCCTAAATAGGGAATTTCAAACAAATTTTGAATTTAAAACAATTTCATTTTTGGCTATTTTATTTTCAATGCTCTTTGAGTCTAATACAAACATGGATAGTTGACTGCTTCTCACTAAACAATTTTCATGTGATGTTCACTAAAATATTCTTCTTCCATTTTTTTTCTTTATTTTTTTCTTTTTTCCTTTTATTTATTTTTCTTTTTCTTTTCCTATTTTTTCTTTTTTAATTTTTTTTTTTTAATAAACATCCCGACTTTTGCTTCTTTTTTAATTATGTGACTTTTTTTTTTTTATTCAAATCACTGGACATCAATGTAAACCCAAAATAACATAGCTTCAATTTATCTTACTTTCTAAGTTTCTCTATTGTAGGTATATCACATAAGAAGTTTCTTAACTATAGATACATAACAAATAGGATAATTTAAAAAGTGAACAAAATATTGTTGAGCTTATCATCAGAAAGTAAGTTTTGCAATATTAACTTATTTAATAATATTATTTGGCAACACCAGAAAAGTTTATTTAAACATTTTACATTTCAGTTTGTTTTATCTGTTAATATTACTGAAAAATAGAAGTGAACAGCTATAAAAAGTTATTGTTTGATGTAGCTCCCTTGAAAAAAAGGGTAAAAATATTAGCTTATATTACTGTTTGCCTGTTTTACACACTACATACACAATTGCTTAAAAAATACAATATTTACACTATTTACATTCAGACTATTGTCCACATCTTTGTTGTTATTATCACAACGTTTCAGCTGTTGTGCCCTCTGGCCTTCATCAGGTACATATTGATCCAATAAGCTACAGGGAATTCTGAACTAAAAAGTTATCCAAATTGATATACACTTGATGAAGGCCAGAGAGCATAACAGCCAAAGCTTTGTGATAACAACAGAAGATGAGGACAATAGTCCAAATGTAAATAGTGTAAATAATGATAACTTCTTGTCCCTTAAATTCAAAAAGAAATTGTACAGTATTTGTAGTGCCCAATATTGGAAATACAGTATTGGAAATACAGCATATAGACTGTGTGGACATTGAAATCAACACTGCATGATGACCATATCTGAAGATCACTTGCAGTGTGGAACTGACAGACCATGCAGTGTTGATTTCTATGCCTATAATCTTTTAGTAAAGATTTCTTATAATGTTTGTGAATATTTGAACTGTTTAGCTGTATAAACCTGTTAAATGCTGTCATTGAAATCCAAATACAGAACATTGTACATGTTATGTGATTTTAGAGCTCATAACAGTCCTATTTGCATTTTTTTATCCTTGGGTTTCTTATGTCATCATCATCATTTTTATCAGTCATAAGAATTCCAACCAAGAGCTGTACTGAGAGGACAGTGTCAATAAGTAAAGCTGGGTTCTTGCTTGACTTTCTTTTCTTTTCCATCTGGTTTTGAGGTGCTCAATGTCAAAAAACTCTACATTTCAGCTCTTGATATGTCTAAAACATGAACATTTTTTTTTCTTTCTTTCTTCATCTTCTTTTCTCTCTCTCATTCCCACAATCAGTCTATTTCACTTATCTTCCCTTTCTCTTACCCTTTCCTTTCTATTTCACATCCTCATTTTTTTTTTTTTTTCACATTTTTGACAGGCCAGCAGATCCTGGTTCACCATTCACATTATATAAATGACCAAATTCAACATCTATATGAATGCCACAGAATTCGCTGCCAGGGAAGCTTTTTATATTTAAGTCCCTTAATCAGTAATGTTTTGGTATATTCAGAGAGCTTTATTGTTACTTAATTCTCCTTGTGCTTTGATGTGCAAAAACTGTACTGTTCCATTGACCAACATAAAGGACATTATTGATTTCAATTAGAGAATTTCATTACTACCATTCAGTCTATTGGCTCTTGTCCTACATACATATTGATATTATTGCTATCTTTGTTTACCTATATTTGTCTCGAAATACAGATCTCCATGCATTTCCTCTGTTTTCATGAGTCTCTATAAATATATGCAAGGCCATATGTGTGAATAACACTTACCTCTATATGCGCACAGCACACAAAATAATTTTCTTTTTTTTAAACAGGTACAAAAGAAATAACTCCAAACAAAACTCTATGAAGCATAGTTATATGAGGAGAGTGTGTGTCACATGCAAACATGTACATTTCAACTGCAGAGCATTTTCAAAAGATGATTTGTTTCTTTTATTCCTTCATGTAATCTTTCCAAAAATTGTTTAACTTATTGCTGACTCTTTGTAAAAACAGTATTAATATGCCTTACCATGAGGATAAATATGATACAAGGTTAGTTTAATATGGGACCCCCTACCTGTGTTCTACCTGCTTTTGATGTAGCTGTGATGGCATTCCAACTGAATAGGAAGGTTCTAGCTGAGTGATGGATCCCCATAAACAAGAGTAAACATTTCAAATACCTTGGTGTATCAATCAAGTAGTATAGGAGAGAAGGAAATTGAACATAGAATAGGCTGCAACAAAAGGTAATTTTACCCAACACTACAAATTACTACAAAATCAAAACATCAAACTAAAAACTCAAGTCATGTTCTTAAATAGTCTCATTAGATCAAGACTTTTGTATGATGTCATGCATGGTGACAAACCTGTTCAGAAATATCTAAACTGTCAGCTGTATACAACTGCTTTCTAAGATCAATGGTTAAAAATTAAGAGTGTGAAGCCTGAAGGTTTTGGCAAAAATCATTCTTCTTTGAACATTGTGGACTGTTGCTACAGGTTCACAAACAAAGAACTGTACCAAATAACATAAACTATATCACTTGAAGATTTTCAACAGCAGCAACAACTAAAATGGATAGCACTTGTAACTTGAAGAGAAAATAATGAAATAATCTAGATGTTGACATTCCACATTATTTCAAATAAAAGTTTAGGAAGGAAAACTCTATCAATACTGGAAAGAGCGATAGCAGCTTCTGAACTTGAGAAACCTGTTTTTCTGAAAAAGAGAAAAATTTTATAAATTTCTACTGAAAGCAGTACTGGCTTCTTGGTGAATGAATGACAAATGTTTCCTTATAGGGAAATGGTTAATATTACCATTACTCTTTATTACAAAGAGTTCTCCAGCAGTGAATGACCTGAAATGATGCTTTGTAGAATCATTTTAGGTGGTTAATGACAGATCATGTAACAACTGACTGACATTCATGACTAAAGATATTTTCCATCTTTACTATATCACTTCAAGAATGACAATAATTTGGTACTTGATTCATTAAATAGGCTAATATACTTGCTAATAACTAAAGTACAATGTGTTCTAGAAATATT
The DNA here is from genome assembly GCA_903632075.3 of Acanthosepion pharaonis. Taxonomy (NCBI): domain Eukaryota; kingdom Metazoa; phylum Mollusca; class Cephalopoda; order Sepiida; family Sepiidae; genus Acanthosepion; species Acanthosepion pharaonis. The sequence goes on along the minus strand of CAHIKZ030005257.1, from coordinate 416,059 downwards.
TACCCTACCCTTATATAGAAACACACATACATTTAGGTAGAATATTTACATTCTCGTACTGCATTCATACAGAAGTGTTTGGTTTGTTTTACAGCAAATGGGTCATTTAATGTTGATAACTTTTTTTCCTGGTAATATTTTTGTTTTGTCAAAAATCTATTTCTGGTAATATTTTTTTTCCTCAGAAATGTATAGCTGTTAATATAATTTTAAAAAATGTATTGCTGGTAATTTTTTTTTTTTTTTTTTTTCAAAAAGGAATTGCTGATAATAGTTTTTCTTCTTCAAAAATTTATTCCTGGTAATAAGTTTTTTACAAAATATTTCTGGTATTAAAACCTAGTTTTACACTTTCATAATGCTTTTTACCTCAGTTTCAGGGTTAACTATTTGTCCATAGCTGGGGCCCTAACAGGTGCTACCACCCCGAGTTAGGGTGAACCTGGGAACACCAGCAATTAAAAGGTGGTTCCACGCTCCTCAAAGCCTCCTGATCAGAGGCCTTGCTGTTAGGCATAGTTTATTGTCTTGCCCTGGATGTGGATGTAGTTTATCGTCATACCCAGGACGGTCATACAGAAATGTCAATAACATTTTAGAAAAGCAAAATTCACTTTTTTCAACATCTAATGTGTACAAATTAGTCACAAAGATTAAAGTAGATATAGAATAGATGTAATTCATTGTTTTTCAACATACTGGAATTTAAATATTTCTCATCACTAGGCACCATAGAAAAGTGATGAATATATTAAGAGTTTGATACCACTTGTCTTCAAGAATATCAACAGGAACACATTGCTCTATTTTCTCTACTTGCATAGAAAACACGACTGAAAGATATTTCTTATTCTTTCTAGGTGTAAATAAATAAAAGGGGGTAAAAGTTGACAAAAGTCTGCTTGACCCTGCAGTGTGCTCAAAAATCTAATTCATATTCACATCATAGGAATTTACATAATACATATTTTTTAGTGTTTAAATTTTATGCTGACAAGTCATATCCTTAGGCAAAGATTTACCTCTGCCAGGAAATGGAGATTTTTTTTTTTTTTTTTATTTTCTCCAACCAAAATCATTTCCTGGCTTGGATCTGTAAGAAATTCTTTTGTATATTTCTGAGTTTCTGTCTGTCTGTTTTTTTTTTAACCATTTTGCCTGCTTTCTATCAATACAATTGTGTGTTTCAGTGCACATTGTGGAGCAATTGGCAAAAATACTCAACAAACAGAATTGACAAAGCTTCCAATAAACAATAACAAGAAAAAGAGAGAACAAAGCAAAATAATACTACATAAACAATATATATATGCATGTCAAAACAACATTAATAAGGTGAAAAGTTCACAAAATAAGAATGGTGTTAACATGTAAAATGGATACAGTCAAGTGCTTGTATTATTCTGACTTCAAGACAAGAAAGAACAAAAATGGGATATTGAGTTTTTCTTGTGGCAACAATTATTACAACAATTTTGGAAATGAGTAATCTCAAATTAAAATTTTGGCTACCACTGTTTTAGAAAATGGATATGCCCAAATTTCATTTACATCACATTAGATAAGAATCTCTTTAATTTTTAACAAGACATTTGAATTTTACATTGGCAAAGAGTTAATTCTTTATCAAAAAAATATTTTCCTCTTCCAAAAACCTCATAAACAGTTGCTAAAGCTTACATCTTTTTTTTTTTTATTCATGTCTAAAGTTCCCATTAAGACTGTAATGTTAATTGACTTATTCTGGTTAAAAATTAGGACATAGGTTTGGGACTGTTATATTAAATACTCTCATACTTGTATTCGTAAAAGAGAGCCAACCTTTTAGCTTTTCTGTCAATGTTTTTGCTGGCATCACTATTATAACATTTATATAATTCTGTCTGAAAACCCCCTTATGCTATATATAAAAAATGTAAGCATCCAATGTTTGAAAGAAATAATGCATTTATTGTATTGAATTTTTACAAGTTTAGTAGGAAGGGTTTTAGTTTTTGTTTTTTCTTATATTGTTTTATATTGTTTAACTTTCCACGTGTACCAAGGCTTTTTTTTTTATTTTTTAGAGTAATCACTAAACAATTGATTTATAATCATTCCTTTATTCAACCATATGCTAATCCTTGGTTTAGCAAATACATTGTTGGTATCAATAATTGTATAATATATGAAATTGATTTTTGTTCTGTTTACAAGAAATGAATATATACTAACAAAAACTACACTGATCCAGGTTTCCTACCTGTGGAAGTGTATAAAAAACCAAAACATTATAATTTTTCACATTTTAATATCAATTTATGGTATTAATTTAATTCCTACTTCAGAAGTTATTTACTTTTCTTTTTATTCACTTGTATTATGAGATATGATTTTCCTCTTTTATGTTTTTACTTGAGCAATTTATTTAATCCAGCTTGCTAGGCCTGTCAAGACTTGACTTCAGTTTATTGGCTCATTAGTTAAGCTACAGATGGCAGTCATGTGATGCCAAGATGCTGAAGCTAAACTACCTGGTAAGGTACGTTGGTTGATCAAGGTCAATGTTGATTCATCATGAGGCATGTTCAGCAGGTTGGTTGCTGATGTTACAGTAGTGGCAATGAGAGAGGCGGGGAGTGGATAGTGAATGTTGTTTGAGTGGAATGTCTCTGTTGGATTGTGGTCAAATGTGGTATCAATGAAATGGGGTCATGGTGGTGATGACAAGGGAGGCCTGGTGCTGGATGGTGAAGATTGATAGAGCAGGATGTCTCTGTTGGGTTCTGGTCGAATGTGGCATCAATGAAACAGGGTCATGGTGGTGACAATGAAGGAGGCTGGGGGAGTAAATAGTGAAAGTTGATTGAGCAGAATGTCTCTGTTCAATTCTGGTTGAATGTGGTACCAGCAAAACGAGATCACAGTAGGGACAATAGAAGCGATCATGGCAGTGACGGCAACAGTGCACCTGCATGTCAGCAAGTAACCTTTCAGCCTGCCACTATGTTTGCTGTTATGAGGAGATTTCCTTTTAAACAAATCTGATTTATTCCCAGGGTCATCTTTTTTTGGTGAGAATTTTAGTGATTGACTATTGTATTTTATTACAAGGATTTGTTTTGTGGACTGGATGTGATGCTCAGAGCCCCTGTACAGAAAACTACTTTTTTTTATTTTATGTTTTACTTTCTTAGCACTCACATCCAGTCGACATGTAGTGTGAATCAGAAAGAGATCTAATTGCAGTGAAGTATAACACTAAATACACTTAGTATATTTAGTATATAAAACTAAGTCACATGATAAAACAATACTTCACTACTGTTCAACAACAAATAAAGATGGTCTGATAGAAATAATAGAGCCAGAAATGGGTAGGAATGTTTCCAAAGAAGAAATCTACATTTGAGGAAGGTCATTTTATTTATGTATTATGATTCTTTCCAACCAACCAAATAAAACTACATGTTATTTTCTTACTAACACTTTTTATATTACTAGTTTTGTTGTAATTTTTCAATGTTATATAACAAAACAGTAACAATATATATTCACTTGGAAGCTTTGTTATCAATTTTCTTGCTTTTGTGTGCTTGTAAAATGTTTCAAATCATAATTATGTATTCAGAATGATTCTTCTATTATGGTGCTTTTTTGTTTTAGTAACTGTTAAATTTAAATAAATGTTAATCAGTATCTTACAATATTTCGTCTTCTGTCAGTATGAAAAAGCATAAACATGCAAAATAACATTAAAATATTTTCCCACTTGCAATACTCACAAGAATGTGGCTTTGTGCAATAACAGATGAAACACTTGTTTAAGAAAGAACAGATATTCAGTTTAAACCTCCAAGATTCTATGGGGTAATGGCTTTGTGTTAAAGATTCAGTTACCTGATACTTGGGAGTTCAGTCCATGGGTTAGGCAGTGAAATTCATTAGTGTGTAGAAAGAGTCAAAAAATGAACTAATATCTCCAATTTTCAGAAGATTAAAGAAAGGTTTTGGTTGGAAATTCCTTGTTAACAAATACAATAGTTACAATAACAACCAAGATGAGGACACCAGTTGAAATAAATCAATGTATACAATGAATAATTCTTCATCTCAGAAATTCAGACAGAAAATAAAATCTTATTTAGTCACTTAAGAAAAAGAAAAAAATCCTTGTACATAAGTTAGTGTTTCACACCATCAAAAAACTTGGTCTATTCTTTTATAATAACTGGGTTTAATCTATAGATGAATTTGTACTGTCTTTATTAATTTGAGACAAACAGAAACTTATATCTTAGTAACAATCTTCATTGTATAATCTTTATTAAAAAAATATTTATCTATTCCTCTTTAAAATTGTCTTTGGCTTGTTCATGTCCAAATCAATTCTGTTGAACCTTCTTTCTTTTTCATGAAACCTTACCATTCTTATTGTGAATTGCTGTGTCCAATAAATATTTATACTTATCCTGTTTTTGGACATATTTAGCTTGTTGACCTCAGATGACCTACATATACACAGTTAGATTCATTGTTAATGAAAGAAACAATAAAATAAAGAAAGACAAGTTATCTTTGTTGATAAGTTTTTTCCATTTCTAAAAAAAACAGCTTTTCTTCAAACCGATATTTAATTTTCTTATAATTTAATGAGGGGAAAAAATCATGTAATTTTTTTAAGTCACTATAAAATCATTTTGTTAATCGAGAATAGGAGTGGAGTTTAGTGCAAAATGTCAACAACTGAATAGTACTTTCTATTTTTAGAAACTATATATCCTTTCATACGTATTTAAATTAATCGACTATTATAGGTGTTATGAGGAAGAATTGTCCCATCAGGAAACATAACTTTGTTTTCACCTGAAATTACTATATCTGATTGCAGGTAAACACTTCTTTTTCCCAAATATTAGAAGGTAATAAAGGCATGAAGCAAAACTTGTTTTGAATTTGGTTAAATTAGGTATATAGATGACATTCCATTAACATTTGAGGTACCATCCAACATTTTTTTTATTCTCTGCTAAAAGGAGCATGGAGTATCATTTTTTTAATGCCATGCTTCTTCAGTGTGTAGGTAATCGTGACTCTCCACAGATTCCTTTTATTTATCTGTGAATTACCATGCATTCTTGTAAAAGATAGTTGAGTAATTTCCCATTGCTTTCTCTATGGTTTGCATTCAGAGTTTTCCTTCTTTTAGATTGGCTGCCACCCAAGGCTAGAGAGCCCAGTTTACTCTATTTAATCCATAGTTGGTTAGAGAAAAGACAGATTCATGCCTTTTCCAAGGGCACTAATGCAAAAATGAATGCAACAGACTAAACCAGAATTTGAACTCAACTTACTAATTTCATTTTCCATACAGATATCTGTAACACTATCCACACCTTCTGGGATATCCTGATATGCCGTAAAATAGAGAAGTTTTCTTTACATAAAACAAATATCTCTTACTTTATAGTAATAAAGCCTGAATGCATTTTATGGCCAGTCAAACAGCTGAACACCAGGAACTGAAAATTAATCTACAAAATAACGTGTCTTGAGTATGATCAGAGAAGTGATATTGTCCTCTGTTACGGGTCAGAACTTATTTCAAGCTAAACTACAAGTGATCTGTTTTTACATTCTACCATATAAACCAGAACAACACTAAATGTAGGGATCAATGAAATCATTTATTTTTTTTATATATATACACACACACACACATACACACACATATATATTTTAAGACATTTTTTATGTTTATATGTTCTTTTTATAGATACAAATATTTAAGTAAATGCTCTGTTCATAATAAACAGTATTAATGACATTTACCAGCCTGAATGTCTGAGAAATTTTCATAGAAAATATGCATAAAAATTTCTCATACATTCAGGCCAATAAATGTTGTTAATACTGTGGCTAAATCGGTAAAGCATGTCAGACTATATGACAGTTCCATATAGGATACAGGTTCAATTCCTGTCAGAGGACACATATTTTCTATGAAAATTTATCGCCTATTCAGTCCGGTAAATGTTGTTAATACTGTTTATTATAAACAGATCATTTACTTAAATATTTGTATCTATAAAAAGAATGTATAAACATAAAAAATCTCTGAAAATAATTGTTGAACTTTGTCCATTTCATAATGTGTGACACACACACACACACATACATACATACATATATATATATATATATATATATATATATATATATACACACACACACACACACCAGGGAAAGTAACAGTGATTAGCAACACACAGCAGAAATTAGAATAAGAGAACTGTTCTGACTCTATCTGTGATAATCTGTGTTCAATTCATATTGATGCTCTTGGAAAAGGTATAAATAGGAATAAATGATGCAATCAACATTGAAAAAAGTCTGATTAAAATAAATTCACTTACAGTAATTATATAAATTAGTACAGTATTTCTTTTTAATTTGCCAGAAATTAACAAAATTATGAGAATAGAATTTTGTGTCCTATTTTTTGCTTGTTTTTGCAAAATTTTGCAATAGTAAAATAGAACTATTTTCATAATTGGTTGGAAGCAACAATTCTGATAGAATCAACATTCCTGGATTAACTGAAGACTTCCAGGATCTTTTGAAATCAATTAATGCAAAATATAGTGAACTCATGGTTATTATATTCCTTTATTTTGAAACCAAGGCAGTGTCAGGTCATATTTGCTTATATGGGATAAATTCAGTATTGTGCATTGAACTGGAAACCTTTTGGAACCCTTATGAGTAATAAAAAACATCCTACCCAAATAGCAAATTAGTTGTATAATAAGCCTTGATAGTCAAATAGAAGTTAATACCAAAAATTTCAATTCAATATTCTTTTAGATAAACAACTTTGTAAATGGTTGAAAAGTAATATAAAAAAATGTTCAAAGTATCCATTTATCTGAAAGAAAAGAATAAGTTTTGCCAACAAAACTTTTATTCTATTGAGATGGTATCCTGAATCTCCCTTTATGAGCACTGAAAATAAATTGACTTTTGGAATTTTCTTGAAGTATTTTTTACAACTTTAAGTTGTTGGATTCTTATTGAATTTTATTTTGTAATCAGCATATAATTTTTTTAATTTTACGAACGCCTCTTTTTTTAAAACTTGATGAAAAATAATCCCACATGTACACACTTCTTTTGTATCCTCTTCTAAATATTTGTGCTACTGCACACTTAAAATATTTTTGGTTTATACCATTTTTTTTTTAGCATTAGAGTTTAAGTATGCTAAACCTAGACTACTGTTGGATTTAATGCATCGCTTGACATTCTTTAAACTAGATCTTAATTTCAAATGTACATTTCTATGACGTAGTTTTGGGCTTGACATGACGTGTATGTTCTTACATAGTTCCATTTGACCTTAAGAAAATTCTAATACTGATTTCAAGAGATTATATTGTCTTATTTTTAAAAGGAGAATTTATTGGCACAGTAAGTTTAAATATGCAAGTACATAGGAAAATTAACCGATAGTTTCTTGGGTATAACAGTTACATAGATGTTACCTGCTTAAAGAAAATGGAATAATATTTATAATGTTAAACTTTAACTGACAATGGCACAAGGCTATGTAGGAAAAATATCAGACATAGGAAGATTGTGTGCACCAATCTTCCAAAATGGAACAACCTTTGTTGAAAGTCAATATTTGAAATTATAGATTCAAAGACTAATTGCTCATACTGATCAAAATGGATATCCTTATTACTAGGCTGACCACAGCGAATAAATTTTATGAATGATTAAAATTAAAAATGGGTGTTGATTGATAGTTTAGGCTGGTTGATTTTGTATGGGTGTACCCAGTAAGGGTCAAACTCATTACTCAGTAGTAATAGTAAATAAAATTAGTCTTGCTAACCATTACTTCACACTGAAGTTCCTGTTTGATAAGGAAGGTCTTTTAACTCATGAGGTCATTAACAGTAGAAATAGAAACCTATTTAGAAATATATTTGGCAGTATGTAAAGTGCTGTTTAAATGTGCTTATTGTCAATTTGCTGTCTGACATTATTGAGTGATAGCACTGGTTAGTCATAAGTACAATGTCTGTACACCACATAAAGCAGTGATGAGGGTGTCATTCACACAGAATCTCTATCAAAGGAAATGACAATAATGTAAGTTATTGTAAAAAACTGAAACAATACATCTATAGAATAAGGCCTGAAAGGAAATTGTAATATTGCAATAATTCTCTAAGTCTATGATTAGAAAGCTTTATTTGACTAATTCAGCTTTAGTGCTGAAAAATGTTTATTTTATTATAGTGGATGGTTACAAACAAGAGGGGAGATGGGATGTGCTTATTTTATTACCACGGTGAAGACTTGTGTTTTTTTTTTTGTTTTTTTTTTGCTATGCAGCGGGAGGGGAGGGGGCATACTGCAGTCAACAAACACTAAAATTCAGTTGCTGTACACGTTCCCTATAGGGCCCCAGTTTGCCTGTCTTGACAGAGTTCAAAAACATCTCCACAACATTGTGGATGATGAATTATTATCCACCTTTCTCTAGATGAAACATTGTGAGCCTCTATCACTATTTCCATGGCATGTCTTCTGATGAGCTACATCTCTTAGTTCCACCAGCCCTGACTTTTGTATCTGGCACCTGCCATGCCACATGCATAAAGATGAATCATCCTCATTCCCTTTGTACTCCATTAGTAAAGAGGAAGTTACACTCAGACATCTTCTCAAGAACTGCTGCTTTATGGACCACTCCCAGCTGGATATTTTCACAATCACTACAATGTCTAAGGTTAACCCTTATCTTTCTTGGATAACCACATGAAATTTATTGCTTGCCTTTTCTTACACTCATACAACACCACACAGTAACACTCTGCCTTGAGCGACTCTTCGGTGAACATTAGTATAAAAAAAAATGTTTACAGTAATAAGAAATACTGTCAAATTTTTTAAAATTCATTTAAATATGTATAATATGCTTTGACCTCTCGGACACAAAGAACCTATCCAAAGAATGGAATAGGAGTTGACATGCCATTAAATCCAACATCCATCCATCCAAAGAATGGATTTTTTATTTATTAATCAACATATTTTAATTCATTGATTAAACATTATTTTTAATGGATAATCATAATTGAGTAGATGCTCTATTTTTTATTTATTTATTTATTAAACAGTATATTTATTTCCATCTACCAGCCTGAATATTTTACACACACACTGATGCACATGCATGTACATACACTTTATGTTGTAACAATAGCTGAGAAATATAATTTATTAACAGCTGGTGGTGCATATTTGTTTTTCCTATTTTTTTTTTATGGAAATTTTAAAGCTTGTGTATCAGGATTTGAATTTTGGCTAAATATTTGTCTTTGAATTAATAAAAGTAGGCATACTTCAATACCAGACACTCATAAAAACAGGATTTTTTACTGCACTATTTTATATAATTATTTTTTTTTTTTTTTTGCTTTCTTTCCCTTTTTTCCTAACATGCTTTCCCCTCCCCATTTATTGCCAAAATACTCTGAGTTAATTTCTCTTGTTAACAATGCCAGTTAATCTCAAGATTCTATTTATATAACTGGTAATTAACAATATATTTAATTAGCTATTCATTAAATAATAAGCTCACAATGTCATAAAATGTTTCAAGATGTTGAACTACTTTTCATGAAATGCTTTGAGTTATATGTTCACTAATCAGCCATATTGTGACCATCTACCAAATAAGGTGTTGGTCATCCATATGCCTAAAAAACAGCTCTGACCCAATCAGGCACTGATCAAAATTTTTTCTCTTGGATTTGGTCCCTTAACTGCCACAAGTTACATAGTGGAGGTTCAGCAGAGTTAACTTGTTGGCCCAACACATCCCATAAGTAATCAATGCGATAGAGATCTGGAGAGTTGATGAAACAAAGTAACAACAAAGCAACGTTTTTCTGTTAGGTTCTTGAATCCATTCCCATCCAACTCCTGTAGTATGACAGGGTGCACTGTCCTACTGAAAGATGCTACTACCATTGTAAAAGACTGTTAGCATGAAGGGATGCAAATGATCTTCAATGATATAAGGTGGGGGTGATATGTGACTTTAAAATACCTTTCCCAGCAGAATGTTGCCCTTACTGACTTATTTTCTCACAATGCTTCCTCAAGCTATTACTTCCCAAGATAATTATACACACACATGCTATCCACTTAATTCAGGAGAAAGCAAAAGACTCATTAAACCAGGTGACCATAAATTAATACAGGGTCCAGTTCTGATGTTTGTATAGCTGTTAAAGACACTTTCGACAGCTGTTAGCATAGGTACTCTATATTCAACAAGAATCAATCTGTGTGTTGTAATGGATTCTTTCCATCACCTTGATTAAAGCTATCTGCAGTTTGTGCCACCATAGCCCTTTTGTCAGCTCATACTTGACTGGTAAGCTTCAGTTTACATCTTGCATCAATAAGTCTTGACTACCTAATGATTTTTATCTCCTTCGACTATTACTGATAGATACTCAACATAAGTGGATGTAGACACCCTACAAATCATGCTATTTTTTTTTTAAATGTTCTTACCTTTGGCCTTTATGAAACAAAAATTGTTCTTTTTGTAAATAACTATAATATTCAGCACATCAAAATAAAGTATTTGAGACTAACTGATTTGCTTATACATTTTGACCCTGATATACCCTGTTGTTATGAGACAGTAGCTATAATTCTTACATAATGTTGCTGGTCATAGCATCTTTGTTCATCAGTGTATATATTTAAGTAGAAAGTTTTTTTTATTAAATAGTCTTATAGAAATATTTTTAACCAAAAAACTTTGGTAGAAACTTCCAGGCGTTTATGCTTGCAGTCTACTTTTCACAAGTTTATATCACGTTTTATTATTCCAGTAAAGTTTGACTGAAAGTAAACATATCAAGACTATTTTAATAGGAATTGTATATTTTCTATCCATTAGGATAGTTTGTGTTTAATAGTTTGTAACTTGAAAAGTGTGAAATGAGAGAAAATAGTGTCTTTCCCGGCAGACTAAATCCTGTTGATATCTCCTAAGTATTATATAGCAAATAGTGGGGAATTGAAATAGGAACAAGGAACATTATGTGGCACCAATTTTACAAAGAGAATAGATATTCCTATTTTAGAAATCAGCATTTGAAATAATAGCTTATCTGACATCTATCTCAGCCACAAAGCAGGCCCTAAAAGTATAGATTTTTGAATCACGGATTAGTCTGGCACAAGATCACAAAAGTAGAGCATTCATAAGAATCCAACTTCCATATTAGTAAGTGGCAGACATGACTATTTGCTAACTCTATCTTTATGGTAGTGTAATGTGTATACCACTCCTGATTATGTCAGATGCAATTTCACAACAGATTGTCAGAGAAGCCAGATGCAGGGTTGACCTGAGATGACCCCTCACTGAGTGTAGAGATCCTTGATTCACCTATTGTTAGTGGTGACCCTGGAAGTGGACATCTGTGGGCTTGACTGCAGAAAACCTGTTGGACAGATGGATATAATAAACAAACAACTGCTTCAGATAGGAATTGGGAAGTCTCTCACACATTACAGACAGAGAATGTAAAGACAACATTCTATTGGGGGTTCTATAGGGTTGCACACAAACACAGTCAGGAGTTGACTAAAATGTAATGTTAAGTAATGAAAGATCCAAGCCTTTTGTTATTCATTAGTCTGACTTGTGTTATCATTTAGCCAGCAACCCCACTTCATTACAGTTGGGGGTCAAACACACACACACTCTCTCTCGTAGATGTAATTGCCCATTAAAAAGTGCACTCCTACCAGTATTTAATAAAAAGCTCATTTTCTTCTAAACCAGTGGTTTTCAATGTTTTTCGTCTAATGCACCCTTTCACCATAATTCAGAACGTCATTTACCCCATTTCCAAGATTGTCTGATTCAAAAGTTGTATTCCAAATAATATGCATATATCATTGAAGAGGAGTTTTCAAATTTAATAGCAATAGAAAATGTTCATGGATTTTTAAACTTGAATACATGTACAGTATTTTAAATTCATAACTAATTATTACATAAATAAAATCAACCATACTTCAATAAACAAAAAGTTCAATAAAAGGTCAGGGTATTTAAATCAATTTTATTTCAATGAATAATGAGAAACTTTTTAAAAAAAAAAAAGTAAAAGTTTTTGGAGAAAAATACAATAAATGTTGCTTAGATTGAAAAAAATGCTGAAGATACACGGATGCTTAAATTTTAGATATTTGGTGACCAATGTAGCTAGATGCATAACCTCTTTGACCGCATTCAGCTTTCTACCACTTTTGTTTTTAAATATCCTGCATTTCTACACTATTGTTTTTAAATATCCTGCATTGTAATCACAATAGAAATGAGATATGTTATATAATCCAAGACATAAATTTGCAATGAAAAACTCTGAAATTAGTGCACTACATTTTTCTCTTTTAATTAAAACTGTATACTTTAAGTTCAAATTATGGTCAGATTTATGATGAATGACTAATGGAAGATTTTCAATACGCATTTAATCTTTTATTATTAAGCGTGTCTTAACAGGATATTAAGGAAAGGTAATGTTTGTTGCTGTTTCTGCTTCATAAGTAAATTCAGTCGTATGTTTGATGATGTTTATTTAGAAGATCAGGTAATATTGTTTTTGAGGATATATTAATAAAGCATCATCAGTCTAGTAAAAATATATTAATTGTAAACTATTTTAAAGTGGACCAGTTTCTAGAAATTCTACAAAAAGACAGGCTAAAACATCAGTAAGATGTGATCCCATTAGTATTCCAAATTATTGTATATAAAAATCATTGTTAAAAGTGAAATAATATTAGTTCACTCCTCCTCTTGTCTGTCTGTATGTATGTGTGTATATATATATATATATATATATATATATATATATATAATAGTACTAATATTACTCAGTTGGGAAAAACCTCAATAGCACAACTTGTAAGTCTATCAAAACAAATTGATAACTGAGGAAAAAAATTGAAAAAATAAGAAAGAACTAGTAACATCTGAACAGGGTGAAACAAATCGACTAGTGCCTTATGTTTTTAGTCTAAAGAAAAAAAAACCCAAGCGAGTAATAAAGCTAAAATGTTCAGTGCTCAATACGCTAAGTAGAGTAGGGATTTCACTTAGATATATATATATATATATATATATATATATATAAAAATAAATAATGACCAACTATTCCTTTTGAGCACACCCATCTGCTAGCCAATCCCTATTGCATATGCTTACTCAGGTATATTGTGTTTCTTCAACACCCACAGATCCCAGCTGTTGTTTATACTGAAATTATGCTGAGCAGACCTTAGAGTGTCTGGGAGAGAGAGTGTATAGTGTGTTGTGATCAATGGTTTCAACAAGGCCAGTACACTCAAGCTCTTGGTCACAATGGCTTGTGATTTTGTGTTAGCACACCCATTAAAAGCCTGAGAACAATTTAACACAGAGGGCTTGTCTTAATCTGTGATATGGTTTTCAGGCATTTTCCGAAGGTGCCGCATGCATGGTCACTTCCCCAGGCCAATAACATCAAAAAGTCACCATCCTTATAAACCAACAATAATGAGATTAAAATATGGATCTTGGTAAACAAACATTCTAACCACTCAGCCAAGCACCCATCCATTGAGTGAAAATAAAATTGTTAAACCTGAATATGTTTCAATATATTCAAGATTAGATGCACAAGGAATATCAATAGATAAATTACAGTAAATGATATACAAATCAATACAAATACAATTTCCAAAATATAGGAAATATCAGCAGTACTCAGACTCCATATTACGATACTGTCTATCCTCCTTGGGCATTAACACAAGCCTGTACTTTTGTATTGATATGATTGTACAGATGGCAAATACTATCCTGCAGTATATAATTCTATCTCTCTCACACCAGTTGATGCAATACAGCAAGTGTTGTAGGTGTGCAAATGAGTCAAGTATCATCACATCTCATCCCATACATGTTCAATGGAGGAACAGGTTTGGCAATCATGTTGTTAAACATCTTGCAGAACATGTTGAATAGCACTAGTATCATGTCAGCAGTTTATCACCTTCCTGTTGCAGGAATGGCAGCAGAACAGGTTTAACAATATTCTTGGTGTGTACCTCCACAAACATATAAGTCAAGGAGGATGTGTAACTAATAACTCATTGATGCCACTGGTTAGGCTTGTGACATGGGTGAATATGCTCTGGAAGGTGTTGTTTCCCAGAATTTTGTTACACACACACACATATATATACACACACACACACACACACACACACACTTGCATGATGGCAGAACTTGTCATCAATGAACACTACAGGGCAATATTCAATCACTCAGATGTCTGCTTTAAAACACCACTGGAAACATATACAGTTGTATGATGGTTTATGTCAAATTCTGGTTAGATGCATGCAAGCATATTGTAAACAATTGCCATCAGTCTGTGTTGATAGTCCCGGGCCCCACATTTTCTCTGTAGTATACCATTTCTGCCCTTACAATGCATTTGTCTCAGCAAATGTCTCTACTATACAGCTGTCTAAAACTGGTTTACAGATGTAGGAATGCTCTTGTGACCACTGTTGCCAACATCAACATTGTCATGTCCAACATGCACAGCAGTTTTCTGAAATGACCATCTATCCTCTTGAAATTCTACAGTCTGACTCCTCTCAAATGGCTCTAATTAGACTAAAGAAGCATCTGTTTCCATGACATGACACCTCCTTGTATTGGACACCTCCACCACGATGAACATGTCATCTAAAATTATGAAAATTCATCTGAATATACACCCCACCCCCCCCATAGCATGTCCCTGGTCAAAATCAGCATTGTCCTTTAAGGTTTTGCAAAATCAGCATTGTCCTTTAAGGTTTTGCTTGAAAATTATCCTAAAATCTGACAAAATGACCAAACATGAGAATTTACTTTAGACAGTGTGTATTATATCTATTAGCCTGTATCTTCAAGAAATCTTAGTAAAGAAAATGTGCTTCCCAGCTGGAATTAAATTTGCACCCCCTTTACATGAGAAACCACCATTTGGGCTTTAGTATGAAGAGTATCACAGTACAGCTCTATTTTCCTTTCTTAAGACATCTATTTCAAATACAAGCATCTATTTAATAATGTTTGAAGTAATAATACAAATGTCAGATTAAAAACAGTGACTGAGCCAATATGAACTTTCAAAAAAATATTTTAGTGATGAAGTGTGGTTTCCTTAAAAGGGAAAAAAGTCTTAAAAATGATCAAGAGAAATGACAGATTGCTATGAGCAAACCCCACAGAGGCATCCCAAGTTCATGTTGTCTATGAGTTGTGCAGGGAGTTATGAGTAATGTCATACCATGTAAATTATTCCCACAAAATTTCAAATTTAATATTACCATTGCTATCAGGTGCTGGACACAGTGATCAAGGTTTGAACCTGCAACCCTTTTGTAGATCAAAACTTGTGCTCTTCTTTTTAGATCAGATGGTGCTTCCCCCTACAAAGGGGGATGCAGGTTGAAACATTTTGTTTCTTAATTCTCTCAATATAAAGGCTGATAGATATGATTATCACGGTTTAGAAAAAAACAGGGCATCTACTCAATTATAAGTAGCCACTAAAACAATATTTAGAGTAATATGATATATATTAAACCTCTATAATTTTGTAATATTTACTTGGTTATGATAGCTTAACAGGTCATCATTATTATCTGACTTGATCTTCATCAAATATAATGAATGCTAGGAAAGAATAAAAGCAGATAGAGAAATAATCAGATGTTATGTCTGTTGATTTTATAAGACACCACAAAGTTTGTGTGTGTGTGTAATATATATATATATATATATATATAGTGGAATCGGAGAGCTGAGTTTGAATTCCAGTCAAGTTTGTTACATTCACTTATGTGTAAATAGTCTTGTGAAAAGTATGAATCCATTTCTTCATCCCCCCCCCAACTATATAGGCATATAGCAGAACAGACTGG
>CAHIKZ030005257.1:382500-395000 GCA_903632075.3 Acanthosepion pharaonis | reverse complement strand
TTAAAATAGATCTAAAATGAAAAAGTCTATATCCCCAAGAAAATAACTGATGTCCAGTTCAGAGCCAGATTAGAAATAAAAGGTAGGTAAATTGTTTTGCCCTAATTTTCCAAGTGGAGGGAGCCACTTGAAATGTTTGTTTTCATTTGAGCTTGAACACTCACACACCTACTAAAATAAATTATGAATATTGTGAGGTATTATTACAGAACAGGTTATATGCTTGGGAACATGCGAAATATTCAAAATGTTTTCTGTTCTATACCCCTTCAGAATGTGGATGATCATGTCTCTTCACAACTTCTTTTTTTTTTTCTTACTCTAAGTAACATTTGACCCTTTATCATCTCTCTTTATCCTTGTTCTGTCATCTATTCAGACAAACTCATTAAGTAGGTTACTTGCTATTTCCTCTTGATTCTTTTTTTTGCCTTCAGAATGTCTTGTAAGTGTTAAATTCTCCAGGTTCTCTTTCCTCATCATGTGCCTCACAAATTTCAACTCTTTCTGATTGTCAGTTTCATTGTAACTTCTAATTTCACAATTTCTTAGTTTTTAATCTTTTAATATTGATCTTTGCTATAGAAGATTTAAATTTTCACTTAAAAAAATTGAAACCTCAAGTTTTAAATAAAATGTTCTATAAATTTATAAGAATAACATTTAGAATAGCAACAATTTAACAAATATCAAACCCTAATTAAATCTTTAAACTATGACTGATATATTTTAAAGTTTAACACTCTAGATTTCAATGAAAATTAGTTTTTAAAAAGAATGAAATGAAGAATTTTGTTTGTGAGCGTTATTTCTGATGTAATCTATAAAAACTATGAAAATATATTTTATTTTCATTTATAAAATTATTCCAATCTTGCCATCTTTTGAAATTCTTTCATTTGTCTAGATTCATTTTAACCTTGTTTAAACATACATTTCTTGTTCACACACGCAATCTCCCTTCCACTCGAAATACGAAGTTGCCTCCCTTACATTAAATTCTGGAGTCGTCATAAATTAGATTTGATGAATTCGTTTTCTCACAAAATCTCTTATATTTCGTAGAAAATAATTTCCTGACTATATAATGATCTCTTTATCTTAATAATAATAATTATATTCTAAAAATTTTCACTTTATAAATAATTATCAGTCTCATAATAATAATTTTGAATAAATTCTCTTTATTTTAACATTCAAAAAGTTATCATTCATCTTGTAAAAAAAATACTTTATCATCACATATAGTAATAATCAAATTTCTCTTTTCGGTAAATGTCCTGAAGTATGTTTTTATATATTTGAATAGTTCCTCTATTACACCTAATGATAAAATTAATTAAATTAAAATTAACACAAATAAATTCTACATCTTCCCATCTTAACTGTACTTTAATTTGTTATACAAATGTCACAGTAAGATATTTTATCTTGCATGATATGCTAAAAAAAAAAAAAAGACTTCCCTCTTCCTTAACTTTTGACTTCAATAACCTCTTTTATTTCTCTACTCAACTTTAACCTCTTTCCATGTGTGTTACTCATCAATTAGCTCTAGCAGAAGTTCTTTTTTTTTTTCAGTGCCATGCTGACTAAATGTTTGTCGACATATGCTTCCACTTTGGTTTCAACATTGCCTTCCTGTAACACAGAAATCCTTTTCTCTTTGCAGATTTAAAAATATCTCTTTGCTATGTGTCTGTTTTGAGTCTTCTTCTAATTTGATTCTACTAAAATATATGCTGCTCAGTAAATACGCACAAGTGTGCAGATTTTCTTACCGAGTTTTTCATATATGTTTCAAGTGTTTTGTGACTCACTGCTGGAGGGCTTCTCAAAAGGTTTCTAAAATAATTCCAATAACAAAAGAAATAGTTCTTGATTGGACAGGTTGTTGATTGAAAGCTTATTGCAGAAATGCCTTTACAAAACCTGATTGATGATAGATTTATTTTATGATGTAGAAATCAAGTGTGAGATGTGAGTACACTAATGGTTAACAGTATGCAAAATGGAACCAACAAGTCATATTCAAATTCCAGTTGAAAGAGTTTGTGTTCATTTGGTTCTAATGCCCTTTGGAAAGGCATGAATCCATTTTGCCCTCTCTCAGCTATAGGTTAAATAACAAAACAGTTCTCTCTAACCTTGGTTGATAATCAGTTAAGAACAACAACTCAAAATTCAAATCCATGGAGAAGACAACAGGAAACAATCTTTCCCAATTATACTTATAACAATCACATTTTAGACATATTAAAGAATTGTATGCTGTGGAGAGCCGTGACCAGCTAAGGAGGAAAAAATAGAAATAAAGTAAAACTACAAATGTCAGAATCTGGAATGAGGAAAAAAACAATTCTTATCTGAATTTTAGGGATGAGGAGTTAACATTATTTACACTCAGACTATTGTCCTCATCTTTGATTTTTTTTTTTTTTCTCACAGCATTTCGACTGTTATGACCTCCAGCTTTTATCAGGTGCTTCTTGAACTGGGTAACCGTCAGGGAATTTCAAACTGTATCCTTTATTAAACCTACAAGGATAGATTTTTCTCATTCTGATGTTCATGTCTAGGGATATCTCATCTTTATTTAGTATTGTTTAGTGGAAACCGGATGAGCAATAACTAAACAGAATTAAAAAATTAGATAAAGGTTTCAATTTGAAATTCCTTGAAGGTTACCCAGATCGGTAAGCTGATGGCCAGAGGGTATTATGGCCCAAATATTGTGATAATAACAACAATCATGAGGACGATAGTTCAAATACAAGTAATGTAAATAGAAATAAATTAATAATAAAATAATAAGAGTATTCACAATCGCCATGAAATGAAAGCTTATTTTGTCAATGCTAATTCATTAACTTACTGAATTTTATCTATATCTGTATAATATGCCATGTATATTTGTTTTTAATTTTTTATTATACTAGACCTATATCCCTTGCACTGGCATCACTATGTAGCAATGTCTTTATTGTGATATTTATTATTTAAAGGCTCACATGAGAAAAACTAATAATAGTAAAACTACAGAAAATATCAATTTCATATATGCCAACATGTTTGACATAAGAGGAAAGACAAGAAATAAACCTATTAATTTGCAATTTAAATGAACAGTGCTGCATCTATTTTTTGTACTATTTGCCTAAAATTAGCACATTGTATCTCTTTTTATCAATTTCCTGAAAAAGTATTTGAAGCTTTAAACTGTGATTTACAAATCCAAAATTAAAAAATGTAATACTGATGTCATCAGATTCAAGTTAAATTTTTTTTTATTTTAAATATTATCAATAATTACAAATATCAACTGTAACAAGAATTACTTATCTAGTTAACTTACATTTTGGATGATTAAAGAAATTTTTGTGGACATGATTTTAGCTCAGTTGCTCTCTTTTTTTATGTATCAACATTTTCCAGGTTGTTATTAGCAAAAGAAACAGCTCATTGTGCAAATTACAAATAGGAAATACCAAAATTAAATAAGTATAGCAATTTAAATATCTGGGAAGTGTTTTAACAGAGGCAAAGGTGCATTGGGTTAGTAAAAGATACCTTTCAAAAGCTAAGCAAAGTATAAAGAAACAGGAAAGTTTCATGAAAAACAATGAAAAGTGTATTGAACTGTTATGTAATATCACTCCTCCTATATGGCAGTAAATGCTGTCTGGCCTTGTGCCACATCTAAACTATGCTTAGAAAATTCCTATATGACAGTGAATGCTGGACAATCTCATCACAGATAATGAAATGTGGTTCTACAGAAAGATGCTGAGAATACCATGGACTGAACATGTCAGCAATGACAGAGTTTTAGAGAAAATGGAACCAAAAAGGACCCTTGTACTTAACATCATAACAAGTTGAAATTTCTAGGGCGCTTAATAAGGAACAAAGGCTTGGAAAATTTGATACTTGCAAGACAGATTGAAGGCAAGAGGGACAGAGGAAAACAATGTGTAACCTACCTAGTGAGCTTGAGTAAATAGATGGCAGAACAAGTTTTAAGACAGCAGAAAGGCAAAATTTATTAAGAGCTAAAAAGGACAGGAAATTGTGGAGAGCCATGATTAGCAGTGTCCTGAAGAAACATGGCATATAGAAAAAGACGACGATCATGGCTCTCCACAACCTTTGTTCCTCTAATTCATTTTTTTTTCTTTTTCCATTCCTCTTTATCTTTCTTCTGCAATTCACTTACACAAATTATCTGTCTATATCTCTTAGATAAGGTATTATGATTATTTATATTATTTGGACTGTTATCCTCATCTTCATTGCCATATTCACATTTCGGCCATTGTATGCTCCATACTTCTTCAGGTGATTGGAATTTCAAACTGAACCCTTTATTTCATCCACAGGGGTAGATTGTTCTAGTTCCACCTGCCATGCCTCTTCCGGATGTCTCAGTTATTTCCCTTTAACTCAACTCTCGCAGGGCTAAAGGCGTTGGTTAGATCCAGCGACTAGACCCAAAGAGTTGTGAGTTCAATACCAGACTACAGCAGTGGTGAACCAAAATACTTCGAGAGTTGAGTTAGAGGGAAATAACTGAGACATCTGGAAGAGGCATGCCATGTAGAACTAGAGCAATCTACACCTGTGAATGAAATAAAGGGTTTGTTAAATTGTTTCTCCTTGCTTCTCTTACCTTCACTTTATCCTGTGTGTGTTGAATTCTTACAGTCCTCTCTCCTCATTATGTATCCCAGAAATATCATATCTTTCTGATGGTAAGTATAAATTTCCTTGATGTTCCTGTTTTCTTTAAGATTTCAAAATTGCTCACATGTTTGGCCCATGGTATTCTTAGCATTCATCAGTAAAACCACGTTTCTGTCACTTCAAGCTTTTTCTTCATCTGGGAAGTAATTATCCAAAATTCACTGCCATATAAGGGATTAGATATTATTCAGTAGTTCAGTACTGTTTTCTTTTGCTTCTAACAATAACTTTCTATTCCTTTATACTTTGCTGTTTCTGAAAATCATCTTTTAACTATCTTTAACCTCTCTGCCTTCATTTTTTTTTTACATTTTCTTTCATTTGTTGCTACACTAGCCAGACAATTAAATTTCTGTTTCTCCTGAATTTTGACATTCCCCCCGCCCCCAATATATAGCTTTTACCTGTATAGCTGTCTCTTTGCTGCTGAACA
Organism: Acanthosepion pharaonis; assembly: GCA_903632075.3. Lineage (NCBI taxonomy): Eukaryota > Metazoa > Mollusca > Cephalopoda > Sepiida > Sepiidae > Acanthosepion > Acanthosepion pharaonis. The sequence continues at coordinate 389,824 of CAHIKZ030005257.1, read as the reverse complement.
TACATTCTATCTTCTTACAGTTGTTAAGCCTTTCTTCTTGATTTCCATTACTACCTTGTCTAAAAGTTCTTTCAGTTTCCTTTCTGAGTCTGCCACCAACACAGTGTCACCTGTGTATATGTTGTTATGATTGTGCCTGCCGATATTAAATTCTGGTAGATCTTCTAGTTCTCTTAATATTGTTTTGTTGTCTAGGTTTAACACATCTTGTCTTACTCCTCTTTTTAGTTTTGTGTCTTCATTGAACTTATTCTCCTTCTGCATGCAGGCTTTTTGTTCCCAATAGAGGTTATAGATTACTAAAATATTTCTCCATTTAAATCAAGCTTTTTTAATATTTCAAATAGGTCTTTGTAGGTACCATATCAAATGTCTTTGCATAATCTATGAAATAAGGTATAGATAATTTTGTGTTTTGTCTTGCTTACTAAGATAGTATCCTGATCATAAAGATAGCATTTCTTGTTCCAGTGTCTTGAACAAAGCCACACGGTTCTTTAATTCTTCTATGAGTTCTATTCATTAGAATTCTCATAAGTTTAGTTATGATGCTTATTAAGCTGATTTATTCAGTGGAGTTTTGCATTCATTTGCACTTGACTTCACTGATATCACTTTGAAGATAGACCTAGTGAGGTATTCTGGTATTTTACTGCTGTCATATATCTCATTAATTTTATTAAGCACAAAATTGTCTAAGGTTGACAGCATCTCAATTACAATCCAATCTGATTCTTCTGCTTTAGTTCTGTGCATCTTGATCAGTGATGATGATCTATTTTAATACTACAGGTCTTTCCATGTTTTTATATATTGTTGGTTTCACTCCTCTGTTGTCATTGAAGAACTCTCCTATGTATTTATTCCATTTTTGTAGTATCTTTTCTTTATCTATTATTAGCGTTCTCTTTTTAAACTTGACTCATCCTGTCAAGGTGCATATCTTCCTTTTTATTTTTTTATCTTTAAATGCATATCTGCTATGTCTATATTCTATAGTGTTTCCATCTAGACACGCTTCTTGTTCAGCGATTCATCTTTTGCTTGTTTGCATATATTTCTCATCTTTGTTCAACACCCTATATTCCTTACCATCCCTTAACTTCATCCTTGTCACTTTTTCATTAGTTTGAAAATTTCATCAGTCATCCACTTTTTTTTTTTTTTTTTTTTCTTCATTTGAAGTTATCTCTTTTGCTGATATCATTCAGGTTTTCCTTAAGGTGTTCTATTTTGAGTTACTGATTTCTTCTAAGTTTTTATATTTATTCATAAGTTTGTGATTTCCCAGTTTTCTTTTTTTAGTCTAAAATATTGAATTAATCAACAGAATAACTCTGAAAAATCTCTTTCTGAAATCTATATGTGTATGTGAGGCAAAATTTCTTGGTTTGATCCTCTTCCAAAATCTGACCAAATGATCAACCAACATATTTTTTTTGAAAGGCTTCCTGGTTAGGCCAATTTCTATTCAGCATCCCCAATGCACACACACACTTGTCTAAATAAAATTTTTCATACTATAATTTGTAATTTTAATTCTGCATTTGATAGAATAAAAATTACTGAAGAGTAGTGTTATTTTGAACAAGTACATTTCTTTTTTTGTTTTACAGTAATGTTTACCCTGTAAAAGACCTGGGGGCCACTTGAAGGAATGGGTTACATTAAGGGGTATTTTATATTGATAGAGGAATATAACAGTTGACTCTAGACTTGAACAGGTTAAGATTGTAGTGATCAGGGAAACATCCTCTTGGGAGTTTGTTCCATAGGAGAGTGGTTCACAGGAAAAACCTGTTTGAGTGGAACTTACTTCACACCAATGGAAAACAGAGGGAATGAGGGTGGTTTGTTACTATGTAAGTGGCATGACTGGTCCTAGCTATGAAGGTCAGACCTAGGAGATACAGTTCGTCTGAACACTTTTGAGGGTAGTAGCAATAGAGCAGTGAGAGACTTGCCACATCCCACCTGGGTGAGAAAGGTTGGAGCGTGGAAAATAATTCTTCTCCAACAATGACTCAGAACCTTTGAACTCTATGAAGACTAGAAAGTGAGATCTGAGCATCTAATCTCAAGGCACAGTGCCTCCTTGAGAGTACATCTCTTCATCATGACCAGTAGTTCGGGGTCTGATCAGTGGTAATGGAATATAACCAGTTTGGTTTTAGAGGCATTGAATGTAATCAACCAGTTTTTCCCCACTGGGAAATTAGAAGAGAGATCAGTTGCCAGTCTCTAATCATTAAAACTTTTAGATGTGCACACCTATATATTGTCATATCATTGGCATAGACATTTACAAATGATTGGAGTATATTCTTAGGTAGATTATTTATGTAAATCAGAAAGAGGGTTGGTCTGAGAAGTGAGCCCTGGGAGGATGCCTGCGTTTTACCGCCAGGGCCTCAGAGGATGGCCGTTAATAACTACCTTCAGGGATCTACCTGTTAGGAAGGAATTTATAATAGAGAAAACCCTTCCAATGATTCAATAGCTGGAGAACTTGTGTAACAAGCCTTTGTGCCACACCTTGTTGAAGGTCTTCAAAATATCTAATGCTATGGTCCTTGCAGTATGTGTGTTGTCTCACTAATTCTGTGTATAATTGTAGTTGAAACATCAGCAGTGGATCGGGCTGATCAAAACCTATACTGCTTGTCGCACAAGAGGTTGTTCCTATCCAGATTCTCAATGACCTTCTTGTTAATAAAGAGACAAAAAAAATTTTCAAGTTTATTTAGAGTTGTCACTTCTGTCTTTGTACCAGGGACTAAAGAATTGCTGTTCATTGACTCTCTGCTTACAATCAGTCTAGTATCTGAGCACTTTATCAAATGTGTTACATCTAAGCACAAGAACTACACTCACATGCGCACACACATTGTGTTTCATATATATGGATTAACAAAGTTATTCGAAGTTGGTAAGGTTAAAATACCTAAAAAATGATTGATCCCAATTTTATTAAATGTTAATTTAACTACATTAATCATAAAATACTCAATTTACACTTGATTAATAAAGAAAGCAAGCAAATAAACCTTACCTGATGCATGATTTCTGTCTTCAATGTCTTGGGCAGACATAGAATCATTGAATAGAGTGAATTTTTACAAGATTGGACTGACACCCAAGATGGACTGCCTTATATGCTCTAATTGTCCTACTATTTATCCCTACCTGAGGAATGGAGGAAAAGTGGTTTCAAGTCTTTTTAATGGGTATTTATACAAAGTAAACATAAGCTGTTCTAGCTAGAATTTGAACTTGGTTTGACAATTCCATTCTCTCTACTATTAATTCATTCCTAACTCTTTGCTTGATAACAGATTAACTGGAGAAGTTTTTATGCTGAGCGGACTATAGCTACAGTTTCTGGGAGATAGCTTGTTATCTGGCATAATCAAGTCTGAACAAAGCTCGTACACTTTAACCCTCAGTCACAATGACTTGTGACTTCATGCTAGCACAACCATTGGTGGCTCACAAATACTTCCATCTACCCAATTTTACTCACGTGGCTTGAGTCAACTCATGGTATGGTTTTCGGGCAGTTTCCAAAGGTGCCGCATGCTGGGATCATCTCTCTAGGCCAATAACATCAAGAAGCCACTTTCCTGACAAATCGACCATGGTGAGTTTCAAACCTGGATCTCATGGTAGGAAAATGAGCATTCTAACCACTGGCCATGGGCCCATAGATAATATTAATAATTATAATAATATTTATTATATACAAATTAATGTTTTCATTATCAGAATATTTAAAGAAATTCCTAAGGTTAATAATATTAACTTTAAGAATATCATATATAAAATTTATATCAGTAAACCAACATTATTAGCTCTCATAAAAATATTCAAGTATTCTATCTGCTGGTTAGTAAGACATTTGTTTTTTAAATATCCAAGTATATGCTGGTATTACAGGTGATATAAAGTGCACTGAAAAATAATCATTTACAGGTGGTATAGGGGCTCAGAATGAGTGAGTTACTGTGAGTAAGCATCCAAAAAAATATTCTTATAAAACATGTCCTAGACTAGTAAATACAGTCGTTTTAGAAGTGTGACACATTTCAATAATGTGTTAAATTTCTGTCAGGAATAGGTTTCATTGCTCATCCTCTATGTGTAATGTGTTAATGGTATCAGTTTCCTCTTAGTATTGAACTTGTATACACTGTCATAATTTTAGATTTGTTATGACTCATTGCTTCCAGGCACCTAGAATCTGCTACTGAAAAAATGAAGAAGAGCTGCTTGATACAAGAGGGTGCTGAAAAGTTCACAGTCAACCAAGAAACTCAAGAAAAATAATTTTATTTTTGACCAAAAACATTTGCTAATTTAAATTCTCTTAGGATTTGTCCTTATAACTAATATGAACATTAAGTGCTATAAAAAAGAATTTCTTTAAATTTCATAAAATTAAATAAGTGGGAGTGGGTAACCCAAGATTTTCTAAAAAAAAAAAAACATTTCAAAAATAATTTCATTCATTTGTGAATAAGTCCTGAAAATTTATTTACATTATTTAAATTGTTTGGACTTGTCCTTATCTTTATTGTCATGTTCACAACATTTCAGCTGTTGTACACTTCTTCAGGTGATTGGAATTTTAAACTGAACCCTTAATTTTGTCCACCATGTTAGGTTGTTCTAGTTCCACATGCCAAACCTTTTCCAGATGTCTCGATTATTTCCCTTTAACCCAACTCTCCAAGTTTTTGTTCACCACTGCTTTATTGAACTGACAACTCTTTGGGTCAAGTCACTGGCCAATGCTTTTATCCACTAAGTCATCCAAACAATAAAAAAATTGTAAATAATTACAGAAAAATAGACAAACTTGAAAATATATCCAATTTTCTTTCTAATACTTTTCTCTTTAATTTATGGCTACTGTCTTGTCAATAAAATCAGCTATCATCATTTGATAACAGTTTGACTTTGTTTCTTCCAGTTTAAATACAGTGTAAGTGTTCAGCAATTAAGTTTTGTCTAGCTTTGTTTGCCTGTTTTCAAAAGTATCCTTTGTTGGAATTTTTTTTTTTTAAATCAGTTCACCCCCAAGCAATGTGGAAATGTCACTAGTATACAGGGGGTTACTGAGAGTGAAAGTGAGAGAAAAGATTGGGTATAGGGGGGATTGAGGAAAGGATAAAAGACGAATGGAATTCAAGAAGACAGAAGATGGTGATTGATGTTGCATTTAAATCTTTGAAGACTGTAGTTTTCAAGGAAGCAATTAAACAGAAGGGAGTTCAACATGTGGGAAGTGTGTAAAAAGAAACTGTTGGAGTAGAAGTGGAGGTTACATTTAACTATTTCAACATTAAAAGAGTGTGACCTAGATACCAATCTAGTAGCATTTAGTCAGGGAACCAGGGGAAAAAAGCTTGTCAGAGCAGTTGCTATGAAAAAAGACAGAGGGAAGCCACATCATGTCTGTGAGAAAGTGACTGAAGTAGAGATGCCAAGTCAGGAACAATTACATTGAGGATCCTTCTTTGAATTTTGTCAAGAACCTCGAGATGAATAGCTGGGTCACCAGACCAGATATGGCAACAGTATTCAATACATAGACAAATAATAGATTTATAAAGGGGTAAGATGAAATCTGATAAGAAAAATCTTTTGGCATGACACAGTGACCCAAATTTCTTTGCAGTAAATGCAGCTATTTATACAATGTAGTATTTAATCAAAACAGATAACAATATTGTTGGAGACTGTCTTAGAATATCAAAGGTCAAGAAATAATTTGCAATAACTGAAATGACCTTGATTTGACTTTAACTCCTAAACATGAGTAAGCTTTCATTCTTTTCTTCTTGAGAAGCAAGCTGGGAATTCAGTTATAGGTATTTTATTCTGGAGAGTGGCTGCTAGTATTAAGTTAATTCACTAGCTGCTTATAGCAACACTAAAACTATTTTCCACAAAGAAAGCTAATGGTAGTTCTTCTTCAAGAATTCTTTTATTAGAGAATCCAGCAAGATTATCCACTTATGATTAGATGTCTGCTGAGAGCATTTTTCCTTTATTGGGCAGGAGGGGGGGATAATTTAGAAAGAGCTAATTGAAGATAAAAATGAGTATATAAAAGAGTTGACAAATGAAACTTATTTGTCCCTTTGCAGCACAAAAATCTTTCAAATATATGCTCAAAATCTTATTTTATCTCAACTTTTAATCAGTCATGTTTACGTCACACAATAATTTTCCAGAGTTTCTTTCTTGTTTTTTTTGGTACCCATCATCTCATTCATTTTAAGGAAATTAAAGGAAAGGAAGTATTGAATAAAACTTGCTTTTTAAATGAATGAATTGTTGAATCCACAATATTTTCAAGAACTTTTCTTTTTTAACTTTGAATATATATTATGGTACCAACCAGTGACTGCAACCAAGTGCATCCAGCTGGTTGATATGACTCATTATGTCACTCTTTGTACATATCTACTTTACTTACTCTAGTGTGCATAAAATGTTTTAATAATTTTGTAACATGTAAAGTAAAAAGTAATGTCAATTTTCTTATAAAGTGACAGTGGAGATTTTACAAGTATATGAATGGACTGAATCAGTTTTGTATATTAATTGAAAAACTAGCTGAAAACTTAGAAGCCTTCTTACCATTGTGAAATTTAGTCATTTATATTTACCAATGTTTTCACCAACAGCAAAAAGTCATCTTTTTTTTTTACATTATTTACATGCAGATTATTGTCCTAATTTTTGTTGTTGTTATCACAATGTTTCAGCCCTTGTACCCTCTGGCCTTCATCAGGTGCTTGTCAATCTGAGTAACTTTCAGGGAATTTCAAACAGAATCCTTTATTTAACCTACAAAAGTAGATTGTTCTCATTTTACTGATCATGTGTAAGGATATCTCCTCTAATACTTAATTACTACTGCTAAGTTATTGCTCACCATATTTCCATTGAATTCAAGTATATACTACCTCGCCCAGGGATTGAACTCACAATTATTGTATCATCAAATTCATAACCCAATGCTTTAATCCACTAAGCTATAGATTAAATAAAGAGTTCAGTTTGAAATTTCCAAAAAGTTACCTGGATTGACAATTATCTGATAAAGGCCAGATGGCTAAATGGCTAAATATCATAGCAACAAAGATGAGGACAATAGTCCTGAAGTAAATAATGTAAATAATGATAACTCTTCATCCCAGAAATTCAGACAGAAATTAACTTCTCTTAAAATCAGTATCAGTAATTACATTAAAAAAATTATAAATTTCAGATGTATTAAACCTCAGAAATATTACTGGATAATTATAGATTT
>CAHIKZ030005257.1:212500-375000 GCA_903632075.3 Acanthosepion pharaonis | reverse complement strand
TTCCTTTGCATAACAAGTGTAGATTTTCCAATACAGATGTTGGCCCACTCTGTTGTGCCATAATTTATATTCAGTGGGTGCTAATACCCTGCAACCTGATACAAGATGATCACTTCTTTCTGGATATTTATCATAGAATCTGCATTTTGCATTAACACAATTTTTCAGTATGTGTGCTTGGTAATTTCTAGTTAGCAAGCATTGGTCCTGTGCAGCAGTTTCAGCTTTTAACCCTGCACTACGTAGCCATTGATGTGTACGTGGGCTTGTCTAACTCAACTTGTTTGATACAGACACAGTATTGACCATGAAGAGGCTTATCTTGCAATTGTTCTGCCCTGACCCATTGCATTTGCATTTGCTTTCATTTTTAATTTTGTTGGCACTACAGTAGCTATGTTATGGTTTACTTGCACTTCTTCACCCACTTGAAATACCATTTTGAATTTGCTAGCTTCCTTTATTACTGAATACAGTTTCTTATTTCTTTCATGTTCTTTGACAGATCATTATCTAGTCTTCTGTAATTTCCAGGTATCTTTGATGACTGTTGTAGTTTTGTAAGCCAGTTCTAGTTGAAATAATCCTCTGCCTCCTTTGGATCTGGATACATACAGATGATCAACATCAGTCTTGAGATGATGCATTTGGTAGCAAGTGTAAAGCTTTCTCATTTTGACATTTATTTGCTTAATGCTAGCTATGGTTCACTTAAGGATGTTGAGACTATATTGTGACACAGGTACAGCCAAGGTGTTTATGGCTGATATTCTCTTTTGTGAATTCAACTCGATATTTAACACCGGGTGCGCATGCCTATAGTATTCTTTTCTTACTTTCTACATCATTTAGTTATGCTTTATCCCATTTCCTTCATTTACTACTACTACTGCTGCTGATCCATTTATCATCATCACAATATAGTAGTTGTGACTACTATTCAGAGTTAAATAATATAGACTAAGCTATGTTTGGTATGAAATAATATATCTGGAATACACATGAAGAATTAAGCTGACAGTTGTATGCAAAAACCATACTTTCTATTGCACAACATGCAAGTTCACTTTGTTGCAATAACCACCAATTAATTGATATCTATATTGATAGTAAGCATTATTTGCATCAGTATTGATACCTGCTGATGTACTGTTTCTGACATAATAAATAAATACTTACAGACTCTACACTATTAATTACAGGTTAATAAAGAACTTTTTCTGTCTGAATTTCTGGGATGAGGTGTTATCATTATTTAGTTCTTATTTTTAGGAATTGAATAGTAATTGTGAGTTCAGTTGAATTCACAATTATTATTCAATCCACAGCCAGGTGGTGTATACTTGGTAAAAATGGCACAAGCAATAACTGAGCAGTACTAAAAGTAAGAACTAGACTCAATATCCCTAGATACGCTCTCACCCTTACACTGTAGAAACTTTTAAATGTAGCCGTCTTTTCTACTTCGATAGCTTCATACCTTGCACCTCTCACCTGTGGAACACCCTTCCCAATTACTGTTTCCCTGAGAGCTATAATCTCCAACTATTCAAATGTAATGTCAATCGACATCTCCAGTTACCTTGATCTACCCACTATCCCTCTCCTCATCCTCTCTTCTATCACTCCTATCTGCTCTCACTCCAAATCTTCTGCAACCCCCTACATCCTAGTGGCTTCACACCTTGCTCGGGACGTAATACTTAAAAAAAATAAAAAAAATACGGCAGTGGAATGAGAGCAGATTGTAGATTAAATAAGGGATTCCATTTAGAATTCCCTGTAGGTTACCCAGATCAATATACACCTAATGAAGTCCAGAGGAGACAACAGCTGAAATATTGTGATAACAACAACAACAAAGATTAGGACAATAGTCTGAATGTAAATAGGGTAAATAATAAAGAACTTCTTTCAAAATTAAAGACAATACTTTTCATGGTGAGACAAAGTACTGTAGTTAGTTTTAACATATTTGATAATAGATGTTTGCATTAAAGCAGAAGACTGAAAACAAAGTGATCATTAATTCCATTCTGCTTGGTTAATATTTACAGTGAATACTGATTTCACACTCAGACAAAGGATTCTTTTTATTTTCTTTCAAATATTCTCTTTTCTGAAATAAAAAGTACCTCAGTTCTCCTTCATCAACAGTAATCCACATGTTTTGTTTCCTTTATACTTTGACAACTGAAATTTTTTTTATTGGTTGTATCTTCATTAAATGATGTTTTTAAGATAATTTTATTTTTTCACATATTCTTACCACATAAAACACAAAGAAAAAAATTGTCCAAAAGTGCCCTGTATTTTAACACCAATGCTTGTGTTTGGTAGGCATTGAGGAAGAGGTTACTGGTAGAAGACTAACACCTAAACATACCAGTTTGATATACTAGTTAGATCCTTCATGAAATATATATATATATATATAACCAAATAATGTTTGTAAACCAAAATTATGTTAAATTATAATAATAAAAAACAGTTACACATCAGGGTTATAATTACAGTTTTAGTGTTTTCTTAAATATTCCTTGTCCAAATGTAGATATGTTTTATGATAAATGGGACTTTTAGTAAAGTAAGATTTTTCTTTTAGTATAACTTCCATTTATTTCACTTTTTTACCTACAAACCTAAAAAATATGCAAACTATGTTTCTATTTTTACAAGTATTGATATACTTGTAAAAATAGAAATATAGTTTGTTTTTGAATTGAAAAGCTTAATGATTTGTGTGACTGCACAATTTTTTGACTATGAAATAGTAACAATGATTGAAGTTAAAAAAGAATTTTGCAGAAATGTAAATTTAAGAAACTGTTTTCTCAGAAGCAATAACAAATTTTTCATGAATTACAAAAAGATTCTGTGTGAAATACACACAATCAGAATACACTGAACGGGTTATCAAATCCGTTCAGTGTATTGAATCATAAGATTCATAAATTCTGATTGTGTCTATTTTACACAGCATCTTTTTGTAATTCATCAAAAATTTGTTATTGCTTCTGAGAAAACAGTTTCTTAAATTTACATTTCTGCAAAATTCTTTTTTAACTTCAATCATTGTTACTATTTCATAGTCAAGCTAAATTGTAGAGTCACACAGAACATTAAGCTTTTCAATTCCTTTATGAAATGATTAGCCAAGTTATAGATTTTCCTCTACTGGTCAATTCAAATCTAGATAAAGGACCAGCTTTTTTCTGATTTTCTGGGCAAACATGCCCTCTCCTTTTGAATAATTAGTATAATACACTCTTCCTATCACTAATTTTTTTTTTTTTGCTAGATTAAGCTTACTACACTTTGGAAATGTGTCTTGACAATATATGGCCCATATAAGTCAATGCGACAAATATTTTTATATATATTATCAGTGTCCTGCAAACTTTACTGTGTTAACTGATATTTTTTATTTCTGTCTTTTCTACTTTTGGCTTGTTGCCCATTTGCAGTTATTGTGGACTGCTTACAAACTAGTCTGGCTTTTTTCTTTCTTTTCTCACAAGCAACATCAAATCAATATTTTTAATTGATTTTCCCACCAGAAATCTTTACAAAATCCAATTTAGTTTTAAACAAACAAAAGAACCTTTTAATTCCTCCAAACTTCAATTGCTCACATCAGCAAATACTGTCAAGAATACTGCTGTTCTTTGGGCAAAACCAGGAGGATATCTTCAATGTGCACCTTCTTAAGTACTCCAAGATTCTTGCTTTGGATTGCAGTTGGGTGAATTTCTTGGCTAGTTGCCAAATCTCTCTTTTCAGAAAAAAAGGCAAACTTTTCCTCATCCAGGAAATGAGTCAGCCAACAAATTCCATAAAAAAAAGGCAAATATTTATGTTTGTGCACAGCTCACATTGAAAATGTTGGGAAAATCCAAAATAGTGGCATGCACAATTGTGGTTCCATTTGGTTCTATTGAGAGTTGTATGTATGTATGTTTGTGTGTGTGTATGTATGTGTGTATATATATATGTGTATATATATATATATATATATTTCCTTTGGAATTAAGCATCTGTTTTAAAAAAATGGGTTTTAATAAGGCATCTCTTAATATGTACAAAAACATTACCTTTTTGAATGAAAATCTACTGATAAAAGCTGATAAACTGCTTATATTTTATAAACTAAATCTGTTTGAAACATTTTCTTTTACTTATAATTTTTCTTTTCCAAGATTTTCTTCTTCCTTCTCACTCTCTTCCCAGCAATGCTACAAATTATCCAAAAATTATGACAAAAAAATTTATTTTGACAAATTTACTCTTAAGTGTCTTTTAGATTTCACAATAAAATTTATCCATTTGTGGTTTTTAAATATTTTTATGGGGTGTTCTATTCTTTTTTGTTGATAAGTGTTTGGTTGATTTTTAAAAATATATTTTTAATCACAAAATATATGACGTAGAATCTTCTTTTTCAAAATTAATAGCATATATTTTTTGTCTATATTTCTGAGATGAGGTATTATGTACATTATTTACATTATTCAGACTATTGTCCTCATCTTTATCACCATATTTATTATAATGTTTTGGCCATTGTATGCTCCGGCCTCCTTCAGGTGGTTGGACTTAACCCTTTATTTCACTCACTGGGGTAGCCTGTTCTAGTTCCATGTGCCATGTTTTTTTTCAACCACCTGAAGAAGGCCGAAGCATACAACAACTGAAATGTTGTAATAAATATGGCAACAAAGATGAGGACAATAGTTTGAATAATGTATATATTTTTTTCTATACTGTGTACACCTTTCTAACACATGTATAAAATGAGAGTGTGCTGAAAAGTTCACTTCCCAACCCACCTGTCAAAATCAATATTCTGATATTTAGTTATTGAAGTATTGGTTTTAGTAAATATGTTCGGCTGAGAATATTTCGGAAACCCGTGTGTGTAGTTAGACAAATTCTGTTACTAAATCACTTGATTGTCAATAAACATATTTTTAATAATAGATTGATTTTAAGTGAATATAGATGAGAGAAGCACAAAAACATTAACAACAATAAACTAAGATTTATATTATTCTACTGTTAAGAAAGTTGATTCTCTCTGTCATTCGAGACAATTTTTTTCACCTAAATCTATCTTACATATTTACAAGCGTACCATTCATCCATGCTTTGAATATTGTTACCACATATAGTCTGGTGCTCCTGCTATATACATTTAGAGGGCCTTGATAAAATCCAAAGAATCATCTGCAATTTTATTGGTCCTGCCCTGGCATCTCAGCGTTAGTCTCTTTCCCACCACCATAATGTAGCTTCCCTGTGCCTTTTCTATAAATATTTTCATAGTAATTGTTCTGATGAACTTTCCTTTATAGTACCAAGACACTATGAATTTAAGCTCACTACTAGATTGGTAGCAAGATCTCAATTTTACAGTAGAAATGGCTAGATATAACTGTAAGCTGTAGGCTAACAGTTTCTCACGCTTTTTGCTTATAGGTCTCTTCCAGCTTCTTGCTTTCCAATCAAGTTTGATCTTCAAAAATGTAAATGCAATCCCAGTCTGTACTTATCTTCTGTCCTTTTATTCTTCTTACTCATTAATAATGTTTTTCTTATATTCTTTCTCACTCAGTAACTCCCTGCATCTTAGTGGGGTTTTTTTTGGGGGGGGTGCCTTGCATGATGAAGCAAAAAAAATGCCATTCATTTAAATTTTCACAAGTATAAAAAGTTAAAATTAAATTTTCCAAACAACCAATTTTTATCATTGGAATTTTTTTTTTTTTTTTACTCCTTTCATCTTTTTTTTGATTTTGAATCATATCAAAGATTCAGTTCAAATTTTCCATAATAGTTGGACCAAACACAATAATTATTTGTTTAACTATTTGAGAGAGGAATATATAAATAGCCAGAGTACATTACATCTACAATGTCTGTGAGGTTAAGAGGATAAATTTTTAATGCTGCAAACTAACACATTTGTAGATTTCAGGATTTATGGAGAAGCCCATCAGGACATTTACATAGGTGTGTTTTCATGCATATATAGAGACACCATTAATCTATAACTATACCGCTTGTTATTTCTCTCAACATTTTTTTTTTTATATTGCTTGCTTATTTTGCAGTATTTTAAGCTCATGCTATCTTCAACATATTAATCATAAATGCCTGCACATTCTTTCTGATGTTTCATGTAACTTTGCTTTATTTAGAAACTCTCTGAATATAACTTGTGATATTGTGGTAGTAAGTCATGTCAAAGCTTTCATTTGCTCTAAGCATATATATATATATATATATATAGCACGTGTTAATTAAACAGTGTTGCAGAACTATTAATTATATATTAGTAAATTGCATATTATCCTTCACTGGTAGCATGTCAAAGCTTTCATTTGCTCTAAGCATTTTATATATATATATATATATATATATATATATATATATATATATATCATCGAGTCGTGTGTGTTATTGAAGACTACAGAACTTTTTTGTTAAGTAATCTTCCTTAGATTTTTTTCCTTGCTTTCTCACAAGTTTGTTTTATATTCTGTGCTAATAGAAATATATACTTGACAAACATGGTGGATAGAATAAGTAAATGTTTATTGTAAAAACCAATACAATAAGAATAAAGGTAAGAGTTATGCACAAGGTCGTCACCAGTCAATCCAGTAGTGAGTGCTACTACTGGAAGGTTGGTAGTTCTCGCGTACGTCTGAGTTGTACTCAACAGATCCTGGCTAGTCTCTGTAGTCCGTTGTTGACTTACAGATACTTATTGGTAGTTACTACCTATAGTGTAGTCACTCATGAGGATGACAGGTTATTCCATTATATCACTTTGTATTTGAGTTTAAAATGTTGAAAAAAGACTCCAGTCTTTGGTGTGTTGCCGAGCACTTTTGGTTGTCATCAACAGTCATCATGACAGTATGTTTTTGGTTTTAAGTCATTTTTATTTTTATTTTTATAGGTAATATTTTTGGGCATTCAGGCCATGTCGTTGGATTAATTCATTAGCGACTTGGGAGGGGGTTAGTATTTATTATTTGGAGGATTGATTATTATTATTTTTTTCAGCAACTTAGATCAAAATACAAAGAAGCTTGCAAGAAAAAAATCAAAAGGAAGATTACTAAGTGAAAAAGTTCCATGCCTCAATAATAACATTCTGCCAAAATATATATATTGCACAAATAGTACCTTTGTTAATAAAACAGAGCTATTAATAAATATGCATATTATCTTTCACTGGTAACATAACTCAAAGTTTCATGCACTACACAATCTTCAGGTGCTAAGTCTATGCTCAATACTCATCACCTGAAAATTGCATTGTGCATGAAACTCTGAGCGAGTCTTGCTACTGGTGAAAGATAATATGTATATTTATTAATACATTGGTAGTACTAAGAATTTTTTCAACACTAGGTGGTATCAACATATATTGTCCTTTACTAATAATACTTATAGAAATAATACATCACTTTCTAAATATTTTTGGAATTTGAAAGATGATAATAATTCCTCAGGTGAAATGAAAAATTTAAAAAATGGCAAGGACATGTAGATTCTTATATGAACCCTGTTTTCTGTGTTGACATGAAAAATTGCAAATTATCAGGTTCTTTGATAAGAATGCTTTATTAAACCAAAGATTCGAGTTAATGGTAAATTGTAAACACAGTCTACCTTTTACCTTACAATTAGGTTATACTTGGAATTTGACAAAGCTTTTTCTTAGATTTTAGCTGAACTGTGTTACACCATATAGGGCTTATCTTTCTTTTGTTAAGATTAATTTAGATTTAATATAAATTTGTATTAATCTCCTGGTGGTGCTAGTGACATCTTGTGTGGATGTATTGGTATTTGGTTGGTATTTTGCATTGATTTGTTATTGTTATTAACATATTATATAAAGAATCTTTAGTCAACAGTTGCATATTAATTTACCAAGTAAGTCTGTACATTTAAATTATTTACTGGTTTCTTAAAGAGGCTATTTATTCATGAACTATAAAAAATTTTTTTTTTTTTCTGTTTTTTTTTATGTAGGAAACTCACAAAGAGTATAACTTGTCTAGCATTTTGTTAGATTACCACTTAATTTTTCTTAGGAAATGACATTGTCTAATGTATAATATGTATCCATTTACAACCGCTCATGTTTAACGTCTGTTGCTGGCATTGATTTCAAATCTACAGGCCATGACCCATTTATGAAAAATAATTTCTTAATTTTTGCTTCTTCCATTAGTTTAAATTTAATGTAGGTCATATATGATTGGTTGATCTGAGTAAAGCCCACAAATCTTATAACCACCCCACCTTTTCATTTTTTCATAAAAAGAGGCTGTTTTTACTTTTAAATCTGAATAAATCGGTCAATTGCCAGTAATTTACAATTGCCTGATGAGATGTGTTGATATGCATTGAAACACAATTGCAATTGTATAGTGATTTTTACATGTTTTCAATGTAATATCCTAAAATAAATAAAGTGTGTGTGTGTGTATATATATATATATATATAGCTGCCTCCTACCACTCTATGTCTATATACAACCAAGAAACCCTTCCAAAGAAATTTTTCATGTTTGATAATTTAATGGATCAGGCTGACTGAGAACTTTTCAGCACCTGTTCATATATGTAGTTTTGTCTGTTCTTTTCATCACTTACTCAAGTTACCATTACTACCCCTCCCACCCTCACTTCTACTTTTAGAACTTAATGTTTTGCTCTGTTGGAAGAAAATCATGATTAAGTATCAAATTCTCCAGTTTTTAACTTTAAATTTGTTTTAACAGATTTTAATATTCATTGTAAATGTGGACTGAATTTTTTTCTTTTTTATTAATGTCCACTCTATATAAGGTCCAAGAGCCATTCAAGGTAGCAGGTTACTGAAGGAAGTAGTTGTATCAATGATAAGAGTAAGAGGTAAGAAGCACAATTTATGAGGGTATATAGGAAAGATAATGGTCAACACTAGACTTGAACAGGTTAAGAATGTAGTGGTCTGGAAAGTATCCTCTTGTGAGTCAGTTCCACAAAGTAGTGGTTTATTGGAAGAAGCTCTTTGAGTACAGCTTACTTCTAACTAATGAGATACAAAAGGAATGAGGGTTGTTCACCTCGGTGTACATGGCATGTCAGTTCTTAACTATGAGGGTTAGATTTGGTGGAACTAAGGAATGTTGTTCATTAAAACATTCTCCATAGAAATAGCAATAAAGCAGCAAGTGGCTTGCAATGTTTCACCTGTGGGGAAAGGAGTTACAGAAGACAAAAAGAGATTGTCAGTGATCAAAAATTAATACAAGCATTACTGACAGTGTAGTACGAACTGGAAGAATTTAAATTGTTCAAAACAATTTACAAACATCATTTTCCATGAACAATTGTGTAAACTAAGTCAAATTTTGTGAAAGAAAAGATTGAATGATAACAAACTATGTAAATATTTCAGTGAGGGAACATGACTTATTGAAAAATGATTTCTAACTATGATTATATTTCTACATATAATCTGTATACAGTTATATAAAGTATCTTATGAACATCAAAATTTAATTTCTAAATATCTTGGATGTTCCAAAAAATGTTTTTCTTTAATATTTAACAAGTAGCTTTCTCAATACCGCCAAGTAATTACAAGGAGTTTCTGATTTTTGTCATAATTACAAGCAGTTTTATGTATTTACTGCAAATAAAATAAAGTCTTTGTTTGCATATTTGAGTTTTTAATATTACAATTTCATTTTTTAATATATTGGATTTTTCATTAAAAAAAGAAAACAAAAAAATTATTTTTCATTGTTATCTATTCTATAAAACTCAGACAGAACCCTGAAGACAATATATAACAAGAAAACTAAATGATATATCTATAATATTATCAATGGGGTGTTTGAAACAGTAGCTGTGGTTGATTTCCTCATTTTTCAGCATAAGCAGCCCGTCAGTCTGAAACAATATGGTTCCCAGGCTGAATATACCATATAATCCTGTTATAGTGGAACACACCTATTCTATAGTTAATAGACTCTCCCACCTATAATAAGTAGGAGTAGTAGGAGTCGCTCAGGGAGTTGGTCAATCAGTCGATGTCGGACAACCATTAGTCGGATATTAATGTATCAGCCACCACAACTAGATTACTGCGTCATTACCTATTATATCAAGTTCCTAATGTTTTGTACGTCAAACCTATTTTAGGACCAACTTAGTACAAATACAAGCCTCCACTGTGAAACCACTCTACAACAAATCCCCACTTTCAGAATCTCTGCTTGTCAATCTAACACCTCAACTAAGAAACACTTTCCCAGACCCTACTTGATACCACCAAATAGCCAATGGCCAGGGCATCATTGGCCATGGTGATATTTACTAGGACAAAACTTTGTCTCATTTCATTCGATATAAAATGACAGTTTATTTATATGTGAAGGATTACCTCATTTTATTCCCTCCTTCATTTTTTTTTATTTTGAATCTTTATCAATATGATAACAAGTGCTATCATATTACACAAGCCAGGAAATCTCTCCTTCAACAATATTGGCTCCATTTATCCTTTTCAATCAGTCATTCTTCAGGTAATATTTGTTAAGATTTCAAACCAAACCTTTTATTTAGTCCATGGGGGTAGCTTGTTCTAATTTCACATAGAATGATCTACCCCCGTAGACTAAATAAAGTGTTCAGTTTGAAATCCCAACAAATATCACCTGAAGAAGACTGGAGCATATAAACAGCTGAAATGTTATGAGTGTGACAATAAAGATAAGGATAACAGTCTGAACAATGTAAATCTCAGAAATATAGACAGATATATTGATATTTTGACATAATTATTAGAAATTTTCTTAAACACATAATAAAAGTTAAATCTGATTTTATGATCATCTGATTATGAATTAATAAAGAAAGCCTGCTTTAAAAGTATTCAAATTTTATCAGAACCTAGTAGAAGGAAGACAATTATCAATGAGATTTGTAAAAGTGTCATTTGTACTTCATCTTTCAGGCTATTATGTATTTATATATATATATATATATATATATATATATATATATATATATATATATATACATCTGTATCTGCCAACAATGTCACTATTGGCAGATATAGAGAGAAAGATCCAAGCATTTGAGAACAAATGCATGAGAAAACTCCTTGGCATTTTCTATTGAGAACAAAAAAGACAATGAGTTTGTGCGGAAAAGGGTTGAAAATTTTGTGGAACACCAGGAATCTGTTCTCACCACTGTCAAATGGGAAAAAAATGACGTGGTTTAGACACATTACAAGGCATGACAGCCTGTGCAAGATCATCATGCAAGTCACCATTGAAGATGGACATAGGAGAGGATGCCAACACAAAAACTGATTGGACAATGTCAAACAATGGACATGTATGACTGTACCAGAATTGCTGATAACTGCAGTTGATAGACCATTGTGGAAAAGAGTTAGTGTGGCTTCTGCATTCAGATCCACTCTATGATTGCAAAAATCAAGGGGATGATGATGATGATGATATATGCACAAAATGGCTTAAACATTATGATTTGTCTCTTTTTATGCCTTACATAAAAGGATTCATTTGATACAAAAATGAAATGATGTCACCATCAGGCCTTGGTTTATATATAGCAATATTGTCATTGTTATCATAAAAATGACCTGTCTTATCTAAATGTAACTGTTACATTGAATAGTAATCTAGTTGATATGTCAATATGAATCTCTTCACCTCTGTCATTAAACTAAACAACTTGTATCCTGACAACATAAAGAACTGGATTTACTTGCACTCATAAGTCATGAATTTCATGATACTTTAAAGCTTATTTAATTTTCCTTCTAACAAGAATATAAACATTACAACAACAAAAAGAGTTTAGAATTTTTATTAACAATGTTATATAAAAATATCTTACTTTGAATTTTAGTCTTTCACTTAAAATTCGTCAGCTACATAACTCCAGATTTATTTCACGTTTGTCTTTTGCTGTGTGAAGAAGATGGGCAACTATCAGACCAAAGGTAGAATATTAATATCTTTTGGCATTTTGATTTCCTCTTGAAATTAATATTTTTTAAAAACAGCAACAATCTCACTGATTGTTTATTATTTGTTATTTTTCACTCCTTCAATTTGGCTTTTTGTCTTATGGAAGATTTCCTAATAAATTAATAGAAATGTCTGAATAGCATGCAAGTGGGAAAGAAAAAGGCAGCTTTATGCTTGACCAAAACAACTATTGATATGTCTGTACAATTATGCCTGCTTTAGTATTATGGTTATCAAGCCATTGTTATTAAGTTTCCTCTTCACAAGGTACCCTACTGTTGTCATGTATCTTAGTAAGTGACAACTAGTGTGTCTATATATATAATTGGTCTTTTCTACCAGAACTTGATCTTTCTTTCTTGCATTTCGTTTATTCACATTTATTTTCAAGTTTGATGTTTGTTTTCTGTAACCAAGTGTCTTCAAAAATTAGATCTCTTGTAAAACAGTTATGTTTTATTTATGTTATCTAATTATTTTTCTACTTTCTATATATATATATTTGTTCTCAGTAATTTTTGAATTGCTGCATAATTAACTTTATCATCTTTCTCTTATCTATATTTATCTACTTAGAACCAGCTGATGAGTGACCTCATAAAACATTTCTTGGTTCTTGAGTGGCTAACAAAATATTTTTCAAATATGACGTTATACATTGACAGGTCCTGTAACTACTTATGCTGTACTGGAAATTGTGCTGTTTAATAACAGGCCTTAGTACCAAACTCTAGTTTTACATATTTTCACAAGGTGGTAATGTTTATGCCACTGGTTGGCAAATGTGATTTAGACACCACCTAATAAATAACATCCTGTCATTTAAAATGGCAACACCTATCAAGAAATGTTGTACATGTTTCTGAGGAACTATGAAAGATTTTATAAGTTCTGGGTTGTCTTACTTTGGCAGTGATTCAAATTGGATTGTGATTCCAGACAATTTGTAGTTTGTTATTGAAGGCAGTGAAAGTAATGATTGTCCTAAAGCAGCTAACAAAATATTTTTTCACACTAATATTAATCATTCATATTGATATTATAAAAGAACTTCAGGAGGGAAAAGTGAAATTTTTCAGTATAAAACCAAAATCCCATTTGGAAACAAAATAAATGTTAATGATATTGTCTCTTTATTTACTTTTCATCATAAACTGAACAATTTCTTTGTTTTAATTTTAACAATCATCACAATGATATTGGATATTTTAGGTTTTGTTTTTTGGGGGTTTTGTTATTCTGACTGTAAATATTTAATTTTCCTTATGTAATCATTTAAATGTTGTTGATTTACCAAGAAGGCTGTCTTTAGTCTCTCTATTTGCTGTATGTATAAGCCAAGTTCCATCCAATACAGTTGTGATTAGAGATTGAACTATCTTTTATGCATTTAATACTTTATCAAATGAGCAGCTTAAGGGAAAAAGGCAAAAGTGGAACATCTTTTTAAGTAGTTAAAAGGAAGCAGTTAAATCAAAATTTTCTATTATTAAAATAAAGTAATAAATAACTAAATTAATAAACAAATAAGTATATACAAGCAAATAAAATAAAAAATTCAATAACATTTACTCACTTTTGTTTATTAAGCATTAAATTACATCACTTAGCATCTTCTATAGTTTATCTTGACTTTCACAGTTAACTTTAAGAATATTTTTGACTGTTCTTAAATTTCAAAATTGTAAAAACCCAACAGTGTTTTTGCTTGTTTATAAATACGTGTTGTAAAATAAAATCCTTTTATTTAAAGTCTATCAGAGGACAAAACACATTGGTAAAGAATGGATTTTGCTTTTGTCTTTATTACAAATATGTTTTATTTATATCTGAATTTTACATATACATATACATACATACATATATATATATATATATATATATATATATATATATATATATATATAAGAGAGAGAGACTAAAAGTATGTAAAGCTAATGATTATTTCTTCCATTGCAGATATTCCTGACCAAGGCTTTGAGGAATCTGATACAAGCAGTGCGCTCTCTGGCTCTCCTAGACTGCAACCTCATTCAGCACAGACCAATTCTTCCATTGATACACAACATGCTTCCTTGAAACGTAAGAAGGGTGAGAAACCTGAACCAGTGGCATCACCTGTGTTAGAAAAAAGCCAATCACTGCAGACTGAATTGGCCCAACAGCGCCCTCTTTCCATGGTGGTTGCATCTCAGTCTGAAGCCAATGTTTCGCTAAGTCCCAGTACAGGATCTCTCCACAGACAGGTGATCAATTTCTTTTCATTTTGCATAGACTTTCTTCTTTTTAATTTATTATGGATTTTATTGTGGCAAAAGAATTTATTGCAAAGGCAGGTAAACCAAAACAATGTTCAAAGTTTCTGGAATGAAAAAAGTTTTAAACTTGTATTTCATCTGATAACTTCCACTTAACTAATAACAAATAAAATAATAATAATAATGCTACCTATAATTTGTAATGTTATAATATTAGTTTTATATAAGTTTGAAGTCAATAATATAATTTATATAAAAAGTTCAAATTTGTATTTATATTATTAAGTAGACGTATGGTAATTTTCAATATTTGTTTTCTTTACATTTATAGCATATATATATATATATATATATATATATAAAATACGGTAATTTCTCAAAAATAATATGCATTTGTTTACTGTAAATTACAGGTGATAGTAGGGGTACATATTATAAATAGGTTGAAACAAAAACATTTTTTTGTTGTTGATTTATAATAATAATAAATACATACTTGTACTATAATAAGAAAGATATTATCCCAATTTTCATTTTAAATTCAACAATAATGATTGTAACATTTTTTGTCAATAAATTTGTGTTTATCAGTAACTGCATTTTTTATTTAGCGGAAAAATAAAAAATCTATAAAAAAAGCCAATTTTGAAAAAAAGAGGATATCAAGTTAACAATTTATTGAAATTTTAATTTTCATCATCATTATCACCACTTTCTATTATAGAATCAATATCTAAATTGTCATTAAACAAATTATCATTCACAATATTATCTTCATCCTGTTCAAAATTATATTCAGCCTCTTCATTCTCTTGCCAAAGGATATCATCTTGAGAGCCATCCATGGCTGTCGTGAGACAACACTTCTTGAAACCTCTCTTTATAATATTCTCACTGACATTTATCGGGAAAACCGCGATGGTAATTTTCAACTTTATTTTAGCCGCTTAGTTTCGATTTTATTCTTAATGTCAAGGTCGACAAAATGTCTTCGTAAATTTTTTTTTTTTGACAAAATTTAATGATGCATATTATACATAAGCATAGATATATTTCTTAATTTTTGGATCATTTGTTGGGGTGCATATTATTTATGGGTGCAAATTATTTTTGAGAAATTATGGTAATATAGTTTTAAGGTATGCTATATTTATGGGCAAAAGTGCTCAATATCAGTGTATGTAAATATAAAAGTGGACAGTATAGACACAAAAACAAATTTTTACTACATTACTTAAAAATTGAAAACTAAAAATGAATACCTTGTAAAATATCACCTTGAAAAATACAAATATAGGCACTTCTCTTTATTTTAGTGGGTGGGAGTGTAGTAAGCATTATTTCTTGGGGGAAATGAAGGGTGAGGGAGTGAGAAACAGAAAGGATGCCAACAAGTTGGCCAGCTACCTATCTTCTCCATGCATGTGGCTTATCTCCCTGTCAATCCCACAGCATGCAAAGAGATCTGTGAGAGTAAGTCTCGGACGAGCATCAGAGCTCTTGACTTCTCTACTGCTGCAAATGTATTGCTTATTTTCGAGCGTTTTTTTGGTTTTGTATTAAAACAAACACAAAGACAATCCCTCATTGTCAGGATTCCACACCCATGTAATCACCCCCCCCCAACTCAGTTCAGGTTCACAAAGTTCTAACTATGACAATGAATATTGCAATAATATTCTAGTAGTAGTAGGTCACTGGGACCAAACAGAGAGTGAAATTGACATGAGATAAAGAGGGTCTGGAATTATTAGGTTGTCCAGAAAGCCCTGACTTATTTAGGAAGTGGGGAAAAAAAAAACAAGAAAATTTTGTGAAGCAACACCAATATTTATTCTTCAAAATAAAGTCCATCATTCTCGATGATCTTCTGCCAGTATCAGAATCTGTCCCAGATAACAGTCCGCTGGCTTTGAATCAAAAAACTGTAAACAAGATTCTCTCACTTCATCAAAAGTGTTGGATTGCTGGTCACAGGAGAAGTCTGCCATTGAACAGAATAGGCCATAGTCACTTAGAACAGCATCAGGACTGAATGATGGATGTGGAAGAATCTCACACCCTATATCTGTTTGAGCTTTTCCTTAGTCAACCTGGCAGTGTGTAGTTTCTCATTGACTTGCTAAACAATGCCCGACTTCGGTTGATCAAAGCAGGATACTCCTTCTTTAGTTTGTCATACATGTGGTCTAGCTGCTGGCAATGTAACATACAAAACCAATGCTATAAGCCAAACAAATAAGACAATTGACCTCCAAAGAAAAAAAAAACAATAACAAATATACAAATTATGTAAATAAACAAATTAACAAACTACAAATGCACACATAAACACAAGTAAATGTAATAATAATAATTAGCAACAAATAATTAAGTAATCAATAAATAATGAGTAAAAAGCTAAGAAACAATACAATAGTTAGAAGTAACCGCATTCATCTCTACAATTGTTTCTACTTAGTCATCTTGAGAATAATTTGAAATATAACTGTTACTGCCTACCCACTATCTGTTAGGATAATATAATAGATCTTGCTACTTATAATGCACCATTGACCAGCATATATAAATAGTTGAGGCACAACACACATAGCCTGAAGATTGCGTTCAAGCATGAAAGACTATTACTGCTCAATGTTGAACTCAGTGCCCACACACACATACACATATATATATATATATATATATATATATATATATATATATATATATATATATATATATATATATATATATATATTAAGAAATGGATTAAATCCGACAGATTTTTTATTTTTTTGTTTAAACATTATTTTTTAAATGGTTACTCATATTTCAGTAAATGCTTTGTTTTTATTTATTTATTAAACAATATATTTATCTATTTACATCTACCAGCCTGAATACTGAGCATTTATAAAAGAATAACATTGACATTCTGTAATTAAACCAATCATTCTTAACCAAATCCTGCTGAGTGAGAAACACAAAACTTTGAGTGGACCACAGATAAATATTGTGAATTTATATTACTTCTGATTCAATCATATCTACATTCTTATTTTACATTTGTTTTATACAAACTTGAAAAACTAAAAATTATTATTTATTTTTTGTTTTTTTTTTAAGTAGGCCAAAATTTGCATAATTAACTATTTAAAATATTTTTTGGTACTTAAAATCCAAGCAACCAATAACAAATCCAGTTTAAAGTTTTTTAGTTTTTTTTTTTTTTTTTCAGATTTGACCTATCATATTTTATGTTATATAAGAGCCTTCCTATTTCAGCAGGGAATATTAACAAAAAAATCATTGTATGGTACATCAAATGTTATTAGAACTTCATCCATATTTCCAATTTGGCCCAGTTAAAGACAAGTTTGTTTTTAATTTCTACATGCATTTATTACAAATTTATAAAATTCTCATAATGGGTTGTCTTATATGCCATCAAATACAATGCCTCTGTTTGCAGTGATTGATATATTCACACTGAAATGTCTTGTAAAGTTTCAAGAGATGAACAAAGCCGAATAATTTTAAACTTGAAACCTGGACAGTTGGATATTATTTAAAATCTTGTAGATGACCATGTTATAGTCATTTGTTGAGTATAAAATGAATTAAACAGAATTTCATCTCATCAGCTCTTGGTAGTTTCAGTTACTTCACAGTTTTTCAATGTCTTTTGATCTCATTATCCCTGGGCAAATATTGTGGGATAATTACTCGAGGTAGATTTTGTCTGGATAGGCTGAATCAGCAGTCTAATGAACATTACATTAATATATATAATTTTTGAGTAATGCTGTTTTTAATTAGAATTACTTTGTGGAATTTGTAATCGCTTAAATGATGTCCTTTCAGGTGAAAGTCATATTTTTATAAAATAATTACAGTTAACTTAAAAAACAACAAAGTTTAACAAGAGTGTTGGCTCACTGTGTCATGCTAGACAATTTTTCTTGCCAGAATCTATCTTAAATATTTATAAGTCTACTGTTCATGCATTGAACATCTGGTCTGATGCTTCTGCTATGTATTTAGAGATCCTTGATAAAATACAAAGGAGAATTTGCAATGTTATTGATCCTGACCTGGCATCTTGGCTTCAGTCACTTTCCCATTGCTATAATGTAGCTTTCCTGTACCTTTTTCTATAAATATTTTCATGATAATTGTTCTGATGCATTTTACTCTATGGTACCTAGACTTTATGAATTTAAGCACAGTACAAGATTGGTGGCAGTGTCTTGTTATTTTACAGATGAAATGGCTAAATGTAATTGTAAGTTCTATGCTAACAGTTTCTTCTCCCACACTTCTCACTTGTGGAGCTCTCTTTCAGCATCTTGCTTTCCATTCAATTTTGATCTTCAAAAATTTAAATGCAGTGTCAATTGTTAAGTGTTACTTGTGAATAATGAGAAGTGCTAAAGGTTAAAGAAATCAATTTTTGTCCTTTTAATATTTAGCAATAATTGCACTTTGTACAAAACTGGGAATCATTTTAATGTGTATTAATTCTGTTGTCAGTCTTTAAATAAAAACCACATTAATTCAGACAAACAGACAAGTTTGTTGAAACTGTTCATTTATTGGAACTTTGCCAGTCATTGATTCAATAACCCTGATCATTGGCTCAGCTGTCTGGACATAATGCTGCTGCTACTGCTATTTGGCTGAAAGAAAATACAATCTTGTTCTCAGCATAATAGCTGAAATTCCTTGCTCCAATGTGCTGCAAGGTTTCTCAATGATGCCAGTTGTTTTCCTCTCTCTCTCTCTCTCTCTCTCTCTCTCTAGAGACACACAGTTCAGACTAGCTGTTACGTGCTTTTCATGTTGCTAATAATTATGTAATGAGGCCAAGAAAAATAAGAAATTTCCATCCTTCATTATTTTTTTTTCTTTTTAAATTATCAGATAGAGTTTGGAGCTGTTTTTGTTTTTTTTAAACATAAATTGTATTTGTTGCTTAGCAGAACAAGAATCTTAAAGACTGCCTGTTGAACACTGTAAACCAGTATATAATTTTTACCTTTCAAAAATTGGTGTAAAGTTTATAAAGCATTAGACAAGTGATTATGAAATTTACAATTTGTTCACAAGTAGTTAAAGAATGAGGCTGAAAAGTGTAGTTTTCAGTCACTAATGACTGGGAACCATTTTGTTAGAGTATTAGATTGGAAATTATAAGCTCTATAATTTAATCCTTACCAGGATAACATGTTTTATCTGTGTCATAGCAGATAATGTCTTTTTCATAACCAGCATAGTCAGCACTATAACTTCAAAAGAAAAGTGCTTCATAAAATCATCCATTTTATGTCAAAAACTGCCAATATGATTTTTGAAGGAATGTAAAAAAACTTATTTTTAATTTCATGTTTAATCATAATTCTCCATAGATCCCTTTTTGTTATCTGTGAATTGCTATGATTTCTTGGGAAAGATAGTGGAGTAGTTTCCTGTTGCCTTTTATATGATTTTGAATTTGGTCATCTTTCTCCATGATTGGCTGCTACCTAAGGCTACACTGCCCTATCTATCCTGCTATTTAACCCATAGCTAGTGGGAGAAGAAATGGATTCTTGCCTTTCTCAAAGGCATTTGTATAAACATGAATGCAACTGACAGGTGGGAATTTAAACTTTGTACACTATGTGACAGTTACTACTTCCAAAAATGATGCAGTTATTTACTTTTTTATGAATCATTTTTACTATTGTTATTTTTTTTTTTTATTTTTTTTTTTACTATTTTATTATTGTTGCTTTTTATCATGTTCCGAATCTCACCATCTGAGAAAACCACTCAAAATAAAAAAAAAAAAAATAGCTTCTAACCAGACTTGAACTCATATCTTCTATTTCATGAATACCACCTTAACCACTTCTCCTACAGAAGCCCTGATTAGTAAGCAGTGCTCAATTTGCCATTATTCTTCTACTCCTTCCTCTTTCACTTTCTATATCACCTTTGTTTTACTACCTTGTAAAAGTAGAGTTATTTATTTTGAAGATTTAGCTGATAGTCATAAAAGACAGGCTTCCAAAGTATAGGATATGTGTTCAATTTTTATCAAAAGCCACTTTTTTTAATCTCTGATTTTATATGGTTTTCTCTATCAGTTGAAGAATATATGAATCCAAAGTTTCACAATAAAAAGCAACAATAAAAGATGGAGTTAAACTAATAACAAAATAATGCTAGTGATGCAGTCAGCTTTGAAATTGATAAAAACTACTTTTTATGTTATCATTCCACACTGAGATTTTTAAGTATTTCTTTTTATATATTTGCTGGGGGGAAAAAAAGAAAGATTTTATATACAGAAAGAACATGTATTTTTTAATAAAAACAATAGAAATAAAAAATACTGTCGTGAAGTAAAACATTTATGTGCTGTATTTTTTAAAGAAAAATCTGAAAAAATAAAATTGTTTTTTCATCAGCATTCTAATTATCTTTGAATAATTGAAATACTTATGCGATCAAAACTGAATGAATTCTGATTGAATATATTGAAAGTAATGATGATGAATCTCAAACTGGAACCAGATCATTTTTGAAACTACAACACTTATCTATTTTGAGTATTTCATACTAAATTATTTATTAGAATTTAATGAAAGCCTTTTTTATAATAATTCCTTCATGATAATCTTTTTTGTGCTAACTTTATATAAAGACCAACACATGTGCTCACATATAAAGCATTTCATGCTAATTTGATTCTCCACACAACTGAACCATGCCTGAATTTAATACATGAGGAAGACTTGGAGGGTACAACATTCAAAACATTGTGATAAAATATATTAAAGATGAAATAACTGGTCTGAATAAATCAATATGCAATAGAAATGACGTCTTAGGAATTCAAACAAATGACATTCCTATTTGAGCAGGTTTTTACCACTAAAGATTTTTGGTAGGTGCAGCAAGTTTTGCCTTTCATGATCAGGAAAATGTCTTTTATAAAAATAATGGACACTTGACGTGGAGAATGAGAAATATAAGTGCTTCAATTGTGTTTTTCTTGTTTTTGGGGGATTTTTTTGTTGTTTTTTGTCAAAGGATGTGTGTATTTCATTGAAAGAGTTCTAACAAAATCCTGTTGCAAAATGAACATTTCTATTTTTTTATTCTCAAAATGCAATAAATTTGACTGTATTCGGCGCTTAGAAATATTATTATCTATCTCCCTTTATATGTATATTTCCCTTTTGATTGTTTTGCACCATAACTGCAAATATTCTTTGGTGATAATACTAAATGTTTAATATATTAAAGTCTCTTTAGTATTCTCTATCTATATGATGGAATGCTGAATAGTACTAAGCCTGACCAAGAAACCCTCCCTTCAAAATTCTATTTGATCCTTTGGTCAGATTTGGAAAAGTGGGTCAGGCTAAGGATTTTTCAGCACACCTTCATATCTTAAGAGTTGCTACAATTCATAGATAGATAAGTATTTCATTCTACATTCATGGAAAGAGAACAAGAAAAAGTAGTAAAGATTAAAATAAAAAAAAAAATGGTTCACTCTCTGATTGAGACCTGTTAACATCACTGATATTTTGCCAGATTCTCTTTGTAGAAGGAAAGCTATCTAGCCTTGAAAACCTGCTTCATATCAGTGCCACAGCTTGATGATATTCAGTAAGACGTACCACATGTTTTGATACAGTTTCATACAGACCTCTAATTATAGTAACCTTAAAGTTGTCTAGGAAAAGAAAGCATTTTGTTCTTTTCTTCTTTTATAGTCCTCTTTCTTTTCCTGCTTACCTACACCAAGTCTTATGATATACTTGTAGCTACCAATTACCAATAGTCTGTTAATGGCGCCACTAATCTTTGCAGCCTATAGCAATATGCACTTTACTGAAGAGGTGCAATATCAAGTGGAGGAGAGTAAGAGGTTTTTTTTGGGTTTTTTTTTTTAACCATAAAAACAATTACAGTGACCATGTGAATTTAGCAATTAATATTAAAACCGTTATTTAAAACAAGAACATAAAGGAGTAAATACACTGTAACATATTTTTCTTCCCATCTTATTTGTTTTACTTCAGGTTTCATCATTTACTGCAAATAAAAAAAAAAACAGAACTGAAAGGTTGATCAACTGTAAAATTAGAATAAATAACCAAATGATATGCTTCTTAAGGATTTACTTTTTAAAACTGAACTTAATCTAGATTTATCTTTTAAAGCTGTTTATATCTCAAAAACAAATACAACTTGAATGAGACAATATATCCCAATGTGTCTAGAGGATCAATTTGATCGATTGTAGAAAATTGAGAAGAAAAAAAATTAAACAAATATTTTAGCTTATTTTAAAACTGGATCAGAAGTTTTCTTTCTTTAAAGTTCACCAAACAAAATATGTTTTAATAGATATATAAAATCTAACAGAATTTTATCATTATCATTCACCCATACAATGACTGTAGGGTTGCTGCACACATGAGCACCTGACCAGTTTCTTCAATATGTCTTGATTAAAAGCTGGAGAGTTATTCATTTGTGCATAGTGTGTCTTGGACAAGTATATCTATATCTTTCCAGGTCAAACTACAGCCAATGTCCTCCAACTTGAAAGTTTGCCTTAGTCATAGACACATGGTCATTGATTCTAAGAATTTTATAATATTACATAAATGCATAAAGAATTTTAGAGATCTGCAAATTTTGATAAATAGAAAATTATTAGTTTGCTTGGAAAACAAGCAATATCTGCATGCACATTTCATTATCTCTTTGGTTATTGAATATAAAATTTGATGTAGAGAAGTGCATGTAATAAGCTGGTACTTCCATCCAATTCATTCTTGGAAATAAATGGCAGATTCTGTCTGAAATCTCTCTAACTTGGACCACACTTGCTCTACCTAGACATATTATACCTTTGTGGAATGGGGATGATCCCGGGATTGAAAATCTGCCCTTCATCTGGTGCTTAAACATCCAGCATTGGGATTTGTGTCTGGATGAAGAGTGAACAGTTAAAAATTCAGATTTAAAATAACTGAAAAAAAATAGTGATTTTATAAGTTTTTCATTTATATTGAGTTTAAAGTAACACAAAAACTTTGTGAATTTAAAAGATTTTGTTTTAAATTCAGTTTAAAATATCTCCAAAACTTTGAATTGAGGAAATCAATTTTATTTCTTCAAAATGTCATGGAATCGAAGTTAAAGTGAGAGATTTCATGACATGAGGTTTTGAAGTTCTGTAGAGTTTGTGATTTGAAGAACTCCACTCAATTGAAGTTCCACAGAGTTTGTCATTTGAAAAATTCAATTTTTGGCCTGAATTGGAATTTTGGCCCAAATCAGAGTTAAATTGAGGTTTTGAAGTTCTATGGAGTGAATTGAGGAATTCAAAGTTATTTCTTAAACATTATCATTACTGTTTTCTAAGCTGGACCAAAGGTTCCTTTAGTTTTAGATTGGAGGCCAAATTAGCCCTCTGCAGGAACTAGCATAAAGACCACATGGAATGTGGATTTTAAGCTAGTAAAAAATAAAAGGGAAGTTATTATTAAATATTTTATCAATATTTCTTTCACCTTAATTCATTTGTTTTTTATTGCAATATTCAAATCATCATTCTTATTAGATTGCATACATCAGAAACAAAGAATAAACCTATCTTTTGGAACATCTCTTAGAGCTGCCATAGAAATTAGGCTATGAAAGTTACCAACTTCAGTCATTCAAACATATACCTGCATTCCTTATTCTCCCTGACTGTTTGGTACATCACCATCTTTTCTTAGATGTGCTAAAATGACAATCTCAGAATTGTGAAAAGAAAAAGAAAGAAATTAACACAAAAGAAAGATTAATCAGAAATTAATAATTGACTCAGTCTAAAAAGTTTAAATAATATTTATAAAAAGATAAAATTATAAAAAAAAAAAAATAATAATAATTCCATTTTAATATTATATATTGATAAGCCTGGTAAAAGTCAACTAAATTCTGTAATTCAAATTCAACAAAACTTTCTAGAAATGAGGTCATACTGTTAATGTTATTGTAGTCATGGTTGGTTAGTGCTACCACTAATTATAAAATTAGTATGAATAGACGTAATGTAAACTCGCTATGTAAACTAGTGGTAATGGTACTTGGCTTGTGGAACTAATATTGACTGCATACAACTGCAATCCCTACTTGGAATATCATAAGTTATTTAAAAGAACGTGATTGAGAAAAAAAAAGTAAGGCTGATTCACACATTTTATCACTAGTTCCATTTTGTGTAATTTCATTTAACTCTTTCTTTCAGCAAAGGAAATATTTCACTTATTCTTTTAATAACTTTTACTTATCTCTCAATATTAAATTCTTTAAATTAATTTTGTAAATGACGGCTGCAATTTAATTTCAAACAAAGTCATTGCTTTACCCATCCTCAAATATGGATAGTGCGTATGTGGCTTTCATAAATAAACATACAATATAAATTAAATGTAAATGTAGAGTCTACCAATTGGCTAGTTTTTATTTGAATTTTCTTTAGACTAGGTGTTATTATTGTAATTCAACTCTTTGAAGTGCTTTGACCAACATGTCCTAATGGATAAAAGTCTTACATCCTCAAAGTTGAGATCAATTCCTGTATCAACAAGTGTTCAGTGAAGAAAGGTGACAATGACAAAATTTGATATATCATAAAAATAAATAGTTTATTCAACACTACCTGAAGAAAATTGAGTCATTGAAATATTCTGATAAAGAAATACAAGATGACAATCCAGGTTGAAAAGAATCATTGAATAAATGAAAATGTAATTATTATATTTAATTCTGCTAAAATTGATTTGTCATTATTTCAACAGCCAGGTTAATAATTAACTTGATTATATAACCTCAAATGATATTGACTAATCTAATTGACAAAGGATTTGCTTCTCTGATCTTATACATACAAAAGTTTCTATAACACTAAATAAAAATTAGTTTGTTGAAATATTCATTGCTCTTAATATTTTGGTGAACTTTTAAATTGCATTTTAGTCCACCAACTGAGGCACATTCTTTTTTGCACTCTCTACAAGTAGACATGCTACATAACTTGTAGTGAATGACTTCTCTGTGTGTGTGATGTCTTTGATGATTTTTGAGGCTTAGATGCAACGACATTCATTACACATGACATCAAATTCTGTACCAACATTCTCACGGAGATTAACATCAAGACCTTTTTTATGCTCAGCACAATTCTGTTCAAAGTTTCTCTTAGCATTGTACACTGCTTTCCTCCAGGATGAGCAATCTAGATCTAGGTTTTCTCAGTCATTTTGCATGATATTGGCTTTCTACTACCTCAATTTCAGTTTGTGCACTCGTCTTTTTCCTTCAGCTAAATCACTATACAGAAACTGTTTGAGGATCCTATCATCCTTCAACATGGCACCCCACCCCAAAATCATAACTGACACTGAAGTACCAGAGACTCTAGACTATAATGGCAGAGTAATTGTATTTGAAAACATCAGTGTCATTTACATATATTTGCCACAGAATACCCAATATATAGCAGAGATACTGCTGGTGGAATTATAAATTATATATAAATGCACATAAGTAAATAGACAAGTAAGATGATATAAATTATATATAAATACCCATAAGTAAATAGCATATCATTTCATGATGCCTTGTATTTCAGTATCATGGGCATTGTCAGAGTTTAACAGTGAGGAGGTATTATTGGCCCATTTTAACTGTAGACTGGACCAGTGTCAAAGAGCATTGAAATTCCACTTTCAAGTGTACAGTTCACTTATAAAGGAAATATAATCATTACGTCTTGTTCAAGTCTAGCAAACTTATCAGAAAAGGTGTCTTTGTGCAATGTGGAAATTTTATATTTTAACATGTAATAATTTCCTTTTGTCTTTTAATTATTATATTGTCTTTGCAGATATGTTTTATTTATCTGAATTTATATATATATATATATATATATATATATATATAGTTTATGAAAAACTAGGTAATCCGTATGGGTAAGCCTAAGGAGGATAAAATCCAGAGAGCTCAATATAAATCCAGAGAAAATAATTTAAATAAAAACAGACCACTTTAAGGTTCCATGTAATAAATTATTTCACCACAGCCCTTTTAAAGGACTGCGGATCATCAGACTTTACTTCCAAACAAAAAATGAAAAGAAAATTTACATATTTTTGACGGGCCGTATTAAATATATGTAAATTAACGAAGTGAGGGAAGACATGAGTGAGTTAGCAGACATTGACACAGTCCTTTAAAAGGGCTGTGGTGAAATAATTTATTACATGGAACCTTAAAGTGGTCTGTTTTTATTTAAATTATATATGTCCAACTGGTTAGAAGTTTTTGCTTTCTGACCTGAATTTGAATCTCACCATGGTCAATTTGTTAAGAAGGTGATTTCTTGATTTTTATCAGACTGGGGAGGCAATCTCAGCATGCTGCACTATTGGGAAGTGCCTGAAAACCATGTCATGGGTTAACCTGAGCCTGATGACAGAACTGTTTGTAAGACATTGATGGTTGTGCTAACACATTTCTGTTCAAAGTTTCTCTTAATCACCATGATTGAGGGTTTGAGCACACTGCCTTGTTCAAACAACTGATCAAACCAGATTATGCACACTCTGTCAGAAACTGTAACTAAGGTCCACTCAGCATAGTTGAAGTATAAACCATAAGTGGGGATCTAAATGTAGAACAACACAAATCTGTATCTGCAACTGAGATTGGCTTGCTGCCCTAGCAAATAGGTGTGCTCAAAAATGGGTAACCAACTATTTTATATATATAATATATATATATATAAAATGAGTAGCCAACTATATTTCATTGAAAAATACATCCCTTCCCACGACCCAAACGTAGCAATAACTGATACATTAAATTATAGATATATTGAAAACCCAGCCACCCCTGTCTAGAAAAATAGATTTATCTGTAACCTTGGAAACATGAATTTTGTTTTAGCTGTGTATTTAAAACCCAGTAATTTTAAAAAGTTACTCCAAAATTTGCTTGAGGATGAAATGGAACTAATGTCTTTAATTTAATCACAAAATTAAAATCATGACTTTTAGCTTCCATTTTTGAAACATGTTAGAACTGTGTAGCAAAAAAAAACATATTTTAAAATCAATTAATTTATAATATTAATGCTCTGTAAATTTACATTTTTGTAAAAATAAAAATATCTATAAGAACACTGGATTATATATCTTGCTGTTCTTTCTTTTTATTTATATACATACATACATTCATATATATATATATATATATATATATATATATAGGATTTGTTTTTAATCCAACATTTTTATTCCTTCAAATATTATTTTTAATGGATACCTGTATTTGAGTAGATTTTGTAAACAGTGTTCATTCCAACTAACAGTGCTCACTCAAAGAAACTTAAAGAAAATGTATCCTTCAGCAGTTTTCGAACCTGCATCCTTCTTTGTTCTTTATCAAGTACCTGATTGTTGTTACAAGAAATTCTGAGTAGTGGATTTTGGTATTGATAATATTATTATATATTATGTGTGTGTAGACAGGCATCCATTTATCTTGCAAGATAAAGGCAGCACCCTGTTTGGTCAAAATTATATTGTTCTTATTTCTGTTGTTTTAATTATCCCACATTATATCAGTAGTAGTTTTGGGAGGAAAAGCAATGTGTTTTTTATCTTCATAAGAATGTGTCCAAATCAGCCTAAAAATTGCAGTACAGTGTTTTCACTACATAGCTTTATTCTTTTTTTTTTTTTTTTATGATAGCACAGCCAGAAGAAAGTCACTTATTGAGTTTTAGTTTTTCAACACTAGATAAATATGATCCTGGATATTGTCTAAGAATCTTGTCTGAATCATCTGCAGTGCATCAAACATGGTGAATGAGTTCTTATGTGAAGAACAAATTAGGACACTAAAATGTGAGGAATAGAAGAAAAATACATATCCATTCAACATGAAATTCTTCTAAAATTCACTAATGGTAATTTGGCATAAAACAGTGTCCTTTTCATATGATGTATGGGAAAAGAAAGAAAAGAGTTGATAATTTCAGGTCCAGAAAGCTTTCTCATTCTAAGTCAGACTCCTGGTATGAATCATTTTGGTAATGTTTGGACTATTTCAGATTGGGAAATGAAAGAAAAGGCAGACAATAAAAAAAAACTTTCAAAATATTTACCTCGTAATTAGAATACAGCCTGGTGAGGTTTTCTATCAGGTCAGGTTTAGGCCTCCTACTGGTAACATGTAACCCAGTAGAACCTGCCACATGGACAGGTGGTTGGCATCTAAACTAGCTCCCTTTTACAGTTTTTTTTATTTATTGTTGTAAGCTGATGCTGTTTTTTGCCATGATATTTTTGGTGTAATCTGTTTTTTGTTTTTTAAATTACACCAAAAATATCATGGAAAATAACAAAACAGCATCAGCTTACAACAATAAAAAACTGTAAACTTTGTCTGGAGGAGAAAATAGCTTTAATCACCTTTGCAGACCAACACAAATTACTAAATAAGCAATCAGAACTCATCTCAAAATTCAAACCTGAAAACAAATTTTTACTGTGTGTTTTACTACATATGTGTGTGTATGTGTATATATATATATATATATATAATGTCTAAGATGAAGTCTTGAGCCTTGAATGGCAACCTTCCTGAAGATAGTGGGTTGATAAAAACATTTGATGTACTTAGGCTACTGTGACTGAGTTGGGTGTCAGGAAGAGCATCCGACCTTGTAAAACTTTCTCTCAAATCATGATAAATCCTCTGTCAGGCAGGACCCACCTTACTTTGGGCAAGATGAATCCCAGTCCTGCCTTACAACAAAAACAGCTATGGATGGATGGAAGGAATATTTTACAAGAAGAAATAACAAATCTGATAAATTTGATCCCTTAAAGAATAAAAATTATAAAATCTGCTAATTGCAAGTCTAACAAATTTGAATTTGTATCATAAAATATTTTTGTATTATTTACATTACTGAATAAACGATTTTGTTTGAAAATGTGTCTGTTTATAATAATCTATAATGTATAAAATCCAATGCGTCATTTTCAACTCTTGTAATAATGATGATTTCCTATTTATTAAGACATTGCATTTCTCTAAAAGTAAAATTTTAATTGCTCTATTTTGATTAGTAATTTTTCAAAATGATAAAATATTATATTCTCGAGATAATTATACTGAAAGGGCTTATAGCTATATCACATTGAAACAGTGGGTTTCGTACAATCCTCAGTGTTAAGCAACATCGTGCCTGGTCAGTACCAAGATAGGTGACCACTTGGGAATACCATGTGCTGTAAGTTTGGATGTGCAGATGGGGGTGATGGATAATGGCTCGGAATTGTTAATTGAAGAGCTGAGTTCCAATTTCTTCATTCCTTCCAAGTTCTAGTTCATTAAATTCACTTAACATACAAATATCCTTGAAAAGTTATGAATCCACCTCTTCTTCCCCTAGCTATGGGTTAATTGTTAAGACTTGTATCACTAAATCATTATTTTTTTCAAAATAAAAATTATTACAATGTAAAAATATTTTCTGGCTTTAAATAACCTGCAAAGGGTTGATAAGCCATAGAAAACAAATCAATCAAATTGTGCTGAGTGTATAAAAAATTATCTTTTTTTCACACCCTTATCCCTGAAATTGAGACAATATAATAAAAGTGCTGTTAAGTTTAATAAAATTGCTGCAATGTGTTTAAACTAAAAACGAATAACAAAAAAAAACATTTTAAATGCCAAAACTTATTAATTAATGATTGGTCGAGGCATTTATTGGAACTCATTTTCTGTTGATGTTTTCCAAAAAAATAAACAATAAACAACCTATGTAGATTACTTCTTAAATACTAATGTTACTACTACTACTACTACTGTTGACTTTTGGCTAATTTTTCTGCTACCACCATTCCCCCCTCCCCTTACATCCACTCCCCTTGGTCATTCTCTCCAGTTTGTGATGCTCACATTCAAGTACTTCAGGCCCTCAGTGATTTATGAGCACCGTTAAGAAAACAAACGTGCGTAAATTACATAGTCAACATATATAGGTTTTGCTATAGATTGTATCTAAATAGATGGTAACTCCTGAGTTGTTTAGATAAAGAATGAATGTATGTGCCAATAGGAAATAGAGACAAATATAAGCAGCTATACAGAGGATTATATACCACAACTTGGATGTTCTACAAGTTTTGTGCTAGTATTGTGCTGAGAGTAACACAAGCAAAACTAATGCACTCTGTCCCATACAGCAGTTGTCATTGCAAGTACTGTCGGCATCTGTAAAAGTTAAGCCAATTCCTGAAGCTTGCCAGCCTCCTAGTTTTTCTGTTTGTTTGGACTGCCTACCTCCTTCTGCTACCAGCCAACTGGTTAACCAACCAGCTAGCTAACCAGTTCTTGTCTTTTCCTTTTCTTTTTTTTGTCACTGGCTGGTTGAGCACATCCATTTTTCTGCCTTTTATACATACCTTTCTTCTTCCTGACAAATATTTAAATGTCTATACATGATTACCTTTATTCTACTATAAACTACTCACACGTACACATACACACAATTTGAGGGTACACATATGTGCGTACATTTGTTTTATCCACATACGTAGGATACCTAATTTTATAAGTCATAGGTAGATATCTACCTCAAGCCTGAGTTTTAATGAGGAGTAAAGATTTTCATGTACCAAAAATGTTGCAAAAACAGAAATTTGTAAACTCTTTGGCGCACAACACTTCAGCCATTCTCTTCAGAGTGCCTAGTTATTACCAATCAAGAAGGAATACGGTAAGTTTGTTATTCTTCTTCTCATATAAAATCTTTGAATGTTCTGTTGAGGTGACTGTGTTAAAAAAAAAACAGAGGTGATTGAAAAAGTTGAAATTCAATGTCTTTTTTTTATATTTTTGAAAAGATGTGTTTTAAGAGTAAAAAGGGCAGTTTAATTTTTGTTACCTTTTAACTTTCTCACTACACACACACACACACACATATGTAGTGTGATGAGTTTACTATTATGAATTATATCTACCATGAGATATATAGACATTCATAGCAATAAATTTTAATTTTTCATATAAGTAAACACACTTATTTTTTTTTTTTTTTACTTTTAGTTCTTTTCACAGAAATCATAAAAAAAAATTTAAGATTTAATTTCATGAGAGAGATAGATATGGTAAGTCTTTGGGTAAATTCAGACACATATAGTCTCTAGTATATGTGAGGTTATTTTATGTGTCTGTCTACATACAGATAAAGGCTTTTCTTCCCTAAGTAACTCAACACTCTGTTACCCCAAATCTTGAGGCCTGGGACAGAGATATGCTTGTTTGACTAATATCTAAGGAGTTTGTCATCTTAAGATCTGCTGTTGAAAACGGCGAGAAATAACATTTTGTTGAGTAATGCTTTGTCAAATAATTATACTCCTTTTACATACATATATATATATATATATATATGAGAAAGAGAAGGTGGAATGTTTTTATCACTGTATCTGTTTAGTTAATTTTCTCTTTCCATATAGTCTTTTTATATATTTTTAAGACATCCATACCTTACCTCCTAATACACACATAAACTATATATATATATAGTTTATCTAATTGATGATATAAAGAATATTACCTTTCATTCATCTCTAAACCTTATCTCCTCAGGAAGAACTTGATGTTGCTTTAAATACTTGATATATTCTGTTAGTTTTGGTAGATACTGTTCAACTAATGTGGCTGCTTATTACATGATCTATACATGGGTAGATAATGAAAATAAAGCACTAAGTAATAGATATACAGGTAGACATGTGATATTTTATAACAGATGAAGAAAAAAAATGTTCAAAAATTTAAAAATACATTTTATATGAGCATTACTTGTTAAATTTTGTCCAGTTTTTATACTGTAAAATAAATTCTGTGTATGGTAATAGGCTGGTATGTACAAATACAACGTTAATATGTACAAGTATATTTTTAGAGAATTTAATTAAAATTCCTCAAGGAATTTGTATGGAAGGGAACTCTACATATGATGTAATATCACAGTGTAGTTATCTGTCAAATAGTTACTTAATGTATATGTGTAGCTATATATATATATATATATATATATATATATATATATATATACCACATGCATAAAGTATGTGTGGGTGCATTGCTGTCATATTATCTTAGGGAGCTTCCCTTGCATGTAAATTCTACCTTAAGACTTTTTTTTTCTCAAAATTCCTTGTGGAATTTCAAGCAGAAACTTTAACTAAGAAATTATCGTATCAGTAGAGGTTTTTTTTTTTTCTGTTACTTCACTCTTGCTGCGATAATTCTGAGTGATGGTGATCTCCTTAAAGCAGCTGCAACCATTTCCCCTAAGCCACCACAAAAACTGGAGGAAGAAGGAACAAAGGCACTTAACTGACATTCAGAGAATCAGCTGTCTCATATCATTGTTATTACTTATATGTGCTTATTTATAACTCACTCTCATTATCTGTGTACTGCCAAATACATATCTGTATTTATGTTTATATATTCTCTCATAAATACACACAGACACACACACACATATTTTTTATATATATATATATATATATATATATAATTTATGTGTATTTATATATACATATATGATTAAATAAGGAACAAGTAAGAAAATCTTTACAAATTTAACATTTTGCTATTTTATTTAGTTTCAGGAATTTTTGGAAATGAAAAAAATTTTTGCTGAAGCTAAATAAGAGCCAAAACATGTTAAATTTATAAAAAAATTTTCTACTTGTTCCATATTTAATCATTTTGTCAAATTTAATTCATATTCTTACATGTGTGCAAACACACACACGATAATGATGTTTAATTTAATAATAATTATTGGTCTAGTCTAATATTGAGCATTAATATTGACAAAGATTCTGTTGAATTTTATACATGTTAAATTATATAATTTTACATCTGTTAATTGCTAGTATTATTTTATTTGATTTGATTTTATAATATATACACACACACACACACACACACACACACACACACATATATATATATATATATATATATATATATATATATATATATATATAAGAGATAATGATATATATTGTTTTTAACAAGAACAGTATTGGGAAAATTTTATGACAAAGTGGAAAAAGTTTATTTATCATGCATTTCATCCTTCAGGACTTCATTGGACTAATTTTATGTAACAAAATTAGTATGATGAAGTCCTGAAGGACAAAATGTGTCACAAGTAAACTTTTTCTACTTTGTCATAAAATTTCCTATATATATATATATATATATATATATATATGCGCATGTGTGCATAAGGGGAAAATATTGATTAAATCTAACAGAATGATTTAAAAAAAACCAAATGGGAAAATCTTTCTAAATTTAACATTTCACAATTCATTTAGCTACATCAAAAACCTTTTTTTTACAAATATGATGAAGCTAATTGTCTAATTTAATTCATATTTTCAACTCATGTGTGTACACACACAACAATATTATATGTTTTCATTTTTCTGATTCTATCAAAATTTCAATTGCTGCTTTGTACATACCAAATGTATCTCCAGATACTCATATATATCTGAATGATGGTTTCCCCACTCAAATCCTATCTTTCCACAGTTTTCATCAGTGTGCTGTATGAATGTGTCCTTTACACACAGCCAGGGACCTACACTTTCAGCTACATTCATTGAGTTTGAGTTCTTTTTTGGACTATGGCCAGCTATTATGCTTTAAATACACAGATGCTTTTGTGATGATGCAAGCAATGCATATGTTTCAAGCTTTTTAAAGTAAGGAAGAAGCCTTGCATAAGACGAATTCTCCTGTCTGAATAGCAATAGCATTTATCTAAGTAGAGAAACCAGTCAAAATCATTGGATGCAAAGTTGCAGATTTTATTTCAGAATGCTTCCTTTTAGATGGATGGCTTAACAAAGACTAGGAAAACATTACTTTCAGTGAACTAAAAGAGTTCACCAGTTTGGTTTTTCAGTGGCAGATCTAGTTGATCCATAGATCTGATCACAACAGATACTTCCATGGAGTCTGACTGGATCTGAGAATAATAGCAACTTTAAAGAGTAACTTTAAAATTTAAATGCAATGTCAATCACTATCTTCTTAATTCTTGTTCTTTTATTGTCTGCTATCTTTAATAGTAGTTTTTCTTATATTCTCTAACACTCAGTAACCCCATGTGTCTTAGTGGCTTTATTGCCTTGCTTGAGGTGAAATAATTAAAAAAAAAAATACAAAAGAAATTCCACACTCTTCAGAACTCAAGCCCTAACTCTAGATTTAATTTAATATCATATACATGTACAAGGAGGTGCTAGGAAATTCTCCCACCAATCAAAACTCATATTAAACAAATTCTAATATTTGGTCATATTTTGGGAAGTGGGTCAGTCTGAGAACTTT
This sequence comes from Acanthosepion pharaonis, assembly GCA_903632075.3. NCBI lineage: Eukaryota > Metazoa > Mollusca > Cephalopoda > Sepiida > Sepiidae > Acanthosepion > Acanthosepion pharaonis. Next base: position 340,160 of record CAHIKZ030005257.1, on the reverse strand, counting down.
TTAGCAAGAATTATTTAAAAAGATTTTATTGAATCTGTCTGACAATGTTTATCTATTCAATTTTTTTATTACATTTTTCCAGTGGCCATACATCCAGATCAAAATACTTGCAGCATTTATTACATGAAAGAAACAATTCATATTAAATTTAATATCTTTCACTATCAGGAAAGACATTTTAAAATGTGTTTAAAATTTAGTATTTTGGTCTGTCAGTTATGTGATATCTCGCAGACAAATTTAACAAGAAATTAAAATGTCCCATATAGTTAGAAACTATTCTATACGTCTTCTTTTCCTTTTTTTTCTTTTTTTTTAATCATTTCACCCCAAGCAAGGTAATAAAGCCACTAGGATGCAAGAAATTACTGAATGTTAGAGAATATGAGAAAAATTACTATTAAGGAACAGTAAAAAAAAAAAAAAAAAAAAACAAGAATTAAGAAGACAGAAGATACAATTGACATTGCATTTAAATTTTTGAAGAACAAAGTTGACTGGAATGCAAGAAATTGGAAGAGAGTTTCACAAGTGAGAAGTGCAATAGAAGAAACTGTTAGTTACATTTAGTCAATTCAACTGTAAAATGATGAGACCTTGCTGCCAATCTAGTACTGCACTTAAATTCATAAAGTCTAGGTACCATAGGGGACAGTTCATCCAAATAATTACCATGGAAGTATTTATAGAAAATGCACAGGAAAGGTACGTTAAGGCAATGGGGAAGAAACCAAAGCTGAGATACCAGGTCAGGACCAATAACGTTGCTAATTCTTCTTTGGATTTTACCAAGAATCTCTAAATATATAGCAGAAGCACCAGATCAGATGTGGAAGCAATATTCAAAGCATAGATGAATGGCAGACTTATAAATATGTAAGATAGATTCTGGTGACAAAAAACCATGTGAACCATGTTTCTTAACTGCAAACTTGATAACTGATTCAATATACTCTCTTCATTTCATGTCAGAGAAGGGGTAATGAGTCACTCAACTGGAGGTTAGCATCAGCCATAATGATGCTAACTTTTAATACACACATTTAATACACATTAATGCACTTACATTTAATATATGGATTTAAATTAAAAAAATATAGCAATATTGTATACATTAGGCTTGTGTGTTTTAATTATGGAAAATATATAATACATAAGTCACTTGTCTGAAAAATATATCATTTAATGTAGGTTTTATTTATTTTATGTATTAAAATTCTTCAATAATTAATAAACATACAAGCTCAATGTGCATAATATAGCAAGCAGCCTTATATCTGCCCACAAATAATATCATAAACACATCAAAATATGATTTTAAATTATATCCCAAACAGTATGATTGTAGGAAAGAAACAATACATCTTGAATTTCAAAAAAACATTATATTCCATTCTTGAAAATACCCAGTAATTGTTGAAAGCACTTGAGCATATATGTATGGATAATTTTCCACAGATTGAAACCAAACATCTGTTAGCTTGTGCAGAGACAAGAGAAAATTACCAAAACAAACCTTTAAGAAAACCTTCTGTCAAAAATAAACATTATGTAAGCTCAGCTAATTTTAACACAAAACTACAATAAGGATCATATTTGTTATAATAGCTATGGTCTTTCTGATCATGGTACTGCACCAAATACCCTAAAGTGAAGAGCCATATTATTCCTATGTATTATTATATATGTCTATAGTGTATTTGATTGTACTACAAGAGAAACAAAAATAAAGATTTTATGACTAATAATTAACTTGAATTTTTAAATTCCTGGTGAAATCTAATTATTTTCTCCTCAACCTTCTTTTACCTAAATACAAATACCAACATAGCATCTACTCTTAAAGAGAATTTGTGGGAAAATCTTTTGCCAAGTAATTTCACTGCCACTATCTTTTAAATTTATTTAGTTGGCTATTTTTGAATTGCACATGCTTAATTCTTTGTTATGTGATTCTCCTGCTGGTTATTTGTTCATAATAAAAGTTAACATAAATCTCACTAAATGCAATAGATCTTATGAGAGTTAGTCTTAGCACTCATTTAACTTGTACCATTTTTAAATCTGGTGCCACTTCTTACTTCATAAACATCTGTCAAAAAAATAAAATAAAAAAATATGAAGCAAGGAGAGCCTAAAAACAAACAAGACTTTGTCTTACTGGTATCAACTTGCTCCTGACACTCACTGATCTGTGGGAGTTTTTCGCCAATGTCTCAATTTTGCTCTCAAAATGTAAACTACAAATAAAGAGTTCTTTTAAAAATGTCTCTATGTATTTTTTTTCATTTAAATATTTTCAAGGTCTTGAACCTTTTGGTTATCTAGGACTATAGTTATTGACTAAACATAGCATAGACTGAGACAAACTTGTTAACCATTACACCATTGTGAATATAAAAAATGTTTCACTTGTGATTTGTCTAAATGCATTTTTGATAAATCTTCAGTTTCTGAAAAAATATATTTTTTTAATAGCCATTTTCTCTTTTCGTAACCAATTTTTAATATGTAACTTACTACTTAAGATATTAAAATAAATGGATTTTGGTGCATAATTATATAGAAATGTATTTATACATAGAACCCTTGATACTGCTGCAGTTGATGTGATTGTTTGTAAATCTATACTTGGCTGAGTTAAGATTACAAGTGACAAAATTTGTCTGTGTTGCTATAATGCAAATGAAAATTTATAGATTTCTTTTGAGTATAAAAACTGATATTTTGTCAGTTTCATGTCAAATATTACGCCATATATTTACCCATATTGGCATGGAGATGAACTGGCTAATTTTTCAATAAACATCTCCAAATAACTTTTTGCCCAGATCGAAGAGTAGAACAGTTAAATATAATAAAAAAAAAATAGTGAAATGCTTTTAATACTGACAATAGCTACACAAAAAACAATTTATCTGAAAATTATATCAAACATTTGATTTAATGAATAAATTATAAAGATTATAAACTCCAATTTTACATGAATTTTGAATGTGATGAATCAATGATTGCATTATAATGGGCTCATGCTGTTGAATCCAATGCCAACTAAAAGTTCAATGAATTTGAACACTGCTTGAACACTGAATTTCTTGATCCCTGATTTAGAGTGACTCCAGTTTTGCTATGATGACATTTTGTGAACTTCAATGATTGTGTTATAACTGGGGTCAAATTGTATGTACTTGAAATGTGTTCCATGAAAATATTCATTAGTCTTTTGTACCAAATACAAGTGCCATCTAGAATGGTCATGTTTGTGGAAATTGTTCAACTTCTAAAAAGTAGTCATACTGGTTCAAATAAATGTTCTTGGTGGGAATTTTTATATGTCTAATAAACAAGAAACAATTATGTCTCAAAGAAAATTATTTGGAAAATAATAAACATGCTGTACGAAATAAGCACCATTCCCATGGTCAAATTAAACAAACTAATTTATTCATCATGTTGGCACTTGTATTTGGTACTAACATTAAAGATAACAGTTTTTATTAGTATTTTGGTATGTAGCAACTAATATCTGAATTCTAAGAACTAAATTATTTTCTAATCCCTAACTATATCGGAATGGAAATATGCACAAATTTATAAATTTATGTTTTGCATTATCTTACTCGGTTTAAAATTTAAGATTATTGCATGAGGAATCTTGGAGCCAAGCCATTAAAATGGATAAATTCTATGTCAAATTATGAATCATAACAATCTGTACACTTTCCTTAAAAATTGTTTTGAAAAAATTTCAGCTTGACAGAAATCTCATGCTAAATAGAAATATTCTATTTATGTTGCTACTCCAAGTTTAATTTTTAATTATCCTTTTATCAATTAAATTTATTCTCAATTCAGATTTATTTTACCTTAAAGTCATGTCATAAACCCATTGGCACTTTCTTGGTTGAATAACTTTGCTTGATTAATCTAAGCAAACTATCATTTCATCAGTGTTAGTCAATTTCAATGCTATGTAACATGTATATAGCTTATATGGCATGTAATTGTATTGGCCAATATTTTTAATTTTTTCTTTTAGATTATACATGATTGACATCTTCTGAGGTGTTACCAAAAAAAACCTAACATAAAAAATTGTTAGCTTGTTTTCTGTCATTTTTTTAAATGTATTTCAACTTTATTTGCACTTTGAAAATAAATAATAAGCATGATACCAATTACAGCTGTTAACATTTCGTAGAATTGGTAATCTTTAATCTTTGGAGATTTGGTTTTCCTTTGAACTACAAGTGTTTCTTATTTGTCATTAAATCAGAATCATTAACCATTTTCTAAATTAACCTCTTGATCAGAAAAATAAAGAACAAGCAAAGTTTAAATAAAGTGAATTTTGATTCATTTTACCTCAAATCAATCATTGGACAGAATTCTTTTCAGACTTTTGGTTTCAATGTTACAGGAGCATTTTCTTTGTCATATGCTTAGAACAAAGTTTTCTAATAAATCTGTATTGACACTTGAGGTGAAAATGGGCAAAAGTTAACACATTTCTAAATTGTTCAATAAAACTGTAAAGTTTCAAAAGTCGAAACATATAAGATTTAAAACATTCAAAAAACATAAGATTCAAAACATTTTTAAAACAGAAAATATCCATCCATATGAAAATAGTCTACACTCAACAAAGAAACTTGGACAGCACAAATGTCATAAGATATTTTACTCATTCTCAGTTTAATAAGAATTTTAAGTTAATAAAATGTTCCGTCCTTCATTTCCCATTTTAATTATGACCAATATGAAACTGAGTTTGGATCTATTTCTAAGTGAGTCCTGGTAAATGAGCTAACAATCTTCATCTATTGGAAGAGCTTTAAGTACAAAAAGCATTCATTAGATTTTTTTTCCCTCTTAGATGCCTAATAAAAGGAAAGGACTTTTTTCTTTTTTTTTTTAAGGAAATTTGTTAACCCCTGAGCTTATTAACACCACCCCATTCATTTGATCCTCTAAATAATTTCCCAATCTCCTCTCTTATGATGCCCAAGTTTTTAAAGTTATAGCTTCAGATCCTCACTAAAAAAGAATAAAAAGCTTTCTATATTGCTTATTTTCACATGTCCCTTTCTTTGCTTTTTTTCACATGTCCCTTTTTTTGCTTATTTTCACATGTCCCTTTTTTTTGCTTATTTTCACATGTCCCTTTCTTTGCTTATTTTCACATGTCCCTTTCTTTGCTTTTTTCACATGTCCCTTTTTTTGCTTTTTTTCACATGTCCCTTTTTTTGCTTATTTTCACATGTCCCGTTTTTTGCTTATTTTCACATGTCCCTTTTTTTTTTGCTTATTTTCACATGTCCCTTTTTTTTTGCTTATTTTCACATGTCCCATTTTTTTTGCTTATTTTCACATGTCCCTTTTTTTGCTTATTTTCACATGTCCCTTTTTTTTGCTTATTTTCACATGTCCCTTTTTTTTGCTTATTTTCACATGTCCCTTTTTTTTGCTTATTTTCACATGTCCCTTTTTTTTTTTGCTTATTTTCACATGTCCATTTTTTTTTTGCTTATTTTCACATGTCCCTTTTTTTTTGCTTATTTTCACATGTCCCTTTTTTTTTTGCTTATTTTCATATATGCCTTTCTTTGGTTATATTTTATTGTTTATCCAAAAACAAACTTTATTGCTCAAGAGAAAAATTGGAAAAATATTTTCCATCCAAGATCAAAAGATCCATAATGACAATCAGAGCCGTCTTTAATCAACCATTGTTACTTAATATGTCCAAATTTTCAAGAATATAATACCAAGGGTAGAAACTTCTGGCTACTTTGAAAATTATATACTTTATCAAGAGAAATCATTTGTTTACTTGCCTTTGAAACATCTAAATATATTGTTTTAATCCAAAACAATATTTTGAATGCTTCCACGCTTCTCAGCATTTCATATTATTTTGACCATATCAGTTTTATAGAATAATAAAATCAATTTGTAATATATGTTGCTTGTAATAGGCTTGCCAAGTTTTTATTAAAGTTAGTGGACACTCAACCAAACTCAACTTTTTTCAGATGCAATTGATTCATCTAGAATCTATCTTATAATTTAGTTGACATGAAATACAAAATTTGATCAATCATATTTCCTGAACTGTTTACTATAAAAAGCTCTTCCATAAAGTATATTGAAATCAGTATTTACTCTATCAACCCAAACCTCAAGGTAATATGAAAATATCTGAATTAATCAAATGCTATCATTTCTATTCAGAGATTTCCAACCAGTTACCAATACCAAATGGATTTGTATGGATATGATTAAATTGGAATACAAATTGTGACTCTCTCTATATATAATATAAATACAAATGTTTAGAGGTAGCAATTTAAGATAATGTTGCCCAAAAAAGTGACCTTTGACACTATCATTAAATTAATGTTCATTTTCACTCTGAAACTAATGATTTTTTCAATAGAAAAGTTTAAAAGATAGAGAAATATTTTGAATGAATTCTAATTGATAACCCCAAAAAACAAAAAAAAAACATTATGTGTACGCATATGATTGTTTTTAAAGAAATATATTCACCTACTGTTATATAAGGGTGGTGCTGAAACTTACTTGGCCCCACACATTTTCTAAAATGGAACCAAACAGCTAAATATAAGATCATTTTTAAGAGCCTTTTTTTTTGGTTCTTTGTATTAAATACTGAAATGAAAACATTTTTTATATATAAGGTCTCTTTTGTCTCTGTGTGCATCATTGTACTTTAGAACAACTGTCATCTGTACAGCTAATATTAAGTGATTATACATGTTTATAAAATATTAAATGATTATACATGTTTATAAAAGCACTTCTTATAGGAAGTATATAGCACTAAATTGGTTTAATAGAAACAATTGCTGGAAATATTAATTAATCAAAAATTAAAGCATCAATTAAGTTTTTCTTCTTTTTCTATCCAAGTGTATGTTTTTCTTTGCTAAATCTTTGAACCAAATTCTTTGGTCAGTTGTTATTTTAAAAAAAAAAGAAAAAAAGTTAGTCAATAAACAAAAGCCACAAAATAAAGTTTCTGATCTCATTTGTTTACAAACCAGTACTCCTGTATGAAACACAGCCATTAACAGTTATGAACATATGACTCATCTTTTATTTGATAAACTCTACCATAAACTCATGTATGTTACTATTGTTATCTATACATTTATACTGCCTGGTAATTTGGGCATATAAAAAAAAAAAACATCAAAAGCCTTTATTTTCTCCACATTTGAATTACTTTCCTGAAAAGCTAAATTTTTTTTGTTTTGTATTCTGCTAATTTACCATTAGTTCTTGGTGCTTCTTTGACTCATTTTTCATTCTTCTTTCAACTGTTTGTGGTACTATATGCATACTTAACATTAAACCATTATACTAAGAATCAATCGGAAGTTACATCAACTAAGTTGGCAAAGATTCAGGTGGTATAGAAGAGATGCGCAGTATGACTAAATATGGAATGTTGGGGTTAATGTGATATCTCTTCTGTTCAGATGAGAGACTTATCTTCAAACAATGTTAACATTTGCAGTATCATCAAAAGGAGGCTTATATAGGAAAAGAGGTGCTGAAAAGTTTCTGGTCTGATCTGTTTCCCAAATTCTGACCAGACATCAGAAGTTTTTTTTTTTTTAAGGCATTTTGGTCAAGTTGAGACATTTTCAGCCCTTCACCCTTTCATGCATTTTAAAGATCTCTGGAATCCTCAATCTCTACACTTCACATATCTATAAATGCTAGCAAAAAACTACTTTATTAATGCTAACATGCCTTTAAGACCTTTATTATGGCAAGCAAATAATACTTGCAAGATCTTTATCATGGTGATATTGTTAAAAAAAAAAAATTGTATTCCCCTTACTAGGATGTATTATGGATAGTGGCTCAGAATGTGACGTCATTGAGCTGAGTTTGAATTCCACTTGAGTTTGTTATATTCGCTAACTCACAGGTACCCTTAGGAGAAGGAGAATCCATCTCTTCTCCTCTCAGCTATAGGTTAAATAGCAGGACAATTTGCCTAGTACGAGATCTCTGAATTTAAAACTTTAAAAACGTACTTGCTAGTGGGGAACCACAGTAGCTAAACCTAGTGTCGTTGAGAGCTGTGACTCTCTACTCCCCAGTGGGGTTTACTGGACTTGAATAAAGTGAAAGTGTTTAATTTAATGTTGTGAGTTTGTGTCTAACAGCTTTGGTTTTGCAGTTATTTCACTGTCTCTCTCATCAAATTCAGTATGGTCATTCCACTGGCAACAGTCTTTTTTAATCTTTGATCTCTTTTAGAAAAACTTTGACATTAGACAATAACTTAGACAATATTCTTTTGCATTTATCTAATCAGTAAAATTTAATTCAGTATATTTTTCTTGAACTATTTTTTATTTAGTGTCATTTCATCTATTCAAAGTATGTTTATCTCACATCATTTCTTAAAAAACAAAAACCTTGCTACATTCTTTTGAAAATTTAGCAAAAAGCTTTATATAGTTAAAACAAGTGCAGTAGAAAGAAATGATAGATTTTGTACTTCTTACTTGGCTCTATCAAGAGTAAAAAAAGTATTTTAAATAATAAATAAATGACTTTTCTTTTGAAGTTCATCCTACAAAGAAATAAGAACCTACAGTTTTGTTTAATTTTTTTTGTTTTTACTTGAAGTTAAATATTTTTATTAGTTTTCTTTTTTTAATATTAGTTTGTAGTTGTCTCTGAATGTCTTAGTTGCTGTAGAAAATAAAATTTTCCTTTGGATTTGATAAGAAGTAGACATGAATTCATAATTTCTCTATATTTTGAATATGAGAGGGAATGTTAATAGTTGATTTGATTCTGTGTGTTTGTTTTTCTAAGCATATGAAGCCACTGTGTAGATATGCATAAACTCTTCTCTCTCTCTCTCTCTCTCTCTCTCTATATATATATATATATATATATATATAGGTTACCCCTCACAGACAGGAACAAGATTATCTCATCTGTATAAGTCTCTATGTCTTGAACTCCCAACTCCATATCTACCTGGTTTTGAATGTCTGTGTATATAAATGTTTTTTTGCCTATAAATTTAAATATAGTTCCTCTTGTAAGGGCAACTGTGTTACCACGATATTATATACGTACATCTATTTTCTGATTAAAAAAAAATTGTGTACGTGAATGTAACTGTATGTTAACTTGTATATGCGTGTGTCTTCATGCTTGTGTGCACATCTTAAAGATAAAGAATTTGTAATTTGATCCTGAAGTTGAAAGTTAGTCAGCACTGGGCCAAACAGAATCTCTTCTTTCTTTTTTCGCTTCTTTCTTTTTCACTTTCTCATCAGCTTTCTTTCGTCTCTTTTTCTCGCACTTTCTCTCTTCTTAAAAGTCAAAGTTAGATGTGAATTCTTAAAAGATGTCCAAACATTCCTACATTCCACGGGAATGTCACTTTCTAAAAAACAAGCTCACCTATTAGATTTAACTTGTTTAAAAGTTTGGGGTAAAATATCTGGTATCTTTATAGAGATGCCAACTGCTATGTAGGTCATACCATTCCATTTGCAAGTCTTATCAATCCCTAACTCCCTTAAGAGGGAAAAAACCCAAGAGGAAAACTTACTCCCATTCTGGTTTTGCAACAGTTGTTTATGTTAATGAAAGGCCAAAATTTGGGAAGCAATAATTCCTTGAAGAATTCCTTTTATAATTTCTAATTACTGATCTTTGTAATAGATTATTCGTGAACATTACATTTTCATTTTGACAAAATAAAATTTTAATCCATTTGAAAACAACTATTTTTAGTCTTTTAATCATCACAAAAACATTTTAATTCAGAAGGAATGTAAGAAGATGCAATATTCTTATATCTTGAAAAATATAAAGTAAATATAAAAGTGGACATTGAGGTCAACACTAAGTGGTGACAGTCTCTTTCATGCTTGAATGCAATCTTCAGGCCATGTGTGGTGGGTAGTCACTTGACTATATATGCTGATCATTAAGGCATTATGTATATATGTATGTATATAATATATATATATACACACACACACACACACAAAGGGCATGATGGATATATTGTCATCTAAATTGCACAAAAATGAAAATAGCACTGACATCTCATTTTAACAGATATATTCACCAAAATTACACAGAAATATCTTGAAATACTAAAGAGCACATTTATTCAATAAAATCGCCATTGGCTTCAACCATGGCCTCCAGGCAACTTTGGAATCTCCTGCAACTCTTTATCTTTGGTGTTACAAGGAGTTTTGTTAGTCTTTTGCTCAACTGCACCTACACATAATAATCAAATGGGTTGCAGTCTGGGGAATTGGGTAGCCAGATGTGGTCACAGAAATTGACAGTCATGACTGGGTTCTCCTGCCTGTGTGGCATGGTGCAGAGTCCTGTTTCCAGACATAGTCTTCCAGCAGCCACCCTCTTGACCCAAGGTACTTGATGTAGGACTCCATGTTGAGTCTGAGGTCCTGTTGGAAGATGAATGGGGGCATAATGTAACCATCACTAGTGATCACTCCAAACACTGTGACTGTGTATTTAGTTTTCATTACCCTCAGTACATCTTTTGGGGACACAGCAAGACAACAGTTGTTCTGTGTGTCCCCCATCTTATCCTGGCAGAAATTTTTCTCATCTGAGAAAAGCCAAAGCATGTTCGGTTGGAGGGAATGCTTGAGTTTGAACAAAAGATTCGTAGTGCTTTTGTCCTTCATGGCTTTTGATAAAAATTGGCCCTTTCTCCTCTTGTATGAGAAATACTGCATGTCTTCACGCACTACCTGCGTGATAAGAAATTCAGACACTCCTGTGTCCCTAACTATGGACCTGATTGACTTGAAGGGATCATTGTAAATCTTACCAACAAATTCAGGAGTTCTTTGTTTATCAAAATGATCAGAATGAGTTTTTCAAACTGCCATACCTTTGTAATCACCATTAGACTCATCAAACTCTTTCCAAATCCTCTGCACTGTCCTCAGACTAACATCTAAACAAGTCAGGGCTTCAGAACTTTTCAGCACCTCCCCTGTATGTCAGATTGTGAATCATTATATCAAAATTCAAAAAATGTATCCACCAAGAGAAACTGAGTTTCTCGTAGTTTGCTACACATCTGAGATAATATTTTTAATGTTGATGAATTGTATAGAAAATATAACATTCAACAGTATCTTGAAATGTATGAATTTCATACTTAGGAAAATACCTTTTACTTTTTTTTTTTTTAATAAATTCAATTGCAAAAATCTTTCAAATAGTTTTAACTTTAAGTAATTGAAATAATGATCTATTGATGCTTTGTCACATGTCTTTATAAGAAGAACAACTTATTTTCATCTTTCTTTTTTTTAGATGAAGTCATTACAGAAGATATTTGTTTAGCATAGAAATAATTTTATGTTCTTTATGTCTGATTTGTTGGCAAATGTATGCAAACAATTGTGGGCTGGGCAATACTAATTTATATACATATCTATTGAGATGCATGTAAGTATATTTACAACATAGGAATATTGATAAATACTTCCTTATTGGTCAATACTGCTTAAATTCAGTTATTGAATTGGGACTGGTGCCTTCAGCAGGATTTGGCCATAAGTATATATGGATAATTAAATGATAAAAGGAAAAAACTCCTATATTACATGTGTTTGACCCTGGAAAGCACTTCTTCAGACTGATGGTTTTAGTGATAGTCATTTTTGTCATTCACTTACCCACTATTAGTCTGATATATAGATTTGTATATCATATCACACACACAACATGCTTTGTTAAATAATATGGATAAGTTCTGACTATCAGTTTTTAATTAAATCTTTCAAATTTCTGAATAAGTTGTTTTATTGGTAAATTTGTCAAAATTCATATTAACTTATATTTTATATTATTCCCCCCTCCCAAGTACTTTCAAATGTTACTCACTTCATTTTCAAGGATTGTTTTGTGTGTAGTTACACAACTGTTTTTTTCCCCCTATGGAGAAAGATCCCTGATTCAATGTTGGATACTTTTCTTTTATTACAACAATCTCCAGAATTTGGAGTCTTTCTTTGTGCTGTGCAAAGAAAACACATGCATATAAAAAATTTCAGTTTGACTGTTTATATGATGTCACTTTGAGTGAGTTGAAATTGATTCTATCAAACAATCAGTTGCAGTAATTACATACTGAACAATACTTGAAAATGAATGTAGCAACATTTGAAAGTATTTGGGGTGGTGTTAATAATAATAAAAAATAAAACTTAATATGAATTCTTGCAAATTTACCAATAAAACAACTTATTTGAAAATTTGAAAGAGTTAATAAAAAATTGATAAACAAAACATATTTGAGAGTATTCTTACTGGCAAAATGCACCTCTTTTTATATATATATATATACAAAATAACCATGTTGACTTGCTTGTTGTTTAACCTTAATCATAGCATGAAACTCAGTTACAATTTGGATTGGAGTTTCTAAGTGCTGTCCCCCCCACCCAAACTATTTAAGGTGATAAAGCCACTAAGATTGAGTGTGAATGAATGTAAGAAAATATCATTAAGGAGCAGGGCTAATGAAAAAACAGGGATTAAGGAGGCAGATGATGGCAATTAACACTGCATTTAAATTTTTCGAAAATCAAATTGGAAAGCAAGAAATTCAAAATGAGTTCCACAAGTGAGAAGCACAAGAGAAGAAACTATTAGCATAGAACTTACAGTTGCATCTAGCAATCTCAACTGTAAAATGTCGAGACTTAACTGCGAATCTAGTACTGTGCTTAAATTCATAGTCAAGGTACAAAAGAAGAAAGCTCATCAGACCAATTACCATGAACACACACACACATATATATATATATATATATATATATATATATATGAAAAATTTTTAAACAGATATTACATAGTATTGACTTTTTTAATGCTTGTTCAGTTTTGTTGTATGTGCTGACATTACAGAAATTATTTTAAGACTTTCTATAACATGATATCACAGGCAGGATTTCTTAAACACAGACATTATAATTTTCATTTGCTATAATGACCACTATTTAGTGATACAGCAGATTCTGGTTAGTGTGGGGAAATTAAACGGCTGTAGTTTAATCATAAGTGCATTTAAATCAGTCAAGTCTTCATTTCATTTTCTCATTGACATTACAGCTACTTCACTATTCTCATAAGCTTTAGTCATTTTCTGCATTAACAAAATATTTCTGTTGGCAGAGAGAAAAAACATAATTAAATATTGAATTTTGAAATTTTTGACCTAAAATTTGAGTATAAAACTGTAAATTGGAAATCAAAAAACAAGTGATTGTTAGTGGCTCATAACTAATGTGTTACTGAAAGAATAAGTCTGTTATATGTATTCTATTTTCAGAGCTGTGAAGTCTGTAAACAAAATATCCAAATCTAACAAATATTATTTCAAATATATGACTTCAGTCTGTATACTATCTTTACCTTCAGGTATTACAGGACAAAGACTTTTCAGATATCCCTCCACAACAACCATGTTTCTACTATTCTTGACCATATTTTACCAGCAAACTCTTCTATTTCATCTCTCCATTTTGACTGATCTCTTTCTACTGTGTTTGTTAGCCAGTGGACACCAATCAAACAATCTTTTGCTCCACCTGTAATCCTTTCTTCCTGTTCTATATGTTCTGACAGCTTCTATTTTTATCACTTAATCATGTCTAGGATATCTTGGTCTCCTCCATGTTCCATGTTGATGTCTTTCTGTCTCTGAGAGTTATTTCAAGCTTTGCTCTTTATATTGGCCTTTGTGCAATTCTCAGTTTGTCAGTATATAGCAAATTGTAAATATGTGTTCTCCTTGGAGGGTAACTGCTAATTAATAGGCTTATCAAAATCTCCTTTGAATGACCAAGATACTGTCAATATAATTGTAATATGTCAGCATGTTGTAATCTTACACATGTTGACCTATTGCGATGTAAATGTAAACCTTTTTTTGAATGATGTGCAGTAAAGTGGATGATGGCATTAAAGAGAGAGTGGTTTGTATTTTTATACAAAACTTGAATCAAGTATGAAAGAAATTGTAAAGTAAAATCATTATTTCCTGAATTTGTTTATAAGGCCTGAGTAAGTACTTTCCCCCTCCCAACATTACTGAAAATTACTTCTGACTTCTCCAACTTTGTATGCCTCACATCCTGTTATTTATATCAGCTCATAATACAACCTCACACATATATCCAAATTCTGATTGCATGCTTTATTGAATAAGATTTTCACAGATTATCAATAAATATCTACAGAAATGTTGAGAAAATTTACGGAGAAATGTAAATACCAGATCTACCCCCACAACTCTCATTTTATTTTTAACTTTTTTATTATTAACATGTACCTATTCGAATGTAAGTATATTAGTTATGTTATCATTTTGTTAGAGCATAGACTCTTGGTTATTGATATATTAATCCACTATATATAATCCATATATAAAAGCCAATAATTTTTTCTATGAATAATCATTTAAACTGAATATAAGCACTAACTTTTGTTTCTTTTTTTTTTTAATGCTAACTTGTTTTTTTAATACTTGATGAAAAATAAAAACTACTGAATATGATTTTCTTTTAAACATACGTGTCACAAGTATATTAAAAAAATAGTGATTGATATTGACTTCAAATATAATACTTTGATAGAACTTAGTTTATATCAACTGAAGTTGAAATAATCTAAACATTTAAAATACAAGTATATTAGCCTGAATCTTTGTTTTTAAATATCTGATAACTAACAGTAAAGAGATCTAAGTTTTCAAAGCAGATACCAAGTTAGACTACTTACAGTGCACATCACCAAAAGTGCACATTGGTTTCATACAGGTGCAGCAAAAGGGCTTTCCATGGGATACTTGTAAAACTCACAATACTCATTTGGTCTAAATATTGAATCATAAAATGCACATTTGTGTCCTCATTTTTTATTTCTGTTAATGTTTTACTTAGTAATCAACACTTAAAAATGTATTTTTAACCCTGCAAATTCATTGTAAAGCCTATGAACGCAATTAGGCCAAATGATGTTGCTGTAACTTCAGTCGCAAATTAATTTTTGCAGGGCTTGTGTGTTTGGTGAGCCCAAGATTTATAATTCAAGGCTTCTTTGACAATTTGCCCAATTGTTTGCCTGCTGGTGTCCATATCCTTGGCGATTTTCCTCATGCTTTTGCTGGAGTTCTCCTTGACAACCTTGGCGACAAACTTAGACATCCTGGTGGTACCAGAGCTCTTCTGAAATTGTCCACATCAAAATGACTAACAAAATTAAGTTGTTGCAAATGATTTACAATATTTGATTTAGATACTTCATATGTTGGCTCTCTCCCACATCTGTCATATTGATTATTTTCAAGTAATGTTTTCATTTGATTGCTATCAACTTTTCTGCTCAAAAACAGAGCATTGTTCAACAAGTAATTCTCAACACTAAACTTCACAAATCACTTTTAATACATTTGATCATTCACAGCATCTTCTCCATAAATTGCATAAAGCTCTCATACATTTGAGTGAGATTTTTCTCCTTTAAATATTCTAAAAACATTGCTCATTTTCTTCATCTTTCATATCAGAATCAATAAACAAAAATATGTCAACTTTTATAAACTTTTAAAAAAATATCCACATTAATATGATAGTCATCACAACACAAAACCAAATCTTTTTGTAAGAGTTAAAACAAAATGATTCTATTATTTAATAACAAAAACAGAACACACTTTTTGGCTGACCAAATATTTCACATCTCAGATCACACTTGTTTATAAGTTGTCATAACAAGTATAAAACTACTCTGACTAATTTCACTTTATATTAGAAGTAATTTGTGATTAAAAAATAAACTTATGACAAGTATTGAATAATCAACTCCTGAAATACATCCTTTATTTTATCATTTTTTGCTGAAATTTCAACTGTCATAATTTTCATTTCATATTTTTCTCCTACATTTTGTCCTCAGAACAGATATTTTGTCCGGCTTTCTTCATCCTGTTTAATTTTCTTACCATTTATTTTGTCATATTTTTAAAAAAAATTTTTCTTGTCATTGTGATTTTTATCTTCAATTAATGCTAAAAATGGATTGTGTTTCATCTGTTGGCAGGATATCCGAGGAGAGGCTTTGACTTCCTCCTCGGAGACTGCCATCAATTGCATACACCATCATCACCTCAAGAAGTTACCCTCAGATAGTGATATTGAGAACTATGCACAAACACACCTCAACCGACACAAGAAAGGCCTATTTGGGAAGAAGGTCTCATTGGCCAATATGCTCGCTTGGTCCAAGGTAAGTTATCTATCTTTCTCTTTATTTTATTGTACCTGATGAAATGAAGATAAAAATATATTCTTGTCTAATCTACTGGTTCTTAATAAGTGGCACCTGGAAGAACCTTATCTAGAAGAAAATCATTGCTTACCTGATTTGATTTAACCAACACTGATTTCTTTCAATTTACTTACTAATCTAAATGTGAGACACAGGCAAGTTTAATAAAATTGTTCTGTATTTCTTTCTGACATGATTGGTGATTATTTATATTCAGTCTAATGTCTTCATCTTTGTTATTATCACAATGTTTCAACCATTATGCTATCTGGTCTTCTTAAAATGTCTATTAATCTGGGCTACTTTCAGGGAATTTTGAACTGAACTCTTTATTTCATTTATTGGGTAGATAGTTCTCATTCCACTGTTTATATCTAGAGATGTTTTTTTTTAGTACTGTACAGTTATTGCTTGCCCTATTTCCATTGGTCTGAACAAAAGAACAAAACAAGATCTCACTAGACATGAACAGTGGGACAAGAACAATCCACTCTCGTAGATTAAATAAAGGGCTCAGTTTGAAATTCCCTGAAAGTTACCTGGATTATCAGACACCTGTAGAACACCAGAGAGTACCAAGGGCTGAGACACTGGGATAAAAACAAAGAAAAGGATATTAGGCTGAAAATAAATAATGATATCCTAAAACATCTGACATGATGATTATTTTATTAGCTCTTAACTTCCAGTACATCATAGAAGCATATTCCTTTGTAAATTTTTTAATATTTATTTATTTTGACATGTTAACAATTTTGTCATGTGGTTCCTATTGATTTTGGATCGATGAAATTCTTTTATTTAAAAAAAATTGCCATTTGTAGACACTAGGATGTCTTGGCTGAAGCTTTCTCTCATAAATAGTCATATGATTACAAAAATAAAACAAAAATAAATCACTTTTTATTTCAACTATAAATTATATTTCATTTGATAGAAACATATGTACAGATTTGAAAGTATAAATTTGCTTTAATATACAAGATGGAATATAATTTCAGTAGATATCTTTTTAATAAACATCCTATAAATCTATTTTACTAACCATATTAACCTACATTTTTGTGTGCACACACACACATACATATGAAGATTAGTCAAAATGAATACCTGTTCTAATTTAATTTTTTAAAGTATTAGTCAGAATTCTGATCATCTTCACGGATGCAACTAATACAAAACTATACGTTGTTCATTAGCACAAGTATTTATACAAAGTTATGCGCCATTATCCATTACTGTAATTTTTTCATTATGCTTTTAAATGCAAAATGGTTCACAATGTTCTGAGCATTCGTTGAAATGTGAAAAATTATCCATTGTGGAATTTTGAAGATGATCTTGGAAGAAGACCGAAAGTACTTGGGAAATGAAAATAAAAGAAATTTAAACTGCTATAGCACATTTTTCTCATCCTTTAACATCAATACATGGAGGCTTATTTGTGAGTATGAACGGATTTTGTTAAAAATTAGTTGACATAATGTCTGTAATTTATTCAATCAGATATGTCTAAAAGAGAATTTACTGCCTAAATACACAAATATATAATGAAAAAGTATTTTAATGTAAAAAGAAATTGCTCAAATTCTTGGCGCCAATCTGTACTTAAAATTTATCTCAACATTTTGTTTTAGAGTGACCATTTTTTTTTCTCTTTTATTCAAAATCTACCCTACAACTTACTTAGAAAACTGGTGTTATCTTCATTTCCCATGTATTCTAATCTCTGTAGAGATTTCTTGTCACAGTCTGTACAACCTGGTGTTCATAATGCCACCCACAGGATTTTAAACTAAAGATGAAGTCCTGGAATCCTAGACTGTGATCTTAATCTCTTTTTCAAACAAGTCACTCTGAAAACAGAATCTGTTTCTCTCACAGCTTGGAAACAGTGTCACTAGTCAGTCTCCATCATAAATATAGTCAATAATGGCCATTGACTAATTACCACTACCACACCCTAAATGAAAGAATCCAAATAATTTGTGTGTAATTTCAGCATTTTTTTTGTGTCTCACCATGGCAACAGAACAACTTTTATGTTTATTTAGCCAGAATATTATTAAACTGTCCTCACTGTTGTTTATCCTATTTTCTTTTCAAAGGCTGCTCTTTCAATGAGTTTAGTGGCCTTCCTTTTAGAAGTGGAAAATTAACTCTATTGAGTCTATACAAGAGAAAAAATGGATCAAGCAAAAGAAATAGATTTGACTGAACTAGTTCATGTATAGATGGTAATTTCCAATGTTAATTAAAAATAAAATATTTCAAACTTTATTATTAATTTAAAATAATTTGAAAACAATGAAAAATTTAAGATTTCATTACCATTCTGAAAAGTGAATATTCTGTTTATTTCATTATCTTGGTACAATGGGTTTAAATTAATTCCAAGCTTAAAATTTTCTATCATTTTGTTAAATTGCTTACCAATTTGTCATGTTTTTTTTTTCTCTTATTTCTTCTATGCTTACCTTTTTTTCTATATAATTGTAACTATGAATATTGAACATTATTTTCTAGATCTCTCTCTATAAGTAATGCTTCTTATTTTTTTCTTTGGACTATGTAAACTCAGTATTTTGTTTAAAAAAAAATTAAAGAAAAACTTTGAAGTAAGTTTAATAAATAATAATAACTCTAATACTTACAAAATATTAAAATTAATGGCAATTAAATTTTGAAATTAGTAAACTGTATTATCACAAAAAAAGTAATTAAGTATACTGTATTTATAATGTTCTTTCTGGTTTCAACCTTCAACAACTTGATATATATATATATATATATATATATAACTGCTGTTGACTCATTAGATAAGTATAACCATTGCTGAAAAGCTAAATCTGTGGTTATGTTTTTGAATTCAGAGAGCCCAGTCTGTTCAGCTATTTAACACGCAGAGTTGGGGAAAAAGATGGATTTTTATCTTTCCCAAGGGTTTTTGTGCATAAGTGAATGTAACAAACTCAATTGGCATTTGAATTTAGCTCTTCGATTTTTCGTTCTGATCTGCTGTATATTACGCCATCTGCAGCAGCCATCAAATAGATGTTAAGATGTCAGCAGCTGACTGTACTGAGATTATTGTCAGTTACAGCTTGCAATATATATATGTATATATAATTTATTTGAAAATCATAACAAATATGTTATTAAAATCACTACAAAAATAGCCATTTTGTTTCAACACTGCTGGTGTCTTATCAAGTGATGGTGTTGAATGTAGAATAAAGAATTTTAAAAAGGTTCAACAAACACCCCTCAATAAGGGAAACGCTGTTACATAAGCTGCAATGACCAATAAAAATACAAGTATATGAGAATTCAAAAAACTTGACAACAAACCTTGATTATAATAATTAATGCCTTAATCTTAGGGTTAGACTAAAATAGAAATCAGTCTAATTAATTAATATTAAATTTTACTATACAAGTGAAAATTAAAAATGACCAATTTTAAATTTTAAATTTATATATAATAATGAGTACAGACAATCCTTAAAAATTTATTCAGTTGTAATTTATTTCATGAATATACAAATATTCATCTTTTCAGACTGAAGTTTTTTAATAAATGTTATCAATTTATCCAGTTGAAAGGAAAAGGGAGAGGAAAATACAAAAGGAAAAAGTTTTAATATTAAAAGAGGCAGAAAAATTTCAATATAAGGTTCTAAAGGATTGGGGAGGGTAGAGAGAAAGAGTGACAGGGAGGAAAGAGTGAGAGAAGGAGGTAAAGGAAAGAAGGAAGAATTAAACATGAGCCAATAGGGTGACCTAGAAATGATTTTTTTTTAAGGACTGAACAAATTAAAATACAGAGCGAAGGAGGAAAATGATCAGATTCAAAATAGATACATTGAATTGTCTGATCTTCATGTCATTTTCGACAGTGAAACAATCATCATCACATTACAATCATCACAATTTCAAATTGATGATAATAATTGACATCAATAAAATAAAATAACTTAAAGTAAAATAAAGTAAGTTAAATAAAAATTGAAAAATAAATATAAAAATTGCTCTGTTACTTACATTGAGCTCTCTTTTGGATTACTGTCCTCCTTGGAATTATCCCTATTATCAATTATATATATATATATATATATATATATATATATATATATATATAAGAGCTGGCCACTTGTATTCGAGGATACCATTTACTAGGATGGATGGCCAATCCCTATTATCGACTCTCACTCAGGCACATTTGTGTTTGTTCAACACCCACAGAGCCAACCTGTGTTTTATACTGCAACTCTTCTGAGCAGACCTTAGTTACAGTTTCTGGGAGAGAGCATGTTATCTAGAATGATCAACAATCTGTACAACACCAGAACACTCAAATTCTCGGTCACAATGACTTGAGTATTTGTGCTAGCACAACTATCAGTGGCCCCAAGTTAATTCACCCCAGTTCTGCCCAGGTTGAAAATTGAAAGAAATGCTAGAATGTGTATACAGGTATACCTCACCCTACGTTGTTAATTGGTTCATGACTTAGGTCGAAATAAGCACACTATAAACTGCAAATAAGCACTACCCATTGCATATTACAGTATTTATGATATGCACATAGGGTATTCTGAATAAAATAATTTATCAGTGATATAGCCTTACAATATAACCTTAAAAATTACTAAATAAGACGACAAGATAGTCAAAGAAGTTTTCATATTTCATTCTCTAGGATTTATGATGATTATATTAACATTTACTGTAAATATACATATTTTGATATGATTTTATATACTTTTATCCTTATTTATAGTACAGTAACATGATTTTATATGATTTTAATGCTTTTCTAGTGATATTACGCCTTCATTATTTGTGTCGGACATATGTAAATTCGGATAAAATGACTTAAACTTGATTTTGATTTTTCCAAATATTTTTTTGACAAACACCATATGACTTAACGTATAACTTAACTTAAAATGACGTAACCTGAGGTATAACTGTATATGACCCCAATTAGAATATTTTTAAAGTAAAAGAATTGGGAATATTACCATAATTTTTCTTCCTTTTTTTTTTTCTTTTGAAGTGGCTATATATTTTCCAGACAGATTGTATAGATCAAGTAGTAAAACTTGATAAAAAATGATTAGGGTTGTAATAATTATTGCATATCAGTTTAGATCCTTGTATGTCTTATTACTGTCTGTATACATGAGGTTTGCGTGTATACACGCACAAAATAACATTTTTGTTTTATTTCCCCATTAACTTTTCTGTTTTGCACTTTGCAATTTTTCATAACGGTTCCAAGATTTTATGTGCATTAAAAATCTCTTTTAAAAGAATTTGAAATAGATTACTCTTATATATGTAAGAAGAATATATACAAATAATGTATATTTGGACAGCAATTTTTTTTTTTTTTTTTTTTGTTCCTGAGGATACTCAGAGATTGGTTTAAAGTTCTAGAACTGATAAGATGTATGAACAATGCATAGTCTCATACCAACTAATTGTCTCCTTATACAAAAACAAGAGAAACTATGTAAAAAAAAATTAACAAAGTATTCTTTGTTGCATTCAATAACAATTATCTAGTAAAAAAATTTCTACATTATTCAGAATTCATAATATGACAACTAACAAGGAAAAATACCACTAGATTTCAGTAAAAAAAAAATCATAGAACAGCAAATAACATCAGCTAATAAAAAGATTAACCAACTCAATGTCAAAATCGAAAAACTTAAAACCTTGAATGTTAGCAAGACTGAAAAAAAAACTACATCTGAATCCTACAGAAACACCAGTGTGATGTTAGTTTGAGTTTATCATTTCGTAATTTTTTTTTTTTTTTTTTTTTTTTTTTTTTTTTTTTTGTTTTACAAAAGTATTTAGGGATCTAATACTCACTGTGACTCATTGAAGCTCTATAGTTTTTTTTTATTTTTTATTTTGTGTTTTCTTAGCTGAGTCACCTAATACTTGTGCATTTAAATATGTATCTGATCTACCAACAAATGTAACTTGCTAACTTTCCTGAGTATTTGGTATTATCAGAGAAACTGAATATCTCTTCAATTTACTGATATGTTTAATTGTTACTGAATTAATTTTTAGACTTTCTGCTATTAGTTGAATGAATTAAGTTTATAAATACAGAGGAAGCTATTGTGACCACTTTTAAATGACAGAGTCCTTTTAGATAAAGGATAGAAACATTACATCAATTTACATTCTTTGTGATAAACAACTTTACATTATAAAAAAAAGATCTGGAACTTTAATTATAATAAGCAGATAAGTTTTGACTCATTTTAAATCAGATATTTGGGATTGATTTTGATAATCTAATTATTATTCATGATTATAATTAAGTTTTCTCTGTATCTGAACAGAAAGAATATTGATAAATGTATTTTTTATAACATAAAGGATTTAATATTTGTGATGAGTTTGCTTTGATTCTATTATGTTGATGACAATGAATGTCTTTGATCCCCCCATCTTGTGAATATTGAAAGTATAGTCTTCCTGTTTTATGTCTGTTGAAAACTTTAGTTTCCAGTGAATTATAGAATTTATAGCAGACTTGAACTTTTGTGCTTGCAAAAAAAAACAACAAAACAGTGTGTCAAAAGGACAGCTTTTCCATTGACATTACTTTTTAAAACAAACAATGGCAATGTTTGTTTTAAAAAGTGATGATTAGAATTGTAATAAAACCTAAACATATGATGAAAGTAAATTTATATATTTGTTTTTTGTTCTTATGAATTTACAACAAAAATATTAAACACTATTTATTAGAGTGTTTATTTACAAGAATAATTCTATATTTATAACAATCTAAAAATTAATACATTTAAAACTAATGCAATGCAATATTTATCAGTTCATAAAGAAATAAATATGAAAACAATTTTTTATTGATAAATTTATAAACATTTACTAAATTATTAAAATATGTGAACCTACTATAAGTAAATCCTTATTATTTACCATTTTATAAAGTTCAAATCTATTGGCAATTAGCCGATGTTTTGTCAACCATTCCAATAAACAATCTAATAAATAAATAGTTTATTATTTTTGGTGTCTATTCTCAAGAATAAAGAAATGTATAAATTTACTGTCATATATTTAAGTTTTATTACAATTCTAATAACCACTTTTTAAAACAATAAATATTGCCAAGGAGTGAAGGTAGT
This sequence comes from Acanthosepion pharaonis, assembly GCA_903632075.3. Taxonomy (NCBI): domain Eukaryota; kingdom Metazoa; phylum Mollusca; class Cephalopoda; order Sepiida; family Sepiidae; genus Acanthosepion; species Acanthosepion pharaonis. The sequence continues at coordinate 316,569 of CAHIKZ030005257.1, read as the reverse complement.
TAAAATAATAATGGTGTCAGTGTAAAAAAAAAACATCCTTTTGACATTCTGTTTTTTTGCAGGCATGAATGTCCAAGTTTTTCCAAATTTATATTGTGAAATATCATTGATATTTAAGTTTATTCAGATTAACTTTTGCCTTAAATCCAAATAGAAAACAATTTTCCAAGGATCTTTTAATATATTGTTTTATGCTAAATGTTATTCCTTCATAAGATAAACATACATTTCAATTAAATTGCAATCCATTAAAGAAATACTATGAAAGTTGCTCAAATTTATCCCTATTTGTATTCTCATAATCATTTTTATTAATATCATAATTTGCAACTCATTTCAAATCCATCCAACTTCCTCTAATGTTTTTTATATTCTTCATCTTTATTATTTAAATTCTTCTTCATCAAAATCCTTTCTTTTTTGCAAACATTAAAGGAACTTTGATATGGATTAATTAACATGTTAAATTGTTTTTATTTGGTGCAATGTGTCACCTTTTGAAAATCCTTAACCCAATCATTATTATGTTGTAAAATATGTGCAGTATTGATTTTCAAAGACTTATATAGACATTTTAATTTTTTACAGGACCCTATTCAGAAACCTATGTTAAGGACCAATGACAAGGCTGTGAAAAGAGAGGCATGTGAAGTCTTCAAACATATCCTTTATTGCATACTTGAGCTTGCATTCACCTTTAATATTTAAACATTACAAAATGAAATTTTTTTTTTTTCAGTCAAGATTTCTGCATAACCATAATTCATTTGCAGAATACTTTTTTATATATTTTCTGTTGCCGTTTAATTATAACAATTCATTTTAAGAACTTCTATTTGCTGAATTCCCTGCAATTTAAGGCAAATTTCCTGTTATTTAAGGCAAATAGTCCAAAAGTTACCTTCTGCCTTGATGGTTAGATTTAGCTAGACCACTAGACTAACAACTTGGTACTAAATCAGGAGTCCTCAAAATGGTTGATGTCACACCTTCCCCAAAGGTGGGGGAGGTCAATAAGACAATTTAAGGGTCAATTAGAATTGTTGATACAGAACAATATCAACAACTGCAATATTTGGTAGACTTTTAATAGATGGCAATGAAATTGCAACAATTAATATTTGTCTTTGTCAAAAAATTCACTTTGGAAGACAATTATCCTTTCAGATAATATGTGATCATGGCTCTCCACACCTTTCTGTCATTTGTTGCTCTAAGTGACTTTTGTTCCTTTAGTATCCCTTTTTGTCTTTGTTCTGCCATCCACTCACTCAAACTCGTTAATTAGGTTACTCACTGTTTCCCTCCACTTCTCTTACATTTAATATATCCTGTGTGTATTAAATTCTCCAGGCTTTCTTTCCTCATCATGTCTGAAAAATTTCAACTTTCTCTTTCTAATCCTAAGTATCAGTTACCTTGTAGTCCCTCCATTCATTAAAATGTATTAATTTTTCACATGCCCTGTCCATGGGATTCTCTGTATTCATTGGTAGAATCACATCTGCATCTCTTTAAGTCTCTTCTTCATTTTTTGGAGAGATTTCACTTCCATATAGGAGATTAAATATTACATAGCATTTCATCATTCCTTGTTTCTAAGGACATTGCTTGATCTCACATTACTTTACCCAGTTTCTGAAAGCATCTTTTGTTAGTTCTATACAACTTTGAATTTTTGTGTTACATTTTCTCATCTGTCCCTAGACTGTCTACTACACTTAAAATTTCTGCACTTGCTTGACATCTCCAGTATGTAGCTCATACTGTAGCTCATACTGTGAGCCATCTCTTTAGCTTACAACCATACATTCTGTCTCCTTATAGTTAAAGGCTAGTCTGTTCAGATTTGTCTACCCAGGTTTTAGTTGCTATCTGTTGGGATTCCTAACATTTAACAACAGCAGCAACACACTTTTTAAATTAAACATATAAAAGGATATTTTCTGAAGAAAAAGTCGAAGCAGACTGTCAATCGAAATAATAAAATTTATATATTCTTTTCAGAGATATACAATAGCAATAAAATGTTCAATTTTCCTTGCAGTGATGTTTCTTTTATAAAGTGTTCTTATTGAAGTGTGAACAGACTTTATGAAAGCTTAATGTTTTGTGAGTTCGTAAACATGGATGTAGTAGGTGGTTGCTGGGTAATTTTTTCTGTTGTGCTGTGGACAAGGTTTTACTTGATGGCTGCTGGCTGTTCTTCTATTGTGCATGTGTGTAAACATGTGTAGATCAAACTGGCCTACAAAATTGTTGTGAGCCTCAAGAAGTATGCTTCTATTTTTATATCCATAAAAGGATTCAAAATCTAATTTCACATAGAGGTATGAACTTCTTGAATACAAGGCTTTCATTGGTTGGAAAATAATTTCACACTGGTTCACGAAAATCTTTTTTTCAAATCTGCAGGAATGGTGAATGGAGTTATTATTGTTATTTTCTAAATGGTCCAAAAATAACACATGGTAGCTTTTCAACTACATCTGCAAGTATTTTGGCAGTATTTACCCTTGTAATGATTGTCTGTCAAATAAACCTGATGGAATTTTATTGGTTGAAAAAAAAAATATATATATATATTGTAGTAGTGAACGAGATAATCAAGTACCCCGGAAAAAAGTTAAGTTTGTTTTGTGCGATCTGCGGGGAGGGATTGCCAAAAAGAAAAGTAGTCAGCAAAACTCTTATAGCGACTTACCTCGTCAACCCAAGCGAAAAAAGAAACAAGTTAAATCGCAGGAGTCGCTATAAGAGTGTATTAATATGCAAATTACGGAGCATCCTATCCCGGCTGTCGATTTAATGGAAAAAAATAGGTTCTGCCGATAAAAGCAGTTGGTGTTGTCGACTCGAGAGGAAAAAATTCGGGCAGTTTTGGCTACGGCGTTCGTGAGTTATTTTCCTGACGTGTTACAAGTGATTCTCTTTCTTTGTGTTGTGAAAGCCACAAATTTGCTTTGAGAACGCTTACGCTTCAAGCTATTGCCTTGTTCTGCTGTGATCTGACCAGCTGTATGTCTCTGGGATAAGTGGTATTCACTTACCAACTTTCCCAGTGTGTCTAGCCTCCTTCAATGAGCATCTCGCTCGCAGCCTTTGTATGTATCCTAGCCTTCCCGTAAGAGTGTCTGCTATCCACTTATACACGCATGCGGGAATCCGTGAATAAATGCAATACCTTTGCATTCCATTGAAGGCGCGGTGACTCCCCTGATAACGGCGTCTAATTCTGACAGGTTGATATGTTGCGTATCCTTCTCGGGACGCAACCAACACGCATCTTCCACGACAGTGTCACCTACTTCAAGAGACACTCCTGTTGCAAGGGAGCTCGCGTCGACCCAGACGTTATTTCTTCGCGTTGATAGCGGCAGTCTCTGGCAAAATGATTCAGCCCAGAGCACCGATAGCAGGTGGCAACGCCATGGTGACGAATGGCTGGGGTCGGACCTTCTTTGACTTCAATTGGTTGAATAACTGCGGCCACTGGTTCATCAGCCTCTTTTTCGTCGATCATGACAGCACGGGCTCTGGTCAACAATTGATTGAGCGTCAGGTCTTCCATTCTGGATGATGCGCGGAGTATCTGCTTAACATGACTGGGCAATCCAGAAACGAAGGCACATGTCATCCATTCTTCAGGAAGCGGTGCGATTGGAACGGCGAGCTTCTTTAATTCTGCCAAATATCGTCTACTGTCTCGCCAGATCGCAGACGCCGTGCCTGGAATTGGTCGTAGGCCACGGGCCGGTCAGTTCCAAACGCGGTTAGTAGAGCGTGCTTTATTTGCTCAATGTCGCTTTTTCTGTTCTTTACTCAGCTGCCTATACACAGCAAGGGCACCGCCATTCAATCGCAGAGGAAGAATCCGATCAATCTTCGATATCTCGCATAATTCGCAGACCAGTTCCACCTTTTCGATCCATTCAACCACAGACTGTCCTTTTTGCCATTGCACAGGTGCTGGGTCGATGGACTGACACTCCTTGCATTCTCTGACCACTGCCCTGACAGCAGCTTTGGATAACGGAGGGATCAATCTGCCTCCACGAAATATAAGGTCCGTTTTACACGGGATGTCCGCTTTGGCAATGCACAGATTTTAGTAAATCTGAGTTATAGTTGCTCGTTGATGTTACACAGACATGTTCTACCGGGCTCTACCTCTTTCTTAATAGCGAAAACACGCTGCGTCCGGGTCATGTGTTTGGGAATGTCCGGGAGCTCGCTTCCACGCGTTTCCAGTAAAGCATGTTGTGCTCCCCACAGACCTGCAAGCCCGAGCACCCGAGCACCATCCTCCAGTCGTTCTGGGTTTTTACATTCGAGCCCAAAGTCAGCAAGATGCTTTCTCACCTGTGAAGCGGGTACTAAGGTTTCGTTGATGTAGATGTCGTCAATGTAGGCTGACGTAAAGCTGATTTAATTGTCTCATCCTGGGATAGCACAGCATCCACGATGGCTTTCATGATGGCGGCGCCACATTGAGTCCGAATCCCATTCGGGTTAAGCAGTACCTCGTCCCATTAAGAATCACCGTCTGAAATGGCCACAGTGACCGGTGCACGCAGCATACCTGCAAGTAGGCCTTTCGAAGGTCAATCACAGAGACATTGGATCCCTTCGTTCGCCATTCTCTCAATTTTTGTGCACACACATCAGCATGAGCTGTGTATGTGTCTACATGTTCGTTCTAATGGGTGATGTCCATTCCAACACGGTGCCACACCTTGCTTACACTCAGTGTGTTGGTCGTGGACAGCGCGTTATTAGGTTTCGATCTGCTCCTTGGGATGGACATTATTAAGGAGCTGGGCGGCGTACGCATTACAGAGGCAGGCGAAGTCAAGTTTTCTGATCCGCCCATCTGTGCTACTTTGAAGATCAACGAGCCCGACTTTAGCGCAGAGTTCGACCAAAGGGCGAAGACATGGACAGCATTTTGAAATGGTCGGAAAATAACCCACCAGAAAAGCTCCAGAACCGAGTGTCAGAATATTCGGTGCCCGAACGCGTCAGGAAAGAATACCAGCCTTGAATTGCAGGTGTGGCTGGATAACGGATGGCTGACTCCATATCCCGAGGAAGAGCTTGGTCCTCCAAGAGGCCTCATCCCGTTGATGGCCGTGGTACAAAAGAACAAGGGAAAGGTGCGCCCTGTACTAGATTATAGAGAACTGGACGAACTTGTTTCTTTTTCGCTTGGGTTGACGAGGTAAGTCGCTATAAGAGTTTTGCTGACTACTTTTCTTTTTGGCAATCCCCCCGCAGATCGCACACAAAACACGAACTTTTTCCGGGGTACTTGATTATCTCGTTCACTACACTCCCCCCTGTCACATAAGTGACACTCATGGGCGGGCCTCTTTATTCTTAAGCTTCTCCGGAGCGGGGCAACTGTGGGAGGAGATTGTGTGTTATGTTCTGAGGTTTCTTCTGATCTGACAACCTCATATAGGATTTAATTCCTATGTCTTTTTTTACTTTTCTTTATTCCTTTGTCTAAGAGTTCTTTCAGTTTTCTTTCTTAGTTTTGTCATCAACACTGTCATCTACATATCTTACATTGCCCACCAATAATAAATCCTGGTAGATGTTCTAGTTCTCTTAAAATTGTCTATCTTTATTGGTTTAATAAATCTAGTAAGAAGACATATCCTTCCTTTACTCTTTTGATTTTGCAGATTCATTGAACTCATTCTCTATCTACATGTAGGTTGTTTGTTGCAAACAGAGCTTACAAATTACTCAAATGTCTTTCCTGCATAAATAAAGCTTTACTAGTATTTCAAGTAGCTCATTATCAAATGGCTTTGTGTTTACTTTCACCTTAAAAGAAGAAACTCTACACTAGAGAATATCTTTCATTTTAAAGTGAGATTTATTGTTTTACTATATATGTATATATACATACATACATATTTCATTGAATAATATAAACATATTGTGTCTACTTATTTTTATACTGATCCTTTCCAGTTGTCTAATCAGTTTCTTGATATTAAGATGAAATTCATCTTAATATCAAAGCAATGTAGTTTTTGTCAACCCAAGTACTTTTGATCTTTTCCAAGATCATCTTTAGTGGTAAATTACAAAGACAAACTTATTTTAGCTCTGATAAAATCTGCATTCCATACTGATGGTGATTTTTAAAAACACACATGAGGAATTCCTTGATGAATTTCATCTTAATATCAACAAACTGATTAGACAACTGGAAAGGATCAGTATAAAAATAAGTAGACACAGTATGTCTATTTTATTCAATGAAACATGTTTGAATGAAGATATGCTACCTTAAATATATATATATTTATATATATATGCACGCGTGTGTGTGTATGTATGTAAAATGTGTGTTTGTGTGTGTGTGTGTGTGTATATATATATATATATATATATATATAATCAATCCAACTAAATATATAAGCTTTTGCTTGTATTTTGAAATGTAAAAATAATTTGTGTTCATTGTTGCTTGTTGACTCAGTTGATTTAAGTTTAGCTACAAATCCATCAAGGAAGTGTCAACGGTATTCACTCGAATTTTTGAAACTTGTATTTATGTCTACACTTTCAAATAAAACTATGATTATGCATCTATGTAGAAGGGTATTTAGTAAAGATGCTATGAAAGCCACAAAGATGAAAGACCACTTCCAAAGAATTCATTCTAATGATAAAAAGATGTTTTAAAGTTATTTGAAAGAAAAAGTATTAATTCTAAAGCACCCCCACAGACTAATTATAAAAAGGGGGCTAAGAGCCTCATCCAATATTTCTCTGAATATAGCAGGAAAAGGAGAGAGCCATATACTATTGCAGAAGAGATTATAATATTGTTGATTAAAGAAGTGATTGAAATTGTAATGAAAAAACATTCTGGTCTTGTTTTAAAATGCTAGCCTTTAAGTGCAAATACAGTACAAAGATGTATTGATAAAATGGCTGAAGATGAAAAAAACCTCTTTCATGTCTGGGCTTAGTAAGTAAGTTTTCCATTGAACTTGAGGACTCAACTTTTGATAGTTCAAATATTATGAGAATTTTTAATTGAACTCCAAATCAAATTCTCAACAAATTTTTGTTTGCAAATAATCTTAAATACAACATGCAACACAAAAGGGGCAACAATTTTTTTGAATATTTGGAGGAATATTTAAACGTACACAAGATTTAATTTAGAACTATAACTGTAGCAGCCATTGTTCAATTGTTAGCTATTGTAGACGATTTTCCTACTTTGCTTGAGGAAATGTTTCCCAATTTGTGCACTATTTACTGTTTTATGAAACACCATCTTATGACAAATTGTATAATGCTCTACAAATTGGTAAATAAAATTAAAACACATCTATTTAATTCATGACTGTTTAGGAAGCTGCGAGAAAATGATGAAATGGTAAACCAATTAGCAGTTACATACGGAAGTAGGTTCACTGTTAGAAGTTGTTAGCTTGCAATAGCTTGTTGAATTGTATGACTCAACAATTGAGTTTCTTACAAGTGTGGATTTCATTCTGATGATTTGAATAAAGAATAAAAGCCATCTTTTTTTCATGGTAGACCTATATCCCAAACAGACTTGTTCAGCACCAAAGTCTTTTTATATGGTCATTGCTAGAAAGAGATTTCCAACACTTCTCCAACTTATAGGAGCTGGAAAATGAAAATCAAATAATGTTTATAACAACTTTAATATTTCATGTATGACATTTTGATAACGTTTATATGTTTACATAGGGATTTTGTTTTGTAACAGTGATTTCTAACATCTAGAATTTTCAGTGGTCTGGCAGTCAGACTGTATATGTTTATACTGGTTTGGAAATACTACTAAACACTAAATAGTTTATAACACAAACACTAGGAACCAAATTTTCATGGTGTCTTGAAAATATATATATATATATATATATATATATATATATATATAAAAAGAGTCCACGTATGCTTCATATAGTTTATAAAGTAGAGTAGATGTTGTTTATTTCTCACATACACTGATGAAGAACAAAGGCATGTTCAAAAATTCTGAACTTGGAACCTCAATTTTTGTCCTTCATTTTTGTCACCTGGTTAATATTAATAAATGTTTTTCGTACTGATTTCAGCGGTACCATTTCATTTGACTTTGTTTTATTGACTAACTTATCTATTCTAGATATATATATATAGGGAAGAGGTTATAGTAGTTCCAACGAAAGAAAAGTGTGTATATTAAAAAGAAGAGAGAAACCGCAAACGTTGTAATTAGAAAGACATTTGGATCACTAACACACTAAAATGAGAATGTCTCATATCAAGAATATTTAACATCAAAAAACATAAGAAAATAATTATTTATTTTTAATAACATATGGAAATCTCCATGCTTTGCCTGATGAAGGTCACGAGACTGGAAACCCGTGTAGCAAAATTATGGAAAATAAAGCATAATATTTAAAAAAAAAAAATCCACATTACAACCAAAAACATTTGTGATTTCTCTCTTCTTTTATATATATATATATATATATATATGCCAACAGCTGGCATTGTAAGTTTCATAAAGATGTATAACTATGTCTACAGATGTGGATATGCTAATAATAGCCAAAAAAGAAGAAATACAATCTAACAATTCTTCTTTCACTATTTAAACAGAGATTTCCCTAGTTAAAATGTCCGTAAACCATGTGACTAAATGTTCTGTTGAGTCTTGGGATGACAAACCAACTTTTAAATAAAGAATTTTAAGTCTAGTACTAGATTGGCAGCTAGGTCTCCTCATTCTGTTGTTAGAATTAAGTGGAACTGTAAGTTCTATTCTAATAGAGATGAATGATCATGGCAGCTTACATAGAATATAATCCATGAAATTATCTAAGCTTTATGATTTGAAAGACTGGATACTTTTATAATGATTATAATTTAGATTGGATTTCTATTACTGTTATATTATGAAAACATGGGATATTTTCTTAACAGCAAAACAATAAGATCAGGATGAGATTTTATAAAAATGAATGCATTTCTTTTGTAAACATCTCATCTTGTTTCCTTGTGTTTTTGTTTTTTTCCCCCCCAAGTATGTATGCTTCCTTAATATTTATCACTTATCCAGATGTATATGGGTGACAGGAAACCTAAATCAAGTCCACTTCATGTGGCTCTGGAGATAACAGTGAAAGGCTGGACTATGCCATCTCTGAGAGATGAAATTTTTATTCAATTGTGCAGACAGACCACAGAGAACCGGAAAGAGTAAGTACCATTTGTAATAAGGTTTGTAAATTCTCCTTTTTATAACACAAACACACCTCTTCCTACTATAGTAAAATAAGGCCCATCCTCATATTTTATTAACAACTCTGCTTCCACATGTGTTTGGTTATTATCAAGCTAAAGGATAATAAAATAATACCCCCACCCAACCTAGTCAGATTGGTGATCAGATATGGATCTTTTTTTTCTTTTTTTTTTTTTTTTTTTTTTTTTTTTTTTTTTTTTTTTTTTTTACCTTGTTTTGTTTTTTTACTTTTTTAACTTTTTCTTATTCTCCTTTCTTTTTTTCTGTTTTTTAGTCTTTGGTCTTTTCTTTTTTCATCTTTTCTTTTTTCGTCTTTTCTTTTTTTTGTCTTTTCTTTTTTTGTCTTTTCTTTTTTCGTTTTTTTCATTTTTCTTTTTTTCTTTGTTCCTAATCTGCACTTCACTTTCTATTTGGATGTGAAATTAAATGCAGTTCTTTGCAAAAACTTTAGTCAAAAAAACATCTCACAACTAATAAAAAAATCTCACATAAAATTAAATGTTCAACATTTAACATTTACTATTAATTTTATTTATTTACTGTAAATGCTCTATCTTTTGATATTGAGCAGTTTAATGTGGTATTTTCCATATGTATAGTTAGACTTTTTTTGTTTTTTAAATTAAATACAAAGCAATTATGAAGGGATGCTGAAAAGTGCAAAAATTTCTTAATCTAACCAGTTTTCTAAAATCAAGCCAAATGACTAAAGATCAATTTTTTTTTTCTTGATGGGCTGCTTGATCAGGCAACAACTTTTCAGTACCTCCTTGTAGTTAGAAAAAGTTACCATATAATCCAATTAGCCATTTCTCTCTTCATAGTCCAGCTTAGTTTTTTTTTATTACTTTTTAATAAAAGTACATAACAGACCTAATTTTCTGTCATTTACAAAATCATTTTTAACATGCCAAGTGATTAATCCATAATTTTTAAAACAAATCAAAAACAAAAGAAGGAATCATAATTAACAAAATGCTTTCTTAAATTATTTTGTTCCAAATATCAAAATTATTATTACAACATGGCCCATATAGCTATCAATATATTAAAAGTTCTATTTTTATATATTTTTATTTTTTTTATTTTCATGATTTGTCATCTTTTAGCACAAGCTTGCAAAGAGGCTGGGAATTGTTGGCGATCTGTTTGTCATTCTTCCCACCATCACTCAAGTTCTACTCCTACCTTGAGGGTTACATTTCCCGCCACCTGGACCCGAGCTGTGATCTCAATGATGTAAGTACCACTTAGATTATGCACAGACCTCATATGCTGTAGACTCCACATTTTATGTCAATAATTATTACTCTTTAATTATTAGCAATCTTAAAAGAAAAAAAAAAAAAATTTAAATGTTTTACTTGAACTTCAGTTTCTTTGTAGTGTATGCATAGATTTTAACTTTTCATTAGGCAGTCAGTTTGGAGCCTCAGTAAATATTGCTTTCCACTTGTATTGGTTCCTGCTATATTGTGAATATCAGAATTACATTTTTGGCAGCACTAGTTCAATGTCTGAGACTTAACGAGCATAAAAAGGAAATGTCAGTATATTAGTATGATAATATATATATTAGTATAATTAAGTTTTTATTGTCAATAATCTTTTTAATCAGTTTAAATAGATAAAAATAAACTTTTGTAAAGTGCTAGGCTTTTGGTAATTCTTAAAATCAAATTTGGAAATTTTACAATAAAAAAAAAAATTCATGATCTTTTTTTCATCAAAAATTTTGTTTAGTTTGTATTTGTTACATAGTTTATATTAAGTCATTATAGAAACCAAATATACCATGTGATACAGTCAAATGGCCATGATCTGTGTGTATATCTGTTTATCCAGTTATCTCTTTGGCAATATTAATTTAAAAAAAAAGGTTTATTGAAATGATGTTAATTGTTGTTTGCCATCCTTCCAAGCATTTATGTTTGATCTGACCAGATTTTCTGTCTACTCTAAAAGAATAAACAATACAGGCCTTTATATATTTGTTCTTATATAAACCAGAAACTAATCAATGAAACTCTTTTTCATATAGAATCCATATTTAGAGAGCTTTTAGTAAAAATGAACAACTGGAATTTCTGAGTCTTACTGGTCATGAGATTCATTATGCAGTAACAATGCCTGTCTGCTCTGGAGATGGAAATTTCCATTCTCTAAATGAATTCTCTAAATCTCTGAATTTGATGATTTTTCAATTATTTTCTTCTCACAATTTAGGTTCTGCTTTATCAGGTAGAATTACTATGTTTTAGATCTATGACCACCTTCTAATTAAATACTTTTGTTGCTCCATATTTTCACTTTTACTCCTATTTTTATGTAATTTTCAATTTGCATATGTTGATGTCAATAATATATGAAGACCTTATGACTGCCTGTAAATGGAAGTGTGGAAATTCCTTTCCAGATGTAAATACACTTCACAATCAAGAGCTAATATCTTGATCTTCTCTCAGTTTCTTTTCTTGTTATTGATATTTCTTAATTACTTAAATTAACTGGTATGCTTGTATAAAAAAAAAACATTTGTGGGCAAACAATTTTTGTAAATGAGCACTCATTAGACCTTCTTCTCTACACATTTGTCAAAATCAAAAAAAACAAATTTTTACATATTAGCTTGCTGCCAATCTAATATGAAAATATGTTGATAATATAAATACAGTGTGAAATCAATCTCTGACTTCTTAGAGTTATCTGTATTTCTATTTACAAATAATAAGTTTGAAACTGCTTAAGTCATTGATAACTGCATACTATTATGAATTGGGGAGAAGGACAACATCAGTAGTCTGTAGTTATTAATGAATTAAAGCACAGTTTCAAACTTGACATTTGTAAATAAAAGCACAGTACAGGTGAATGTTTAAGATCTCACAAATTGATTTGACATATATATATATAAATATAAAAGTGAACATAGAAGTCAACACTTAGAGGCGACAGTCTGTTTCATGCTATATGCAATCGTCAGGCCACTGGCCTGACGATTGCATATAGCATGAAACAGACTGTGTTGACTTCTATGTTCACTTTTATATTTACACACGCTCTATCTCTGATATTGAGCACTTTATCCCATAAATATAGCACACCTTAAGACTATATTTCTTTATATATATATATATATAATATTCATAAGAACAAGATCATTCCACCTGTAAAAGGATAAAAAAATCAATATTATTTGATTCTATAAAATGTTGTGCATAAAGGGAAGTCTAATGAATGCTAATTGACAAAAATTGTTAAAAGAAAATTCTTACCTATTTTTTTATGAGTGGACCAATTAATTTAAGTAGTGCCATATTTTTTTTTATCAACTCTAAGTAGAAGATATATTTTCCATGTGCTTAAATTGTAGATAAGCATTAATATTTATTATGTAAACTTAGACAAGAGAGAGAGACCATTATGTGGCTATAAGCACTGAGGCACTAAACTTATCATTAGTAAAATAACTATTAGTCTTAGTTACTTCTTATTCTCCTTTTTCTAGATTTTGAAATTTATTTAGATTAGTGTTATTAATTTTTTATTATTGCATCTTGATCTTTGTGTTTTGTTGTTGTCTTTTTATTTTTTTTTTATCTGTTTCTTTTCCACTTGTTCCTTTTTTTTTTCTTTTTTTTTAATCAACTTATTCACCAGCATCATGAGTTTGATTTCTTTGTCAATCCATTCCTCCCATGTCCCTTTTATTGTCTTCTGTTTTCACATATTACACATTTCCCTTTTCTTGTAGTCACTCCACAACAAAGGTTCTTTTAGTTTTTTGTTTGTTCATTCTTTCTTTCCGCATTGGTCTCTTCATTTTGATTGTTTGCCTTTTAAAGTCTTCATGTCTTATAAAGTTGTTGATGCTTTGTTTATTTTGTCTAAAGTTTTTAAGAGATCTGTTAATTCTAATATGCTTCAGTGCATGGTATTGTGTACTGACACCCATGTTTAAGGTTTAAAAAGAAAAAGGTCTTTAAATCTTGAAGTCTAAAATCAAATTAGAACCTTCAAATTTCACATACAACTTGTCCATGTCATACGTATTTTTGCTGTTGTTCATAACCAATAAAGTTTTTCCAATCTTTTTATGTAATTGGTATGAAACAACACATTGCCTTAACTAGATACAATTTGTCCATTAAGAACATCTTTTGTTAACTATTAAAGTTTTAGTCTAAGGCCAGCACTATTTTCTACAACAGTAGTTCTGTCCTGAGAAATTTTCTCCAGATAAAGTAATTTTTCTCAAGTGTGCAGAAGCTGTTTCAAATCACCGGTTTCCTACTTCATATGTGATATTAGTCATAGAAAAAAAAATGTCTGTTACTCTGGTTTTTTGCTCTGAATTCTCTTCGTCTCATGTCCATATTATTCTGATCTCCACTGGTTATCATTTCATGGCCGAAACCTTCAGGCAACAGCAACACGTTGGAGTTCATGTGTGTCCGAGGTAAGTGTCAGACACTGCTGGAACCCCTTGTTAAAATCACCAAGCAAACATCCTTTTGCAATTTTTTTTTTTTTTTAATTTTTTTAAAAGTGTATGCTAAACAAATTCTTACTTTATTTCTGCTTTCTTTCATTTTTATATATATTCTCGCAAATTTTAATTTTGGTTATTAATATCATTTAGTTATATCTTTATTTTAATGCTTTGTTTTTTAAAAATAAATACTTACTCTCTAGTTTCTTTTTCCCCACCCACTTTATTGTGTTTTTGTATATGTTTTCCTTAACTTTTATTGTGACCAAACCGAATTTGGTTAGGTAGATACTGTTTTAAACCACTTTCTCAATTTCAATTCGAACCTGTTAATATTTTTAATTATGATCCAATTTGTCTTCAGGTGCCTGTGAGTCATTTCGCTAGTCATTGTCAGCGGCGTTTAGAAAGAGCTCTGCAGACTGGCGCCAAAAAGGGGGTACGAAAACCAGCAATTGAAGAAATTGAGCAATCTAAGGTAACAATTTCTTATCATTTATAAACTGTGCAGCTGGAAAATATTTTTATTCTGCACATTTTTGTAAACTTTCATTAAAATTCTGAACTTTATTAAAAGCATAATTTTAAAAATTGTTATTTTAAACTTTGCCTTGGGTTTAAATTAATTTCTGTTTTTACAAAATAGTAAAGTTGTTTATTTTATTATTTTTACTTGTGCAAAACAGATCATTATTATTTCCCTGCTATAAACAAATTCCTTCAGTCACAAAGATTATATTCAATATCCAATGCCAAATGAATGTTTATCTCCTTTACTTTTTAAATAACCATCTATGTCATTATACAACATATCACTATTGAATTTAACATCATTTTTATATTTTTTGTGATTACAAAAATTAAAGGAAATTGGCTTAATAAACATAACTGCTCAAATATTCTATGCCTTTATCACTTATTAAAGTTTTGTTTTTTAATTTTATTTACATTTTCTAGTTTTTATGCATGTCTGCATGTTTATTTCTTTTAATTTTTAATTTTTTTTGTAGTTGTCTAAAAAAAACTCAAATGAATTCTCGCAAGCCCCTCCCTCGCAATCGTTAATTGTAGCAGAAACATCAGTTAACTGAACAAAATCAATGCAGGACTTTAATAATATAAAACAGTCATTCATCGCAAATATTCACTCAGGCATACACTCATTCAAACTCAACAACAAATACGAAAATCATACCCAAAACAAAAGGCACCCTGCATTCACTAGAGAACTGACATCACTGACCACCTAATGGGTGAGAGGGAATTAAAGAGGAAAGCTCAAAATAACAATTGTCATGAAAATATCTATAGAGAAGGCAGACAGAAGCTACATTACAGTATTGGAATGCCAGGTCAGGACTGATAATATTGCAGATTCTTCTTTTGATTTTGGCAAGATACATCTCACTCTCTATCTTCATTTTACGTTTGAGAAAATTCTACTATCTCTATTACGTCATCAAGTAGCCATAATAGTTGTGAATCCTAAGGCAAAGACAACAAAATTATTATTGGTTTACTTTCAGTTTCTCCACACTCAATATTTCTGTTCAAGATTTATATACTTTGAGTTTTCACACCAGACCTATCTGATTCCTCCTCTTCTATCTAACTCTCTCTGATAGTCAAATGACAGCAAGTCTCCTCTGTATACAAAGACTATCTTTAATATTTTAGTAATGCTGTCATCTGGATTGTTCCTTTTGATTCCAAGTTCTTCTGTTCATTTTGTAAGACTCTTGAAGATGATTCTAAATTTGTGAGTACAGCTGTCCTTTCACATTCCACAATTTTTACAGTTTTCTGACAAGGTTCGACCACATAGTTGTATCAATAAGTCTATAACCTAACAGTAAAAAAAAAATATTTATTTTATACAGTCTTTTTGACATAATCTCCATTCTTGTCAATACACTTAATTTCTTCTTTTATATGCCATGTCCCTTCAGGATGTAGACGATCATGGCCCTCCACACACTCCAGTCCCTTGTAGCTCTTAATAAGTTTGTCTTTTTGTTATTTCTCCCAGACCCTGTTCTGCCATTCACAAGCCCATTAAGTATATCACATGTTGCTTTTCCTCTGGCCCTCTTTCCCTCTATCTGTCCTATGAGTATCAGATTTTCCAAGTCCTCCTTCCTCATGATGTCCTAAAAATTTCAACTTTCCTCTTTGTTTCTGTTCTCTCCAAAACCATGTCTGGCCCATGATATCCTAAGTATCCTTCTGTAGCTTCAAGTCTCCTCTTCATCTTTGAGGAGATTGCCCAATAATTGCTGCCATACAGATATCACATAACAGTTCAGTACTCTTTTCTTTGTTTCCAACAAAACTTCCCTGTTTCTTAGTACTCTGCTTCGCTTTTGGAATGCATCTTTGGCCATCCCAATACATCATCGAATCTCAGTGTTGCACTTTCCATCCTCTGTTAGAACACTTCACAGATATTTAAATTTCTGTACTTGCTTGATTTTAGTATCCCCGACCTGTAATTTGCATTTTGGGCTCTTCCTTTTGCTTATGAACTTGCATTCTGTCTTTGTGTAGTTTATGCTTAGTCCTTTCCTCTTACTCTCCTTCGTTACCTTCTGTAGGAAGTTTCGTAGTTTCCTATCTGTGTCTGCAATCAGCACTGTGTCATCTGCATATCTTATATTGTTAAGATTGTGGCTGCCAATGATGAATCCTGGTAATATTTCTAGTTCTATCAGAATTGCCTTGCAGTATAGATTGAATAAGTCTGGTGAGAAGACACATCCTTGTCTTACACCCCTTTCTATTTTTGTATATCTGCTGAACTCATTTTTATATCAATATGCAGGCAGTTTGCTACCAGTAGAGGTTTTTAATTATTCTAATGCTTGGTTTGCTGAGCAGCTCTATCAGATCTTTGTGGCATGCTTTGTTGAATACCTTTGCATATTTTCATAGTCTATAAAACACAGGTACACATCTTTCTGCATTTGTATTCTCTTTCTGATAACATTCTGAGCATAAATATCACATTCCTTGTTCTGATGTCTTTGACGAACCTGCACTGTTCTTGTACTATCTCTGGCCTGATTCTTCTGCGTGCTCTATTCATCAGAATTCGGATGATGAGTTTTGTTATGTGGCTCATAAGACTGATTGCTCAGTGGAGTTCACATTTGTTTGCACCTGGATTCTTAGGCAGTGCTATAAAAATAGATCTGCTTAGGTCTTCTGGTATATCCCCACTGTTGTAGCTTTCATTTATTATTTCTGTAATCTTGTCTCTACTGAAATTTCTAAGGCTTCCAGCATCTCTATTACAATTGTCTGGCCCTGCTGCTTTGTTTCTTTTCAATTTTGGCCAGTGAAGCTTCCACTTTGATTTTTAGTATTTCCAGCCCATTGATATTTCTGTGTATTGCCGATTGTTCTCTTTCATCATGGAAGAGATCTCCAATATATTCATTCCAGCACTGAAGAATTTTTCCCTTCTCTAATATGAGCATTCCATCCTTGAATTTTATGCAGCCTGTTGATGAGCATATCTCCTTTCCTGTTTTTTTATGCATATCTGTGAAACTCATTCTATTTCTGCACATTTCTCATTGAGCAATTCTTCTCTAGCCTGCCTGCATTTGTTCCCTATTTCATTGTATATTTTACTGTATTCCATTCCATGTCTTGGCATTGTTTTCTGTCTCCTTTCCATCATGTCAAGAATCTCATCTGTGATCCGTTTGTTTTTTCTTCTTTGACCATTCTCCTTTAGGATGACATCATTTGCTGATGTCACTAAAAGCTTCTTTTAGTGTGACCCATTTCAAATTTCTATTTCCATTTTGTCCCTCATAACTTCTTTTCACACTGTCTATGCATTTTTCCTTCAGATTTGGATCATTCAGGGGTCAGATTGTATTGCAGTTTGGATGTTGTCTTAAGCTTCTTCAGTTTCCATAGTTTCATTCTTAATTTACATATAACAGGGAGGTGGTCAGTTCCACAGTTGGCACTTGGATAGGTTTTGCAGTGGACAACAGCATTCCTGAATCTTTTGTTGAGTGGAGACTATTTGGTTTGGTGCTCCTGCTATTTATCTCAAGGTTCTTGATAAAATCAAAAGAAGGATCTGTAATATAATCGATCTTGAATTCAGTCATTTTCTCCCCAATGTGACATGGCTTCTCTCTGTCTTTCCTATGAATATTATCTTGGTAACTATTCTAATCAGCTTTTTTCCCTGGTGCCCCGACTACATGAACTTAAGCATGCCACTAGATTGGCATCTAGGTCCCACCCTTTTACTGTTGAAATAGCTGAATGCAACCACCACTTCTACTCCAACAGTTTCTTTCTTTTTTTTTTTTTTTTTGCACTTCTCGCCTGTGGAATTTCCTTGCTTACTTGCTTCCCTGATAACTACAATATTCAAAAATTTAAATGCCATGTCAGTTGCTATCTTCTTGAATCACCTGAATCTTTTGTCCTTTCCTCTATCCTCCCTATACCTATTTTTTCTCTCACTTTCACCCTCTGTAACCCCCTGTGTATTAGTAGCATTCCCACCTTGCTTGGGGTGAAATGATTAAAAAAGAAAAAAAAAGAAATCATTTAACATTATACAATGAAAATTTCAGTTCAAACTTCAGCAAATAACTACATGTCTGAGTACAGACTTATTGATCCACCTTCATATTTTCCAATTTATCGCTCTTTTAGTTTCACTCTTTGTTCTCCTTGAAAATGTGAGATCCACGATCCAACAGATTTTCTTCTGCCTCTTCATGAACAATTTAAACTGGATCAGGAAATTTGTCTACATTTCAAAATCCAAAAGAATTCTGTTTTTCATTCAAACAGCTTCTGGTTTGTGGTCATATCATTAATCGATACAATGAAAACAATGCTATTTGCATAATTACCAGTGGTTCACTGTTCCTGCCCTGTTTTGTCTATTTTTGTACACCTTCTGAGATAATTTACTACCTTCATTTATTATATGATTCATTATTTTTTTATTCTTTTTATTTCTCCAGAAATCCATATTTTACCCATCAATGTTTGGTAGTGTGCTGGTGGATGTGATGTTGATGCAAAAAGATAGGTTTCCCGAGAGAAGACTGCCATGGATACAGACCACCTTATCTGAAGAGGTGCTTCGGCTCAATGGTGCTCAAACTGAAGGGATATTTAGGTAACAACATCATTATTACTATGTACTTCTGCACAATTTGGGCCTCTCATAACTATCGGTGCTAGAACATTTGACTGAAAGTCAAAGATGTCAGTAAGAAGAATAATATTAACAAACATCCAGTAAATGTTTTCTATCTTGATCTATACAGTAGTAACCTTAAAAACATAAATCTGACCAAAATGACATATTAATTAAATGACATATTAATGACATTAATGTTATTAATATGATATATTAATATCATTAATATGTCATTAACATTACATATTAATGACATATTAATCAACCTGATTTTTTTACTTACTGGTATAAAATATAATACTAGTATAGTAACCATAAAAATAACAGGATTATTTATGTGTTGATCAGCATTTGTAAACCTAGACTTCATCAGGTCATTCTAAGGATGAGATGGAGAGGTAGCTTACATGGTGGAGAATATGATATATAAATTTCTATATATCAGAACAATTCGCCTAATGCTGCAGAAAATAAATAAGGTTTTTATCATGTGTATGAAACAAGGGAGATAATTTGTGTAAAGTGCAATGCAAAACAGTCATTGTAGTGATAGTTAAATACTCGTCATTATCAAACAATAAAAACACTATCAATTAAATTGGAATTGCACATCTTTGTGCCAGGTACTTTACAGGGGAATAAAAGCAGAACCATGGATGTTCTGGTTGATTTTACAAATCCCTTCACTACATGAATCTTTCTTTTATATGTCTTATTTTCAGAATGCCAAAACACAATCTCAGCATCAAGCCTGCTAAGCTTATCAGAAACATAAAAATAGCTATTTGGGGTGAATTTCTCTTTACCTTGTGTTGGTCATTTAAATTGAAAGGTTCCATCAATTTTTGAAAAGCCCCAAGAGCCTATAACTTAAAGCAAAATTATGGGCACCAGAATATCCAAAATGATGACACATTGTGCATGCACAAACATTTTGACTTCTCTAATATATTTACATGAAATTAAAAAAAAAAATGAATTGCTGAGTTTCCAAATGTTTGTCTGGTAAGCTTTGAATATGATACATTCATCTTCATGAAAAGATATCTGCTCCACAATTAACCAATATAAGTGAAGTCAGATTTATTACAATCAATTAATCAAATGGAACAAGAAATCTTTGACAAATGATAGGAAAATGACACTTTCACCAACAAACTTCCAGTGTCATACCTAAAAAATAAAAGACTAAAATTGTTTAGAGACTTCTTTTTATGATTTTTAATAATTTATACACACACACAGTTTTTGCATGATATTTGATAGATGCAAGCATCGGATGTAATATGTTGTTTGCTGGTGCTATTTAATAAACTACGGATAGTTCTAGTAGGTAATATTGTAGTTTTAATTTTTAACACATTTAAATTATTAGAGATACGTTCGGTCAAATGGTTATTTGGTAGAAAGATGCGACCAAAAGAATTATTATCAGGGGCAGCTGAAAGTGTACCTTTCACTGATGTAGTTGTAGTGGCCTTCAAAGTGTAGTTTATTAAATAGCACCAGCAAACAACATATATTACATCCGATGCTTGCATCTACCAAATCTCATGCAAAAACTGTGACTTAAAATATGTGGGTGAAACATGTAGGTCCGTAAAATCTCGTGTTTTCGAACATAAACGAGATATTCGCCTTGGAAATTTAAATAATGCTATAGTTGTACACACAACTAAAGCAGATCATAATTTCGATTTTGATTCCGTGAAGATTTTAAAATATTTTCATAATAAAAATCTTAGGCGGATTTATGAAGCAGGCATAATATCCATCTCATGCACGGTGAATACTAGACCTGGTTTCTTTAGTATTTCCCCTTTTCTAGCGAGATTAATGCTCGACAAGCGTACATATAAATTTTAGTTCAAAATAGAATCCGTTTCATTTTTCATTCAAAATACTCAAATTTTAGAAATACGTTTTCACAATGTCGCCCATGTGATGACAACGTGAACATGTTTTAAACGGAGCGCTGATCTTATAAAACTTTCAGTTATTTGTTTGGATAAGTCTTGTTCTTATGTACATCGTCTTTGTCATGTTGTATTGATAATGTTATAATTTATGAATATGTCCTGAAGATGGTTTATTAGACCGAAACATCCGACATTGACATATTAACATTAAAACAGCATAATTGTATATAAGGATTTTTGTTTGTTTTTTCCATATATATTTTTCTTCATACTGTCGGATCTATATCCATATATTTGCTTACATATATATATATATATGTGTGTGTGTGTGTGTGAAATATTTTTGTTTTATTTATCCATTTACACTGCTGTTTAATGGTTTTCAAAATCAGTTAAATTTTTTTTTATAATGTTTCCAAGATTTATTGTTCTTTTCATGTTTTTAAAGGAATGCATCAGCATGGCAACAGTTCAAAATAATTTCATTTCTTTAGCTAATTATTCACATTCTTAAATTCTAGTTCATCCATCCATGAATAGATTGTAATTTCTTCCTGAATTTCTATTTGACTTTTTTATTATACTCCATTATACTGACAGGTTCTCCTGCTTTATTTATAACACTTGTATATTAAAAAATCTCTTTTAAAGAAACTTAAAATAGATCACTCTTATATACATACTAAAGAAATATACAAATTATGTATAAAAGGAAACTTTATGTATGCACAGTCTGATATGTAACTTGTACTAAGAAAAAACTATATTCATGTACCCTGAATTCTACGTCTGTTTTCAGAGTTCCTGGTGATATTGATGAAGTGAATGCCTTAAAGATCCGGTGTGACCAGTGGATTCCCCCAACCGACTGCCCAGACCCACATGTCCCTGCGTCATTACTGAAGCTTTGGTACAGAGAGCTCTACGAACCTCTCATACCGGCGGCTCACTACGATGACTGTATCCTAAATTACGACAGCTCCGAGGCTGCTGTAGCTGTTGTAAATAGATTACCAGAGATTAATCGGCTAGTACTCTCTTATTTAATTAGATTTTTACAGGTGAGTTTTTGTTTTTTGCTTGTTTTTTAAGTAATTTTCACAGTTCAAGAGCCACTTAAGATAGAGTGTTACTTATTGAGGTGTGTGGTAAGCGTAGGAAGCGAAGATCATGAAGATCTGAAGGATAGATAATGATTGACCCTAGACTTGAAGAGGTTAAGATTGTAGTGTTTGGAGAAGCAACCACACGGGAGTCTGTTCCACAAAGTGGATTTTGAGGAATAGTTGTCTGAGTGGTACTTCCTCCTTACAATTGGAATATAGAGGGTAATGAGCGTGATTTGACTCTGCAGATTTAGCATGGCAGGTCTTGAAATGCTGGAAGCAAAGAATGGAGCTTGTTTGAACATTTGCCATTGAAATGGTAAATATTTATTAAAAAATAAACTCTTTTTATAGAAAACTACTTCAGTTCTCAAAAATGTCAATCTCTTTATTTTCATTGTCCCTTGAGTATAATTGAAACTATTCTTTTTTTTTTATTAATTTTATTTAAAATGAATATCTGATTATTTCCCATCTTGCGGATGTGGAGGTAGTGTAATGGGATGGGAAATCTGATAGTCAAATTCAAATTTCAGTTGTGCTCATTTATTTTGTGTTCACTTATGTGCAAATACCCTTGGGAAAGGTATGAATCCTCTTCTTCTCCCTCCAACTATGGGTTAAATAACAGGACAGACTAGGCTCTCTTGCTGTGGTTGGCAACCAGTCTAAGAGAACGACTTTAAATTCAAAACTGTAATGACCAAAGCACAGATTGCCCTTTGGCCAGGCATAGCTCCCAAAAGTGACCCATGCCAGGGTTATGGCAAAGACATCGGCAGCAGAATGACAGATGTAATCAAAGGAATCTACCAGACTAGAATTGATATTGAATTGCATTTTGGTGTCATGCGAAAGATCTTTCATACTGGACAATGGATGAAATCTAATTAATCAGAGTCAAATGGAAATATGTCTCAACCAAGACCCCCTATGCTGACACACATAAACAGCCCCAGGAAGAAGTGTGTGGATGCTATGGAGTGTTGTGATGGCCAACCTAGTCTATATTTTCAATCTTGTGACCTAAATATTTCTTAAACATTTTTTTTTGTAGTCCACTTTATGGGAAAAACGATTATATAATTTTTTTATATATCAAGGAAATTTTAGGAAAAAAGTATGACAAAGCAAAAACAAGTTTTCATGTGATGCATTTTATCCTTCAGGACTTCACTAGACTAAAGTGATGTTTATGTTGATGCAACTACATATGCGTATGAAGAAGAGGGGACACTGATAATTTGAATTTTTTTTTTTTTTAACGTATGTTTTGGATCTATAATCCAGCTGATTTCAATTAGATTCTTTTTATTATTGTTTCCATCACTTTTATTAAATATTGCACATTGTGATAATAGAGCTGCTAAGAAGGGTGAAATGTTGAAAGAATCTGGATGTAAATTTACTGTGAATAATCTAGCAATTAAAGCTTTAATCAAATTTATTGATAAAATGCTTTGAATCTTCCTGACATATTTTTTTACTAGCAGTTAGGCTCGGCATTTAATCTATAATTACATATTCAGTTGTTTGAGCTTAGTTCAGTATAAATTCCAATCTGTAATTTTTATAGATGTTTCTTCTATGTGCCATGTCCCTTCAGATGTTGGCGATCATGTCCCTCCACAATTTCCTCTCCTTTATAGCTCTTAATAAAGTTTGTCTTTGTTATATCTCTCTTCTGTCATCCATTTACACAAACTCACTGTTTTCCTCTTTCTCGTGCTTTCAATCTGTCCTGTATCAAATTTTTCAAGCTCTCCTCCCTCATTATGTGTCCCAGAAATTTCAACTGTCTCTTCCTGATATTAAGTGTAGATATTTACTGAAGTCTAATTCAGTGCTGCAAATATAGTCCTCAGTGAGGATCAAACTTGATGCAACAGTAAAATGGTTTCTGTTAGGCAGAATAAGTGATTTTAGTTCATTGTGTCTTGATTTTATTTATTTCTTAATAAATGACTAACCTCATTGCAATCTGTTTGTTTCAGGTATTTGCTGCCCCAGAAAATGCTGCTGTGACTAAAATGGATGTGAATAACCTGGCCATGGTGATGGCCCCTAACTGCCTCCGATGTGAAAGTGAGGACCCCAAAGTCATTTTTGAGAATACGCGCAAGGAGATGGGATTTATTCGGACTCTAATCCAAAATCTAGATACCAGTTTTATGGAAGGCATAATCTGATGGGTGTTCAATTTTTTATGGGCCTTCTTTCATGTTGTGCTTGCCAAACAAACACTTTAATAATATTAATAATAATAATTATAACAATTATAATAATAACATTTTATTGAAAATAATGATAGTATATATATATATATATATATATATATATATATATGAAAAAATGAAAAAAAAAAAAAAAAAAAGTTTCCCTTTGGAGATGAAACAAAGGAAAAGAACAAAAAAATAATCTGGACATTTTGAAGGAAAAAATCCCAAATTTCTTTCCAAAAAGTTTTGATTTCTCTCCTATCTATCTACTGAAATCTAAAATTTAAAAAAAAAAACAAAAATCACAAAAAACATTTATTGTTTAAACACAACTAGTTAAAGTGGTCAGCTGATGCATTGAAGTCAAAAGTTTGTGTTATCAATGATATGGCCACAACTTAACCATTATTATTATTATTACTACTACTACTACTGCTGCTGCTGCTATGGTTGCTGCATGAATGCAGTCTACATTTGCTATGTGAACCTTATAATATGGGTCACCACACTCCAGTGGACAGGGCAATTTAAATGTATTTGGGATCTATTTCAAGAGGTTCCTTTACAATCACTCATAGCCATTAATGTTTTTTCTTTTCTTTTTTTTTCCTTATATGCTACATCATACAAAAAAGACATATCTTTTCCCACTTCCTCTTTTAATGCTGATGGCACAAGATAATATTAAAAAAAATTGGACATGATTAATGTATATTTAAAAATTACTGAGCAAAATTTAAAATATTTTCTAGACATATTAGATATTCAAAGATAATTTTTCGAATAGAAAACTTTTTGTTTAAAACTTTGGAAATTAGAACTTCCTGCTTTAGAAAATGTTATTAAATAAAATTATAAAAAAAATATTATGAAGTGGTTTCTTTGTGCCAGTTAAAACAAAGGCTAAAATATTAAATTGATTCTAGCTGCAGAATTAATTTCTTCTTTCATTGTGAAAAGGAAAAATGCATACCAAATTTACAAAAGAAATGTAAACAAGTAAATAGAATATTTGTCATTAAAGTTTGTTATTTTGTTGTGAAAGGTGATCATAAAATAATTATTTCTATTCTATAATTATTCAAACTAGCAACCATGCTAGTAAATTGTACTTGATCTATAATACCGATAACAGCAACAACTTCTCTCAAGTTTGACCAACTTTTTTTTTTTTCCTTTTTTTCATATATATATATATATATATATATATATATATATATATATATATATATATATATATTTTTTTTTCAATCCACTACATTTTTTGGATGCAATATTAATATTGAAATTACTCAAATTTAAAAAAAAAAAATGGATGAGACTTTTTGTGTGAGTACAAAAAAAAGAAAAAAAATTTACAAAAATTTTAAGAAACAAATCCACCTAACTTATTAATATCTTGTATAGATTTGTCAAATTTTGATGAAATCTTGTGCACTTTGCACAGGCCTGAAGACTCATCGATTGGTTCTTGTTGAGGAACATTTGAAATGTAATATATGGGTATACATATTTGTATGTATGTATGTATGTTAGTATCTAAATCTAAGTGTACATGCTTGTGTGTATGCTGTGTGTGTAATATTTCTATATGCACTTTCAAATGTGTGTATATAAATATGTACAGCTGATATATAGTTGCTGTATGATAAATACATGCTTATGAAATATATATATATATGTGTGTGTGTGTGTGCACATATAAGTTAGTTCTAGACCAATGTGTGTGCATATGAATTAGCTATAGTCTCTATGTATGCACCTATGATTGTATAAATGTGGTGCATTTCAATAAGCTATAGTTTGATGCGTGTGTGTATGTAAATGGGTGTTCATAATGGGGTGTGTGTTTGTGTATGAGTGGGTGCATATATGGTAGCTATTGTCTGTGTCTTGTAGTATAAAACACTTTGCTATTAGATAAAATGTACATTTCACATACTTCAGATGTGTATACACTACATCAGTTTCATGTGCATGTCTAAAGTATATTTGAAGCATTATATATTATGTCTCTCTCACATACATACATATATATATATATATATAAGCATATTGAATGTATGTATAAGATGCTTATACATACTGCATCCTAATTTGTATGTGGAGAATATATAATATGTGTGTGTGTGTGTGTATCTATTTTATATATATATATATATATATATATATATATATATGAGCGTATATGAATGTAAGGAACCTGTATATATGGTATGTGTGTGTATGTGTATATGTGTGTGTGTATGTGTATATATATATACACACACACACACAAATACACACACAGTTTTTGTGTGTGTGGTGAGATATATATATATATATATATATATTTGTATATACATGTACACATACACACACACACACACACACACACACAGAGTTGTCAATAATGAATTTAAATCATTGTTATGTGTACAATATATATAAGCAATTGAGTATTTATTGCCAAAAATATCAGTTCTATCTTTATTTTTTCTTGGTCCCTAAAAAGCATAACCTATGCAACCAAAAAAAAAGAAAAAAAATGATAAGAAATTGCCAATGACTGTTTATCTTTTCTTTTCAAACTGATGCCGTATTAGAAGTGTTCCCCTGGTTGTGCATTCATATTGGTATGTGAACATATTGTCATATATGTGTATATCTATCTACATGCACAACCTGGTCTTCCCAACACACACACACACGTGTGGGCGTTTGTGTGTGTGTGCATAACTAGTGTATATATATATATATATATATATATATATATATATATATGATCAAATAATACCAACAACAAAAAAAATAGCATACATAACAAATACCCATTGTACATCTGTGCACACACCTTTCTTCTTGACAAAAGTTTTTCACAAGATTTCCTGTTTCTCAGTCACCTGCACAGGACTGACCCAATTGACCCCAGTTTACTTTCTTCATGGCAGGCCCTGGTGGGGAGCAAGAAATTTATTTTCTTGTAAAGATACAAACTTAGCCTCCCCACTACCCATTCCCCACAAAAAAATTTAAGCCTACTTATTTATGTCCCAAGGGAGATAATCACCAATGCTACTTTGAGCACGGTACCTCTGTCCTTATCTTTTTATCTCCCTTTCTCCCTGCCTATTGTGTGATGAGTTAAACGTTGTCACTTTTGTTTGTAGTGGCCACATTAAATGAATTAAGAAAATGTCAGATAATTCTCGTTACTCTCTCTTTCCTTCTTTCTCACACCTATTTCCCTCTGTATGAATTTGTCTGTCCTCTAATATCGCTTGTCCGTCTGTAAAACTACTGTTGTTTAACCGTGGACAGGAAATTAATGCTTGTTAGTGGGGGTGGACTTGCACATTTGCCCCATGCTTCCTTAGATCCCCCTTTAAAAAGACAAAACAAAAAAAAAAAAAACAACCCTTTGTCCTCAAAATAAAATTAAATAATTAAAATAAAAAAAATTAAAAGATAAAAATAATCCACAAATTCTTTTGGACTCTGCACTTTGTTTGCCTGATGTGGTACCTTGTTGATTCTACCCCTCATCCCTCCTGCAAATCTCCTACACTTCTTTTGTTTCTCTCTCTCTTAAGTCTGTTGAAAATAACAAAACCCATTCGATCCTTATGAAACATTTGAAGAACTAGTCCCTATAGTAAAGTTATGTGCTGTTAAAAGTCAGTCACCAACAATTATTGCAAATAGACATTCATAACAATTACAGGCTTATGATGATGATGATGATGATGATGATTCATTGGTGTTTACTGGTTAGATTCTTTTTTTTAAGTATATCTTTATGTATATATTTTAGTGATTCTCATACTGATAAATATGTGAGGATATTTCTAAGTTAATTTTTAACCTACCTTAAGTCTTCACTACTTAATGGCAATTTTCAAAGCATCAGGGAGCATTATTTTAAAGCCTAACATACTAACACACACATGCACACACAGGTGAAAAATCCTAAAAAAGGTGTTCAATAGTATTGAGTTAATGAGGTAAAATCAGTTCTTAACTCCTTTGAAATGTAAATGTCTGAAACACTGCTTCAGGACAAAACTATTAATGGAAATGATTTTTTTTTTTTTCTTAACCTTGGTGAATATTTGATTAATATAAAACCTCAGTGGTAGAAGTAGGTAATGTGTATATATTTGAAATGGTTCATGTCAAGATAGTGTGCATTTGTCAGAATTTTTGTTTTGAGTTTGCCTTTCTCCATTCTTGCCTCAACTTGAGATGCGTGTCAGGAACTTGACTGAGGTTGACCGTTTTCGATTGAAGGCAAAATAGGCATTTTGCTGCAAAGAATTTGGAAACTCAGAAGAAAGAATTAGGATTCTAATCATTTGTTTTCTTCCGTGTTTTTTCTCTTTTTATTCTGCAGTGAACTTTTTCGTGCACATTTTGCCTCATGTAGTAACTTGGAGGGGATAACAGATAAAAGAAAAATGATGAAAAAAGCAAGAAAGAAAATGCTGGCAGCAATAGATGGAAAATGAAAATCAAGGTAGCCATCTTGTGCGTTGAGCCTCCAGAGCTTCATGTCTGGCAGGGGTCTATATTTGGTAGTTTGATCAGTTGAGATTTGATCAAACAATCATGGAAACGGTTTCAAAAAGATTAGTAGCTTACATTACTGTAATGGTGTAAGCTGTGTTTTAATGAGAGTTCATTTCCAATTCCTATGAATGTCCAAAATATTTACCCCTTGAGTTTTGGGTGACACTTCGTACATTATATTTCTACCTGAGGTTGTTAAGTTTTCCTGGCCATGTTTCTGTCCAATTGGTTTAACCTGGTTTCTTTTCCATGCCCAAAAACCAAACAGGTATGGATTCAGCCATATCCAAAAGAGACAAGGCAGAAATTTGAATCTGTAGACTGAGAAAGCAAAGAATCCTTAATTTAAAAGCAATGCCAGGTCACCTCCAAGTGGATGAGAATTGAGCAAATAATTCAGCCTACAGTCTTATCTTTAATGAAAATGAAAAGCTGATAACAAACATTGTATTTGAAATGTGAAAGCAAATAAATCAATATATAGAAAGTTAACCTTTCACAAATAATGGCTACAGACTCTCAACTTGTTGACTGACTTGGGAAGAATAGTTTCACAATTTAATAAACAATTAATGTTCTTTTCTTTTTTCATTAGTGACATCAACTGCTGTGTTTTGTAGTACAGTAAAAGAAAGCAAAGTCAGAAAATAATAAAAAAAATGTTTTGTTCAGTAAGTTTATGATAAACTTTCCATAATAAATTTCTACCATTTTTTTTCTTATTCTTATGTATTTCAAAAAAATCTTACAGAAATTTACAAAAGTGACACATTTTAATGTATTATATAAATAACTAATTTGCAGGATTTTTTTTTTTTGCTGTCTTTTTAAAGAAGACATTGGTTTAAATATACTTTTTCTTTGGAAATATATTTAAATAAGTCATTTTATGTAACCTTATTCCTGTATTGATATATCTACTGACGTACATGGGATAGAATTTGTCAACTCAAAATGATAGATATGAAATTTAGAAAATATATTTTGTATCTTTTGTTTATGAAAGGAAAATACTTTAATGTTTTCCTCTGTCAACCTTTTAAAACTTATAAAAAGTTTTGCACCAATACAAATCTCCTAAAATATACATTATCTACTTTTGAGATAACAATTTATTTTTTTTTTTTATATATCAATAAAAATTTATGACAAAGTGGAAAAAAGTTTTCTTGTGTCTCATTTCATCCTTTAGGACATCATCAGACTAAGTTTGCTCATGTTGGCGTGACTGCACATGAACCAAGGATGTTGGGAATTTTAAATATAAAAAAATTTAAATTTAAAATTCCCAGCATCCTTCATCCATGCACATGTATAGTCACTCCAACATAACAAACTTAGTCTGATGATATCCTAAGAGACGAAATGCGTCACATGAAAAAATTTTCCAGTTTGTCATACATTTTCCCTATTATCTACTTTTACAAACTTGAAATCTTTATGCCTTTATTTCAGTGAAAAGATTGAGTCTTCAATTTTTTTCCTATTTTTAAAGAAGTTTAGAAATGTAAATTCACTTTGTGAATTAAACTGATTAAATTCATGGAATTTAATTACGATAAATTATGTTCATTTATATTCGTTTTATAAGAAAGAGTATTTAGCATTGCTTTTCACTTGTAGATTTGCTTTGAAACAATTTTAAATAATGACTAATTGTTCTTAATAAGAGATCTTTAAAGTCAATCAAAAGCTGAAAGTTAAATTCATTGGCACCATCATCTGTTCTTTTCCTTTTACCTCAATCTTTAATTCAGACCTTTGACCTGGACCACATATGTTCTGTAAAAGGAAAGCAGAACATGTTTTAAACCTTAAACAAGTTATGATCTGTGTTCCCTCTATTGTACAAAAATCTTATGTTGGGCAATTTTCTTTTTTCCTGTGACAATGAATATTCACACTCTGAATATAGGAGCAGGAAAATGAATGATGTGCAAACATTTGAAAAAACAACAAACTAGTTAACAGAAACTATTTATTATGATATTCTTTCCAACAAGGATAATTAAGATACAATCATGAAATAATTACTATGTTATTTTATGAGTAGATTGATTTCCTTTGTGCACTTGTTGCATAATGTGTGTGTGTGTGTGTGCGCACACACACACACACACACATGCATCTGGCTTAGAGAGAACTAAGGTCATGATTTAAAAAAAAGAATAAATAAATAAAAACATTTTTACCCACAAACCAATTTCTACCAGGAATTTTCTCTCATATTTTGTAACTATAGATTTCAGATCACCTCTATAAAAAAAAAAAAAAAAAAACTTATAGTAATAAGAAAAAACTAGGGTGGTGTGAAATGTCTGCTTAAATCTTTTTTTTTTGTGTGTGTGTTTTGACTTTTTATAAAAAAAAAAAAAACTAGCTGTGTTGTTAACATAGCTGACTTGAATTCAAGCCTAAAAGAGGCTATTTAGACCTTGGGCAAGTCTTTCACACTCCATGATCACTGCAGTCAGTCTATTTCAAGTATCTGTAAAATCTACAAAATTGATTACAAAAAAGAAAAAAAAACCCTTTTCAGTTGGATAACAAAAAGGGACATTTTATGCCAAAATTGGCAGAGATTAAGTTTTTGAACATCGCCTCAATTAAATGAGGTTAATTTTTCATATTCATATCTTAATGCTGTGACCTTGTAATGGTCAAATTTAGTCCCTTCCATCGATTTTACCTCTTAGTGGCATCCTCTTTCTTATGAAAACCAAAATTACTTGTGTCCTCTCTCACTGACAGAGAGAGTCTGGATTTATTGAATGTTACTAAGACTAACAACATTGATAGAATTCACAGAAAAAAAAGGGAAAAAATCCTTAGGATTTTTGGTGTGTCTTGTAATTCCTCAAGTCTGCTTTTAGATTTTGCTATCACTTCCCACTCCCTCTTTCTGTGTTTTTTTTTTTTTTAATATATATAGAAATAGAAAATCATTGCTGACATTTTGGCTATAAATTTTCAATTGCTGTGTATATGTGTATAGTTATGTATGTATGCATGCACATACATATATATACGCTTTTGTATATGAATGTGTGAGTCTACATGCTTCCCTGGTCTCTTTGGTTGGTTGAAGAATTTTTCTTAAAACCAAATAATAATTTTTTTTTTTTTTCAAATATCAGAATGCCAGTTTTATCACATTGCTGTCTGTCTGCAGTCAATTCACTGATCACAATTGCTGCCATCACCAGCAAAAATAAAATGCTATTAATCTCAACACTTTTCCGATATCATCAACCACTCCTAGCGCTTTTGTATCTGATTGGACCCTCACCACTACAAAGGAAATATACAATCTGTATTTGAATGTTCCCCTTTCCCAATAAAAAAAGATATTCAAGAAATGATCAGCCCTCAAGGCTGGATTCATATATTTTTTTCCGACAAAATTTCAGCTTTTCTTGTATTCAGATGATTTTCCATTTCTGCAGTTGTCAGGTTTGCAAAGCAAGTCACCACCAGAACTGAGAAAAGATTTTCTTTAAATCTAAGAAATGGCAAACAGAAACAGAAGCTTCTTTTTGTTTTTCTATTTAGTTGGTGTTTTCAGAAATCTGCAGGAATATAAAATGCTACAAAAGAGAAATCTTGTTTGCTACATATTTGTCAACATAAAAGGAAACCATGTTTGACAATACAAACACGGAAGATTGAATTTCAGATCACACACACACTTTTATTATCAATCAACAGCCTATCTCTCTCTAATGACAAATCATCTGAATTTCCTTGATCACTTCTTGAGTTTTGTCCAACAAACTTTCTTTTTTTGTTTTGTTTTTTTTTTTTACCTTCAGTTTTTCCTCTTTCTCTCTCTGCTTCTGTGGATATTCACCAATCGAAAAGTATAACCAGAATGGAAAAACAGTTTCTAGAAAAAGCAATATAACTGTGAACCTAGCTTATATATATATATATATATATATATATATATATATATATATATAAGAATTATTAAATATAATTTTGTAAAGTTTCTTTAAATCTTAAACTTTTTCAGTGGTTGTGAATATTCTCTCGTGCAGTCAGCTGAAATTAATATTTGAGCTTTGAAACAAAAATCAACAGATCCAATAAGACACTGAACACAAATTCATTTCTAATATATAAAAAAAAGAGGTTGCATAATGTCAGTCTTGATCCCCAAACCCAAGCTTTTAATCCTTCCTTTTTTTTTGTTTTACTTACACATCTTCCCCTATGATTGATTTTATACTTTCCTTCTTTTTTTCTTTATTCCCTTATGATTCTTAATTTTACATTTCTCTATTTCCTTTTAATTCCCCATCATGTTTCTTGATTTCACCTTTTCTTTGAATTTTCTCATATAATTTGTTTTTACACTTGTTTTTGTTTTCATTGCTTCCAATGATTCTTCAATGTTTAATCATCAGAAATAATAGAGAATTTCTTTGTCTCACATTCATTTTAATCTATGTCTGTTTTAATAAAAGTGACCATTTTATTAAGTAGAAGCAGCATGGGTTTCTTTTAATAGATAAAGAATGATTAAAACTGAATAAACACTGATTTCAAATTCCTCAGTGCAGTTGAAATGTCATCCAATTGTGATCCAATTTTCTCTTTTGCAATGCATTTCCTTCTTGAAGATTAATTTCTACCAGTTCTTTGTGTGTGTGTCTCTCTCTCCAAACTTAACTTTCTCAGACATTTATGGAAAATCATCTTTTTTTTTGTTTGTTTATTCATTTATTTATATTTTTTCTCACATAAAAATCTTTTTTCCTTTTGAGGGAGGTTGTCTTTTTTTTTTTTCTTCTTTTTTTTTTTACTTCAATGAACTTGAAGTTTGTTTTTTTTTTTTTACCTTTTTTTTTTATTGAAACAGAATTAAAATTTCCAGAAAATAATCCCTTCAATACGTCCACAAAAAAAAAAGATTTAAATAAATTTAAGACTCAAAATGCATCTCTCAATAATTGCATTAGCAGTTTGTTCCCTCCCACTACCTCTACTCAAACCCCCACCCCCACACATATTTTAAGCGAGAAATCTGGAATTTTTCAATAGAATAAACTGTGTGGGTGTGAGATCCAAGTTTATTCAAAACCCAACTCACCTTATACAAAAAAGTTAGAAATGTTTTCCTGACTTTAATCATGGAGAAAGCAAGACGGAATGCAAACAAATATATTTTAATAAAGCTTGCATTTCCTTCTCTTTTTCTCCTCATATCTCCATCCCTTCACTCATTCTTAAATTGGTGATGCCTATTAATTCCCAAAAAAAATGATTTACATGCAGCCAACAAGTTTTGGGGGTCTTGGAGAATCTATTTGCTTAAAGATATGAAAATGAAAGAAAAAAATTATCTCCCCCGTCCCATTAAAGTAGTGAATTCAACACTTGGGCCATTTTCTGGTTTTTTGTTTGTTTGTTTAATTTTATTTTAATGATATAGAAAAAATATGTGAAACATTAAAAAAAAATTTTAAAAAACAATCCTCTCACAAAAAAAATGTTTTAAAAAAGTTGAAAACAATATATATATATATATATATATATATATATATATATATATATATATATATATATATATTTTCTCTTTTTTTATTTCAAGACAGTTGTCACTGACCCCAAGCATCATTAATCTAACCATCACATCACTGAATATAATCTGATTCTTTGTCAATATAAATGAAAATTTGGACATTGCTTAAAATATGAATGAAGTAAAAAGGACAATAATAAAAATAAAAAATACTGTTGTGATGGAAGTAATGCAACTGAATTTATTGATTTCCATCATAAATGGCAAAAGCCCTCTTCCCAACCACTTCTGGGTGTACAAGCTGATACAGTGGACTAAAAAAAATAAAAAAAACCTCACTCTGAAAACTAAGTTCAATTTTTTGTCAAATGGCAACTCATTCTGATGAAGTCATTGATTTTGCATCATTCCTTCTCTACTTCATTGGATGTTTCTAGTTTTACTGTAGCTGAGTAAGCAACTACAAAATCTCAGTCAAATGACATTTGTCAACTGACGGTATTATTGACTCACATCATGATGCCCTTGTTACTGGATGTACTTGCTGATATTGTTGAGTGAACGACAGTTGAAGACAACTCCAAATCTGTATCAAATGACGGTTATTAAATGAGAAGTGTTACTCACTTTTGCTTTGTTCTCTTTCAATTTTTTTCTCTTGCAAATATCAAAATTGTTTCTTTTCTTTCTTTCCTTCTCCATCTTCAGTACAAATTTGAAAATGGGATATTTTCATAATTAATTCTATTCTATACATTTGTGTGTGAGTATATTTTTTGTACTATTTCATTGAAGATTCAGAACTAAGAGATAGCTTAAGTTAAAAAAAAAAAAAAACTTATCTCTCCCAAATGAAACCTATTTATTTGATTTTTTTTTTTTTTCATTGTAACTCTTTTTGTAAACATGGGGGGCTGGGAAATAGTCACATAAATAAGATATCAGTTCAGAGACCAAGTAAAATAGTTTCAAATTCTAATTGCTAGTATCAATACAGTACTCAAATTTCTATATATATCCTCAATTTAGTTGAAATGGTACATTCTCTCTGTCTGTCTGTATCTCTCTCTCTCTCTCTCTATATATATATATATATATATATATATATATATATATATATAATTTTACATTTAATGAAATTCAATACCCCATATGGATGGTCATTTCACCAAAGAAAAAATTCATTACCGAGGCTTTTTGAATACAAAAAAGTTTTTTAAAACCTTTTTTGTGCTGAAAACCCTTGGTAAGGAATTAAGGTATTCAGTTTCCTTAAATGTAAATAATCTATATATGCTCTATAATAAATATAGTGAGCTCTCTTTGTGGGTCAGTTTTAATATTTTTATTATTAGGATTCACAGATATATGAGAGAGAGAAAGAAAGATTTAATAGACCTATTAATGAAATTTGAGGAATAAAAAAAGACAACAAAATGATAACAATATTGGCAATAAGATTGATGATACATATTATATATTAGTAAGCCTTTTGACTAAATTGAAGCATGAGGAGAAAGATTTTAAAGATGTAATTTTCAGACATGCCTACGTTCTTTTTCAACAAGATGAGAATGTTGTTGTTGGTTAGAAGGCTCCTTGTTGAGGCTATTCTTTGAGTAAACCCAAATCCCTGTTTAATCCTTTAATATGTGATTCTCTTTTGAAAATGTATTTTAACTTCAATCTGCGTCTTTCTTGTCAGCTCTTAAATGAAGATGCTAAAAGCGTGCATCTGATGTCATCAATGCTATGGAACGGTTGGTTGAAGTGTATAGTGACAGGAGAATTGTAGAGAGAAACAGTGTAGACATAGGAATCAACACTGTATGCTGACTGTCAGTTTCACACCTGAAGACCTTTTTAAAGATTGTTTGAGGCATGAAACTGACAGTTATTATCTAGTGTTGTTTTCTCTCTCTCTCTATTATATATATATATATATATATATATATATATATATAAGTCAGGAAAAAATCCCCTATAGAATTTGCACATTTTCATGCCTAGTTGCAATCTTCAGACCAAGATCAAATTAATGACAAAGTGGGAAAAATATTTCATCTGATATGTTTTGTTTTGTTTTTCAGGACTTCATCGGACTAAAGTGATATTTACATAGATGTAACTATACATGTGCATAATGGGGAGGGAGGGAATGTTGAAATTTTAAACTTTTAAATTAAATTTTTTTTTAATGCGTGTTTGGGCATATAGTCTACCCAATTTCATTTAATTTCTTTTTTTTTCTTTTTTCTAACATTTTCCTGATATATAAAAAATTATATATCATTTTCTCCCATATATAAGTATGAATATACTCAAGTGGATAAATATAATAATTAAATATAAATAGTTATGGATAAATAGCAGGACAGACTGGGTTCCATAGCCTTGGGTTTCAGCCAATCTAGGAGAAGGACTACACTGAATTCAACACCTGCAGAGGGTTGTTTGGGGACCTTGTGGCATACTGTGCACCATTTTTCTGTATTCAGCTCTATCCAAAAAGTGTGGTTGGTTGTGCACAAGCCTTCACCACTATCATCAAATAATACGTGCAGGTAGTCTGACTGTTGGTTCTAAGAACTGAACAACTTGATGCTCATACATCAAAAATGATGGGAGAATCCAGTATTGCATGTGATGTGTGTATATATATATATATATATATATATATATATATATATATAGTTTATGCAAACTTAGGTAATCCGTATGGGGAGACCTGAGGAGGATGATATCCAGAGAGCTCTATATATATATATGTGTGTGTGGGTGCCTCTACATTTAATGTGTGAAAAATCCAATAAGCTAATAAGAACCATTAATTTCATCCCAGTTTTCTTTAACTTTTTCATGTCCATGCTCTCTTATGTATCCCAGTGTTTTGGATAAAGTCATGTACTATTTAATACCATTCCAATGCTTCTCTATTTGACCTTTGTCATCTCACTACTTAAACCTTCCTGGAAGTCCTGATCCACTCATGACTGCACTTCTGATCCATGATGGATCAAAACTGTTTGGTCTAACAATTAATTGCAGAAACATTGAAGTTCACCATCAATGTGCACCAAATATCAATCAGCTCACACAATAGATGGCACCCAATTTGTGCAATGTTAAGAATTTCAAGTACCTGAGAAATAACATCACTTATAACAGAGGAATTGGTTCATTTTTCCTTTTTTTTTAAATCATTTTGCCCAAAGAAAGGCAATAACATAACTAAGATGCAAGGGACTTAGTGGAAGTGAACGAGAAGGAAAAAACTTTAGAAGGAACCGGAAACTCAATAAATTTCAAAGTTTAATTGGAAATGTTAGAAGTCTAGAGCTGAAGTAGAATTTGAATCGTAAAAGTAAGCGAGGCATTATGAAGACAATAACAATGTTTGAAATGGTCCTTCCTTTACTATGGCTATATCTTGTAAACCTTGTAGTGTAAACGCAACAAGAATTTGGAAAACTTTCATAGGGAGGCTCTTCATTTCCTACTCGGAATCTGATAGCAAGATACCATAACCAATCTTGAAGTCCTGGGTTGCACTGGCTCCACCATCATCAAATGTCCTTATCCAACACCAGTAGGTGGAACATGCAATCCACATGGAATAACATTGCATGACAAGATGTCTGCTCTATGGCAAAAGACATTAGGCTAACCAAAAGAAAGAAAAAAGCTGCAAACATTCTATCAAAACCAATGTTGAATGGCACAAGATCGAAGTAAGCGAGCTGCAGGAATATACCAGAAATTACTTACCTATAGTCTATGAAATTTCTACAAAGATTCATCACAGCTGGAAAACCCACGGCAAATTCCACCAGTTCAGGCCTTCACAGCTACCCCCCCATGCCATGTACAATGGGTCTTCATTCCCTTCATATTCCATTGGTAAAGTAGAATGTTCTAGTCAGGTAGCTTCTTCTCAAGAGCCGTTACTTGATGAAAAAGACTTCCATGAGGATGCTTCTCCAAACACTCTAAAATCTGAACCTCTTCAAGTCTAAGGTCAACCGTTACCTATTGTACATCTCATAATCTGCACTTACTCTCCTTTCCCTCTCCTAAGGGGAAGTAAATCTATACAACAACTTCATTTAGTAACCCTCTACCTTGAGTGGCCTTTTTATTTAAAAAAAAAAAAAAATGACTTTCAATTTAACACTATTTTAACCTTCTGGACTGGGCTCTAGTATTCCAGACAATCTTAAATCAAGAAATGATGGTAACATTTTCAGTAAGCGGCAATAAAGAAGAATCAAATGAGGTTGTGGCTGCACAACTCATAAATTAAAGAGTTGGGAGAAACCACATGAGAGAAAGAAAGACAGGATGACAACAACAAGGTGGAGAGAAAAGATGGAGTAGAAAAGGAGGCATTAGCTCTTGGTGATGCAGTAATGAATAATTACTGCAAGAGTTGTGAATGATGACACAATGGTTGCCTTCAATAGAAAGGTCTCAACAGAAAAAGAGCAAAGCCAAACCCACAATTTACATGATATCATCTTTTTTTCTGATGTTAACACAATTGTTCATATATATACACTATAGGTGAAAAGTTTGTTGCCACCGTCTGGATTTAATAATCAGTAACTTTCATACCTTCTTTAGTTTAATTCTGCAAAGCTGGGATGGCAAAACTATTTAATTCATTAGTGCATGATGTCCAATTTCTTCAAATATGCCAGCCCTAAGATTACCATTAGCTCAAAAGGTAAATTAGGTAAAAAGAGTTACAATTTCAAGGAATCTTTCTGCAGTAATGGATTAATTTTGTTATTATTATTGAATATATGATAACTCTTCGGTGCTAATTTAGCATGTTATCTACAAGGAAAAATATCTACACTGTATAAATTTTATTTTGAAACGATATCTACATAGTAAAACCTATTATAACATACATATATATATATATATATATATATATATATACACTTGTATATTCTTGGTAGACCAAATTAATTCTCTGCGATGGCGCGGCTAAGGGTCAAAAAGCAGTTGTTGCTCTTGGGGCACTGTTCTGAGGTTATCTGAATACTTGGATGAGTATCGCTGCGGAACTGAGTGAGTAGTGGCGCTATATCAAGTATAGCTTGTGTCTTCTTCGTCATTGAGGCCCGTGGTACAGTTGGTATGATGTTTGTGTAGTATCGAAATGGTCTGGGTTCAATTCTCAGTAGTGGATGCACACTGTTGATGAATCCCAGATAGGACGAAATGGCCAGCCAGTGCTTTCTGCATTCTGTTGAGGATTATTTTAGGCTCTACAAATTACTATATGATTAGCCTAAATCCCCAAAATAATCACTTATATATAATGACAGAAAATATAATTAAAATATTAAAAATTTTTCTTTTATTTATATTCTTGCAATAAACATGTACATTGTCTACACTACAAATTTTAATTTGGAATATCTACATAAAACATAATAACATAGAGAAAATGTAATTAAAATCTTAAAAAATTTTCTATTAATGACATTCTCTCAAAACCAAGGCAAGTGTTTTCTTTGTTTTTGATGTAGATTCATGACATGTAGAATGCATACTAAAGTAGATTCATGACATGTAGAATGCATACTAAAGTAGATTCATGACATGTACATAACAAGCCAAAGTAGCAGTGACCCTTCAGGAAAGAAAAGTCCCTCTAGCCTGAAGTGATCTCATAAATTAGTTTTGAAAAAGACAAAACTGTCAATGGCTAATGGAGATTCTTCAAAATCAAGAGGGTGATCCAAACTGTTGGCCTATAGTGTAAATCCACAGGAAAACCATCAAATTTGAAATTTTTTGCATCTTTCAATAATACTACTTTATAGTAAACAGCCAAACATTCAACTCACAAAACTTTCCAAAATATTTATTTTATATCATTCAATATTTATCAGGATAGTTCTGATAAACAAGATATATTAAAATTATTATT
Organism: Acanthosepion pharaonis; assembly: GCA_903632075.3. NCBI lineage: Eukaryota > Metazoa > Mollusca > Cephalopoda > Sepiida > Sepiidae > Acanthosepion > Acanthosepion pharaonis. Next base: position 276,322 of record CAHIKZ030005257.1, on the reverse strand, counting down.
TATAAGTAAATATTTATTTTAAGTAAATTATTATTTTTAAGTAAATAAGTCCATTATTGAATTTGATTCAACAGTCCTATAACATAATTTATGCACATGCCACAAGGTAAGGAAATGTGCAATGTGACAGTCTGGAAAGAGGTGTGAATGGTAAATTGCCAGGTCAGTTGATGCCAATCCCTCAAAAAAAAAAAAAAAGAAGCTATATGTCTATGCCAGCCTTCTGTATTCTGTTGTTGTCCCTGCTCGCAACTCTCAAGTAAGACTTTAATTTACTTCCTTGTTTTATATCTACTAACGTGGATTTTTCATTGCATGAACAACTATTGTTTCATTCATATTCTATAAATATGTAGATAATATTTTTTTTTTTTTTTTCTTCCTCCATGAACAAAGTACATATTATTACCATATATTGGGATGGTAATGTAAATTTATCTCCATTAGCCATTCCAATAATATGTACATACTCCTTTGGTGTTTTTCACAAATATTTAAGAGTTCAATCCTAGATACATTCTTGTTTGGTTAGGGAATTGGATTTTTCCTGGCTGTCATTTAACGGAGATTGTTGTAATGTTTCCTTTTATAAAGCGAAACAATATCTATTTTCACCAAGTTTAGTTGAGTATAATGCTTTAACAATACTTCCATTGTGGTAAATACCTACTTCCAAACCTTCTAATTGAGCAAATTCCACAACTACGATTGCAAATGATGCTATCCTCTAGATTTTTTTTTTTTAGCCTGTCCAGTTCTGGGACAGCAATTTCCTATCTGATCTTTGGACAACAATATATGGACTCCAACACTGTCATGTCAGATATTTTTACTAGTGCAGTATCAGTGAAGAAAAAGATTTCCCAATCTTTGGCCACATACCCCCTTTCAAAGAGCCTGATTTCTTTCAAACAGCCAAGGGCTTTGATGGCATGCAACAGACTCTTATTTTATTTAATTTTGTGTTTTTTGTCAATCTGTTCAAAACATTAAATCAAATTTCAAACTTTTCCCAGCCCAATTACCTTTTGAAAGATCGTCTTTTCTATAGTAAGTTGATTCGGTTTCGTTTTTTTTGCAATACTTTACATATGAGTTTTTTGTATACAATGAAGGTCTAAGTCTGATCCTATCAACTTTCTGGAAACTGATATAATGAAAGTCTTCATCTTTAATCTTTTCAACCAAAAGCCTCTTGCACAAACTGTCTCTAAGAATTTATCTCTATCACAAAGAAAATCATCTACATCACAACATAGGATTACAACATCATCATCATCATATCCATCTTCATAGTAAGGATTGCGAGGTCAAGCTTGTATTTTGTGCATTCTAAAGTTTATCACTTACCTTTCTCCGTCCTTGAGGTTGTGTAGTTCACACATAAAATTTTTAAATAAATCCCTTTGGGGTTTTGTTCTCTCTCTCAGCAATTTTCTACCTACACCACAGTTCAGTTGTTTCTTTTGTAGAAATGCAGATTTTATGTCAGTTGCTTTAACTTCATTTCTTACTCGACATAGACTGCGTTCTCATTGATCTTTTATAGATTGTTCGATTATCCAGTGTTATAAAGCCATGGTCTTCAAACCCCTTCACTATGAAATGTGCCTGGGTGATTTCTTCTGTTCAACTGATTCATCATCTATTGGATATGATGTATCGACCATCCTTTTACCTCTTCATAAATTCCAAGGTCAAATAACCTAGCACTTAGAATTATAGAAACTTTTTCACAATTTAATTTCATTGTCGTTTTCTGTTCTTAGTACCTGTTCATTTTTATTCTCCATTTGAAACACTCAGTTTTTCTCCAGCTCTAAGCTTTCTTTGTCACCATTATTCATATGATCTTAAATACCAGGCCAAGTTTTATTTCATTCGATTTACTATTAATTTCTCCTTTTTTAGGTACACAACTTTTGACTCTATCATCAGTTCATAAAATTCTTATGCAAACTTTATTAATGCTAATTCATAGCACCAATGAAATTCCAGAATGGATCATTGAAGGTATTACATATTTCCTACCAAAAACGGGTGAAACAGATGATCCAAAAAAATTATAGGCCAATAAAATGTCTGTCCATCACATATATATTGATCACATCTGTCCTGATAAACTGTACTTACACTTTTCTCAACGAAAACAACATTCTTCCCCAGAACAGATGCTGAAGAGGTTCATCTGGTTGCAAAGATCATCTACTATTCTGGAAAATTGCAGGAAAAAAGAAAGCGTTTTGTCACCTATTCAACACGGATGATATCAAACTCTTTGCCTAAGATGACAATGGGAAGAAGGGTCTCCTCAATACTGTAAAATGTTTGTGATGACATCGGTATGGATTTCATATTAGATAAATGCTCAAAAGTAACATTCAATAAAGGGAGAATTACAGAAACACGCTCAATAGATCGAGATTTTCTGACAAAGATTAGGGAAGTGGATTAAAACAAATTCAAAAAGGAAATTCAAGTACATAAAGAAGTGCAAATAAAGCATAATGCACCTACTGCAGTGGCAAAAAAAACCCTAAAAAGTAAAGCAAATGCAATGTGACAAATGCAGAAACGATGGTAAGATAGGCCTTTTCAAGGTCAATACTCTGCCCATACCAAACAGGCTGGTTTAGACAAACATCAGTGGCTATGTAGTGCAGGGTTAAAGGCTGAAACAGATTTTATTCTTGCGGCACACATACTGAAAAATTGTGTAAACCCAAAATGCAGATTCTGTGATAAACATCCAGAAACAATTGATCATCATGTATCAGGTTGCAGGGTATTAGCATCCACTGAATATCAAACTTAGTAAGACAGAGTGAAGATCTTTCAAAAAAAAAAAACTATCAAAATAAAAAGATTTTGAAATCTCAAAAATGTGACACATGAGGACATCATTAATTCCAGTTGTAAATGGAGCACTTGGATTGATTGAAAAAGGTTCTGATAGACTCATTGAAGGGATTCTTGGTAGCCTTAAAGAAATACAAAATATTGTACTCACAAGTATAGTTCACACATTCAAAGATCAAAAATATCTATGTAAAATGTGTGTAATCTGAGGGTTTTTTTTTTTTTTTTTTTACAAAAATGTTCAGTGGAAAATGTCATGAAGCCATTTCTGACCTTAGGTCTCTGGTTGGGACCCAGAAGGAAATGTGTAGACAATAGAAATCAAAGGAAATAATAATAGTAAACACTAGTAGAAGGGAGATAACCCAAAAGAATTTGAACTTGCAAGACTTAACTTTTTTTGTATTTAAAAAGAGTAATTACAGATTGGAGATAGCAAAATCAAACAGGTGCATCAAGTTAGATCTCTGGGAAGTGTATTAACAGGGGATGGAAAATGTGATACAAAAATCTGAAGGTGCATTGGGATAGCAAAAGATGCCTTCCAAATGCTAAGCAAAATATTAAGAAACAGAAAAATATCATTAGAAGCAAAGAAAGGAGTACTGAATGGTTATATAGTGCCAGTTCTCTTATATGGCAGTACATATTGGACAATCTCCTCATGGATGAAGAAGAAACTTGAAGCAACAGAAATATGGTTCTACAGAAGGATGCTGAAAATACCATGGACTGAACATGTAAGCAAAAACAGAGTTCTAGAGACAAAGGCAACCAAAAGGACAGTTATATGTAACATCAGGTAGAGACACTTGAGATTTCTGGGACAGGGAAAGATGGCTTGGAAAATTTGATACTCACAGGACAGTTTGAAGGTAAGAGAGACAGAGGAAAACAATGTAGAGCCTACCTGGCAAGCTTGATTGATTAAATGAATAGTGGAGTAAGGTATGGGGGCGATGGCAAAAAGACAAAAGTTATTAAGAGCTTCAAGGTACAGGAAATTGTGGAGAGGCATGATCACCAACATCCTGAAGAAACACGACACAAAGAAGAAGAAGAATTGTCAATATACTTTAATTTGTTCAAATTCTTGTTCTCACCTTGATTATTGTAGATGTTATTATAGTCGCACAAAATTAGTATAATAATCTATTTTAAGGGTTAAAAAACTATGACAAGGTGGAAAAAGTTTACATGTGTTGTGTTTCGTCCTTTAGGACTTCATTAGACTAAATCGATGTTTATGATGATGCGACTACACATGTGCACAAAGGAAAGAGGAAGCTGAGAATTTAAAATTTTGTTTTCTTTTATTATGTTTCAGGATCACAGTAGATAATAGCTTATCCAAATTGATACGAATCTGCCATGAAAACCAAGTACCAAAAATCATCTGACATTGGATTTAAAAGGCTCTGAAATGCACCATTGACATCGTTTGGGGGTGGGGGTGACAGGGGATATGGGAATGGTAACATTTTAAGTTTCCCACAGTGCTACTTTTGGTTGAAATTTATAAAATTTTTCTCTTAAACCAATTTTTCAAGAAAATAGATTTCCCAAATCCACTAACTGTTAATGCTTGTTCAAGTATTGATTTAGCAGGGAGGGGGGTTCAAGTATTGATTTGGCAGGGAGGGGGGTGATCTTTCCTTGCCTTTTATTTGTGGTAGTGTGGAATGTCAGCATCTTGATTGTGTCTTTATTCGAGTTAAATGTGCTACCCATTTTAGCTGTTGTTGAAAGTCTTCAAGTGAAATGATTTCTGTTATCTGCGCTAATTCTTTGGCTGTGATTCCGTAATGCCAGTCCACAAAGTTTGATAAAGGATTGTCCTCACTAAGACCTACAAGCTTCACTCACTTAAAGCCATTTTTAAACATGGATCTGAGAAAATGGTTGTATACAACCAAGAGTTTAGATATTTCTGAACAAGTTTGGCACCATGTATGGCATCCATATAAAAGTCTCCATCTCTAGACATTAATTAGCATATGTTTGCTGTCACCTAGTTTAATATAAACATGAAACTATATACACTGGCTCAGCAGGAACAAACAAGAACTGGCACTACATGGACAAAATAACAGAATAATCAACAGATATTAGCCAAAAATAATACACACCTGAAGATGACGAGAGGGCACTTTGGCTGAAATATTGTCTATAGTAATCAAGAAGTGAACAATAGTTCAAATTAACTATTCATACAAAAAATTAAAAAATTTTACAATGATCTTTATTTAAGAATTTCTCAAAAGAATCCCACTGAGACAGTGATATAAGTGTTGGTTAAACATGTATATGTGAGATCAATCCCTGGATCAGGCAGTGAAACAACCTGGTTCAGCAGGAACAAACAAGAATTGGCATCACAGGGACAAAATAGCAATTGACAGATATCCACATGTCAGCCAAAAAATAATGGATACCTGAAGATGGCCAGAGGGTAATTTGACATATCAGCCATGAGTGACATGAAAAATGATTGGCTAGCATAAACCAATCACCAACCTTCTAAATTACCTTGCAGCTGTTTGTGATCACACCCTCTTTAAGAAGTCTCTTTCTTCATCAGAGTTTACATCCAAGTAAAAACTCTGAAGCTGGTTGGAAGGAAAGAAACCCAGCACAGGAATTGTTTCATCTTTTAAAAATTGTTGATTTATTACTTGCCACGCCCGGTGAAAACCTAACCAAACTCAGTTCAAATTCTTGTACATTGAATTTATACAACTACAGAATGATGGAATGTTGGACGATTTTTGTGACCATTTTTTTCTGGAAGCAGTCTGGAATTATTGTATCAATTTTGAATTTGTTCAACAGAAGGAACACCTATTGCAATTGTAAGCATTCAAAACAGTAATTACTTGGAAGGGAATCTTTTATCACTAATTTTTATGGATGGACCAAGAGGAACAAAGAAAACCGTTCCCACTAAAGATTCACTAAATTGACCCTCTCAAAAAAAAAAAAAAAAATAGAGAAAATGAATCTAAATTTTCTTGTAGTAATAGCAGAAGGCATGGTGGGATAATGGATAGCGGCTCAGATTTAGGAATCAGAGAGCAGAGTTCAAATTCCTGTCAAATCCATTACATTCACTTACATGCTAATACCCTTGGGAAAGGTATGAATCCTCTTCTTTTTCCCCCAGCTATGGGTAAATAGCAGGACAGACTGGGTTCTATAGCCTTGGAAAGCAACTGGTCAAGGAGAAGGACAACCCTGAATTGAAAACCTGATTCTCCAGATTAGGGGTTGTGCAGTAGGCTAACAACCTACTCACTTAAAAACTGGCTTGTTATAGAAACCGCAATGATATCTTGCAGCCCTATGTTCCTCAAGGAATTTAAAAGCATAATATATATATATATGATTAATAGCAGGGACAGTAACATTCATATGACATTCAGAACTTGAATTTATAACATTGACAAAAAAACTCATTTTCTGGGATTAGTGTTCTATGCTTAGGATGGGAAGAATTTTAAAGTTTGCAATATAAGATAAGAATAAAACCATTGGGAAAGAGAGAATGTTATTTATGGTGACTTCTGTCAGAAGTAATGATGCTGATGTGGAGAATGCATGCATAAAAAAAATATCATGTTTCAATCAGAAGTTTTCAGTTGAAGAGAAATGAGAGAGAGAGAGAGAAAAAGGAAGATATCAAAAATGTCAATGATGAAATCAATTTACCTCTGAATATGATCGTGTTAGAAAGAACTTATATCAAAAATGAAAAGAGTGGAGCCTTTAACACACTGACGACTGCCAAACAATCCATTAACAAACCTAAATCATACTGTCTCCCAGTTTTCTAATCTGGGGACCGACAAGCCAACTCAGCAACTGTCCTTTTTGTTATCATCTACACAATCAAAACAAACCGTCATCTCAGGCCAGAGCCATTTAGTTATTTTTGCCATCTGTCAAATGCAAAAACTGTCTACTGTTCTTCTCTACTACAATTTTGTTGTCTTGATACATGTCTATGGTTCTGGAAGACATTTTTTGCTATTCCTGTGCACTTTCATATTACTGTGTTACATCTTCCATCATTCATTACTACACTATCCAGATAATTAAGTTAAATTTAACTATGACAATTCTCCCCTTCCCAATACATACTTCACATCTTGGGTTGTCTTCTGACAACCATGCATTCTACCATCTTATAGTTGATAGTCCTTTCTTCTTGCTTTCCATTACTACTTGGTCTAAGTGTTCTTTCAGTTTTCTTTGTCATCAACACAGTGTTAGCTAATATATATAGTATGTTGTTAAGATTGTCTGCTGATAATAAATCCTGTTAGGCTTTGCACTTCTCTAAAGATTGTTTATACTTAGAGGTTAAATAAATTTGATGAGAAAACTCATCTATCTTTTTTATTTGTGTGAATTTCATTGAACTTTTTCTCTCTACATTCACTGTCATATAGTAAGCTGGATATTACATAACAGTTCTGAATTATTTTCTTTGTAACAATATCTTTGCATTGAAAATAAAAATGATTGCAGTGGGCTCTTTAACACATTGTTAGAGGATTGTGTTTGGCAGACAAACTTAAATTGTACTGTCTCTAGAGATTCCCATTCCAGGGGCCCACAAATTGACTCAGCGATTGCTATTTTGCTATCGTCTACCCAATCAAAAACAAACCCTCGTTTCATCTTGAGCAGCCACCAAATGATTCTCGACTATTTCTGCCATCTGTCAAATGCTGTTCTTCTTTACTAAACTCCTGACCACAGCACCAACAATTAGTGGGTGGTTGTTTTTGGTCTGATGCTTCTTCACTGGGAAGGGGGGCTTCATTTTCATCTGTCTCAACCCAAAGCTGCAGAATCGTTGAATGTGCACATGTCTATTTTGATTTCCCAATCACTTGAGGATGAATCATCTACTCCACTTTTTACAGAAAGCTGATCCCACACTGGTTAATGATCCTTAACAGGATGCAGCATACCATCAACCATAACAGACCATGGACTAACAATCCCAGACACTTTTTGTCATGAATTTCTAAGTACAGCAGCTCTGGGGCAGATTAACCCACCTACAAAGTACATGGATAACCACTGTACTGATAGATTGCCATTATTTTGTGAGGATCTAATTCATGCACAACAGCACTGCACATTTGTGGGATGGGTTCAGCTTCCTTTCTTAAGGAATTAAGTGACCTCTATGGTGCTCTAGTGGGACTGTCAGCTTTATTCTGGTGGGATCTAACTTCACGTCCATGATCAACTCATACTCCTTGATCGGCGTGCAAAGTCTCCAACTATCTCCTAAGCATTTCACATGCTGCCTTTGTATTCACTTGTGCTTTGCCAGACAATGTGTCCATAATCCAATGGTGAGGGCAGGTAGAATAATGTAATGAAGGAGTTATTGAGAGAGGGCATCATTCGCCGGCCACAAAAGAAATTCGTGTGGCATCATGCATTGTTTGTAGCAGTAGGTGGAGTCGATTTCAGTGTCACTCAAACCTGAGCCTCACATTAACCAGTTGAGGTTGATTTATCAGAATAAAAGAATGATCAAGATTAAAACTAGCATTTTGGAGAAAGGCTTTCTTAATGACATTTTTGAAAGGACAGTTGCCAAGAAGAAACTGAAATGATAGACTATGTTTCTTGCCAATTTTGTATTTTTGTTCACTTCACTTTTTACTTCAAGCTATTTCGGAAGTGCTGATTATTTATTAATTTCACCAAAATGGCAAAGGTGAAACTTAGTAGCAGCATAATAAATCCCTTCCATTGTGATGGAGATGTGGTGGCATGGCTCAAGGTGCGGCTGGTGACAAGAGTTCAGAAAATAGAAGACGTAACAAGACCTTTACCTTTATATTTTGAAGGAGACACACTCAAACTCCATTTGGAGATGGAAAAGGATCAGCAGATGAACATTGACCTGATTGAAGCCTGGTTGAAGGGGCCGTTTTCAGATGGGGCATTCTCTGCTTGCACAAAGCTTAAACTGGTTAGATAGGCAGGAGAGCGTGTGGATGTTTACACCAACAAAATATGACAACTTGCAGGAATAGGTATTTGTGATGAGATTCCTCAATGAAGTTGCAACAAGCACTGCTCATCGAAACGTTGACTATGGGACATTTTCTGACATGGGTGAGGGTGCTGACAAATGATACGGCTCAAGGTATGGTCACAGCCACCTCAAAATGAGGTTGGAGTTCCGTTCAAGGCAGATCCCCGAACAGGTGCAGAGGCCAGGGCAACATAGCAAGAGACTGTGCAACGAGACGGCCCGGTGGGACGAGTACTCAGAGATTGTAACAAGAGATGTGATACTTCAAGTGCAATAAGATTGGCCACCTTGCATCAGAATGCCAGTGAAATGGCTCCAGGGGGACGGGATGTCAGCACCAGTCTCCTTCCCAAGCAAGTAAAAAATGAGGTGCATCCTGTCACCTGTGTACTTGTTGACGGCTGACAGTGCATGGCCCTAGTCGACACTGGCTGTTCCAAAACACTGATGAGAAAATTGGTATGCCGCCAGTGGAGATGTCAGAATATTGAAATGTTAACCACAGATTGAAAGATTATGAGGTACCATGGAACCAGCCAAGTTGAGCTTGTGGTGGGCTGTATGTGCCCTTTGCACCTGGAGATCCTAGTTGTCAAAAGAAAAGCTGCTTGGTTTTGACCTCCTACTGAGATTCGATGCTATGAAAAAGCTGGGGGTAGTGCACCTGACCAAATTGGGTGAGGTTCATTTCCTCACGGAGAACTTACCCATGATCAAGATCAATGAACCTGACTTCAGTGTCATATTTGACCAGCGGAAGGAGGAGTGAACTGCCTCATGGAAAAGAGTAAGTGGTCAGATGCTGAAGCAACTAAAAAATTGATTTTTTGGAGTACCCTATGTCCAGACATATTCAGATTGAATACAGAAAGAAGCTAGAAAAAATAGGAAAATGGTTGGCTGGTGCCATACCCGGAAAAGGAATTAGGTCCTCCTAAGGCTTTAATTCCATTAATGGCAGTAGTCTAAGTAAACATAAGCAAAGTGCAACCCATCATGGACTTCAGGGAGCTCAGTGGCTTTATTGATGGGTTTACATCAAACACTGACATAGGTGCACAGAAGTTGCGGGAATGGCAGTGTGAGGGATCTAATGTTGCCATATTGGACCTGAAGAGGGCATACCTTCAGTTACACATACACAAATCACTATGGCCCAGGGGTAGAGGAATTGTCTCACACAACTTGGACTTGAACGTTGCACTGATGATAATGCAATCCATTATGAGTTCATTGATGTCCCATGAAAGAGCAATACAATGAGCCACGTCATCATCATACATCAATCTAGTGTCCACTGACCAGGTGAAAGAACACCTGGCAAAATTTGGACTGGCTTGCAAAACTCCCAAGTGGCTTAAAGACAGGACACAAGTGCTTGGGCTGCATGTTCAAAAACGATGATGGCAAACTATGCTGGGCACGAGGAGGAGACATTTCAAAGTTTCCATCTGTTATTGACTCGGTGGACAATCTTCTCAGTGTGTAGAAAACTTGTTGGTCATTTTCCTGTTTACAGTTAGCGCCGCATGGTGACAGCAAATATGAAACATTGCGTCAACAAGGTTATAACTGGCTGGGATGACGAAACGAACGACCTCCACCCCCAGGAGAATCCTAGTAGAGATGCTGGTCAGGGTGCAGCAGGATGATCCTATAAGTGGCAATTAGTGTGTAAACAGATATGAATTTATGGTTTGGGTGGATGCAAGCTCTATTGCTACCATTCAGTCATTAAAGATGTGTGCTGGTTGCACCTAGCAAATAACATGCAGAGCTTGATGCAGTGCTAAAGGGAGTTAACCTGGCACTCCAGTGGCAGATGAAGTTGCTATATCTCATGACAGATTCAGCCTGCATCCACCGAGGGATCTCAAATGCCATAACACCAATGCAACCAGCAAAATGGTGCTACGAAGATGGCTCGACATATTCATAGACCTAATTTCAGAGTATGGGCTGTCAGCGGATGTAGCACTCACCAAGTCAGATGACAGCAAAGTTTACCAACTAACAAAGGTACCTCAGCAGTGGCTGAGCAGACTAAAAACAAGTTCAGGCCATCCAGCATACGTGCGCTGCTTCTGCATATTGGCTGAGCATTCAGCAAATAGTGCATATCCATCAATGGAGTGGGCACCCTGGAATAAAACACACGTTATATTGTCAAACAGAGAGACTTGACTTTCAAAAGCTGAAGTATGAGTGGTGGATTGGAGCAGGTTAGCAGTGCACATCACTCATCATGACAATGGCTACTGACACTTATTGATTGAGGTCCCTCGTGATTTGCTGTCTGACGCCTTGACTCATTAGGACTTGGTAAGTGTCGTACGCCAGCTAGAGTCCATATTTTATGAGTGTGGCCCACCGGTGGAGATACTGACTGTATTTACCAGCCAACAATTTCAGCAACTGGAGTATACATGTTCGATTTTGATGTGCCTATGAGCCAGTCGGAAACTGAGAAAAGCCACAGAAATGTAAAAACCTTTATCAGCTAAGAAATGGTCTACTGGCATAATGTCATGCCAAAAGACAGCGTCTCAACCTCGACAGTGCTGACCAACGTTATATACAGGGTACTGATCTAGTGGCCACCCTCGAACCGCAAGATGACCAGGGACAGTTCTGGGTGGGTGTATGGGTCAGAATCCCACACAGTTGGTTTACGCATATGTCTGGGATGGGCTGGATGACTGGAATCAAGTTCTCACTCAGTGCTTGTTGAAGGAATCCCATCATGTAAAAACTTGCGCTCTGTGCTATTCAAGAACACCAATGACTCATCAGAAGAAATTGAACCATTGGAAAGGCTAAGGTTAGTATTGCTAAATGATACTCTGATAATTGGCCCAAAAATTGCTGTTGAGGATTTACTTGGAGCAACACTGTCACCTTCCTTTGAAGAGATTGGTTTACGCACTTCAATGCTGCTTCAAGCTATGCAAGGGTTAATATGCTGGGCAATCTTCTGCTCGTTGCCAACATGCATCTTCAAGAATATCCCCATTTACTTCCAATGCTACTCCTGTAGCCAAAGAATGCAGTCACTGTTGAAGGGAACTGAATAAGTTTTTTTTTTCCCCTGGTGCAATTGAGTTTCTCTTTAGAGAAGTCCTATAAAAATAGATTTTAAATTTATGAACTAATCTCTGCCCAATTTAAACTTTATACATTTTCTTGAATTTCTATTGTAATTAAAATCCCTGTTGCAAAAATCAAATTCTTTCCTTAATTGGATTTTAGTAACTGTTTTTTTTGTACTTCAGACTACAAGCCAGAATTTTTTTTTTTCAATCAAACATTGGGAACAATTGACTTAACTTAAAAATTGGTCTTAATCTATAGAATTGATGAAATCCATTTTGAGAAAGTGGAGTTTAGGAAATTTTGGTTGATTATTTTTGTGTTTTTTAATGGCTTATCAACTTATTACAAGTTATTTAAAGCCAGAAAATATTTTTAGATTGTAAGAATTTTGGGGGATAATAATTATTTACTGATAAAATTTCTACTAATTAACCCATAGCTAGGGGAGAAGCAGTGGATTCTTACCTTTCCCAAGGTAAGATTACATATAATTCCAATTCCTAGATGTTATCCATTACACCAACCACATATACAAGCATATATTACCTGGTATTTTCAAGCAGTCACTGACTAGGCTCAATGTTGCTTAACTGGGAAAAGTCCGCTGCACATACACTGGAAAACAAACGCCACATGAAGAAATGAGAACTCAAACCCCATTTCTAATAAATTTAGGTTTTCACTTCTGCTCTTCATTTGCTCAGTCAGGATGAGTAGGTCAGTGTGTGGTTAGCAATATAAATGAGTGGCATCAGAACAACCTGGGAGGGACAGTCCATCTCCCAGCAATGGCAGACTGGAACTGACTTCCTCAATCACAACTGTGAGTGTTAATATAGACCAGCAACTAGAAATAAACAAGGTCTGGTTTTGTTGTCGCTTGACTTCAAAAGTTCTCATCCACTTTTTCATATTCCTTGCAGTCATGTGGATGCTAGAAAAATTAACTGCAAAGACTGCATCTGTTTAGTATAAAACAGTTGCAGTCTTGAAATTGAAATAAAATAAAACAAATCACAATTTCTTCTTCTATATGGATGTTCCCAATCATAGTACGGAAGGAAAAGACATATTCAAAATGAGGTTAGGTTATAAATTTTTTTTTGATACTATGTTCATTACCTTAAACTTTCTTTGAAGGTAGACATTTTATCACAAACAGTATGCAAAAAAAAACCTGGAGTGATTGAGCATAAAGTTGCTTTGTCCTGAACAATACCAGATCACCTTGTTCCCAATGAAATAAGCAAACCATAATTTGTTCTGAAAGTATGTTTTACAAAGACGTTAATGCAACTGAAATACAATAGCTTATTAGGAGACTTGTTTAAAAAGGAAAAAGAAATCCAACACCAAAATGGAAAATATTCAAATTTATTCATTTCTTTTTTTTTTTCCTTTCAATAGTTTTTCAAAGATGGAAAAAAAAAAAATGTCCTCAAAAGAAGGTTGTAGCAGATATTGATACAAGAAATCGATACTTTGCATCCTCTTTAATGAGCACATATTTGGTTGGAATGTACATTGAGAGAAAAAGAAACAGAACACATGGAATTCTGGCTTTTTTTTTTTTTGCTGATGACCTTCCCCTGCCCTGGAAGATTTTTTCATTCTCTACTGCTAGATTCATTCAGCCAATTCTTAGTTGAGATGAAGAAAGATGACAAACGGATTACAGTTCAATTTACAATTGCTCCCCCCCCCATACATTTGCCCAGTTTCTTTTTCTTTGGAATATTGCATTGTGCTGTTGAAATTAAACAGTCACTTATGAATGAATAAACAAAAAAAAAAAAATTGGTAGTGAAGCATGACACGAAGTTTTGCATTTGGATTAGGCACTCATCTGACAAAGTTCACCAGGACAAGAAAAAAAAAATTTCATTGCAATCGATTCTAACTTTTGGTAACATTTGTCATAAACTTACTCTTAGGTACTTAATAAAAGGGTGGTACTTAATAATGGGGGATCAGAATTTTTTTTTTCAATATGCAATAAAGGTGTGGTGGTGGGGGGATGACTTGAAGAATCAAAAAAAGGGCAAAATTAAACAAGGTAGTCTTAATACTGTTGGGATAGGCCAGAAAATATTCTAAAAAATAAATAAAATGTCCCTCACCATCTATTAAGCACCTAAGTGTAGATTCTACCAACAACTCAAAGTAACCAATTTAGAAATAAACGGGAACATATTTTTTTTTCTTTTTCAAAGCAAAAATAAACAATTTCTAATCATTTAGTGACACATAAAGTATTAACTTGCATTTGTAATTCATTTTTTTTTTTTTTTAAACTTTTGTTATGTTTTAGTGTTCACATACTGTCACCAGAGAATATAAAATTAATTTAAATGTAAAACCCACAAAATAAAGTCAAGTGGTTTAGTTTATATTTACTTAGCAGAACAAAAATAATCTCTGATGAAAGTCTTGGAGTATCAGAATATACCAAAGAAAATCTATTCTTAACTTAAGTCCATACAGAACATCTCGCTAATTGAAATGTGAACTTTGGACCTATTAATCCAAGATGAGTGAACAGTCCAACAGAATAACTTCATACAACCAAAAATTAAGTCCTAAATTCTGGGACCAAATTTTAATGATTACAAATGAAAATTTCTATCAAGGTTCCAGACACAGCACAAACTTAATTTTGGTCAAACAATAAATAAAATTAAAAAAAAAAATGATGATAATAATAATAATAATAATAAAATAACTGTTGATCAGTAACAAGTTATTTTCATACAACAAACTTAAGGGGTTGAAATTTCTTCCCAACCCCTATTCCCATCTTAGCAAAAACCTCTAACCAATAACAAGACTCTACACAAATCTTAACAATACAAGCCTCCCCACCCAAAAAAAAACCCTTTCTCTTGAACAGAACCTTCTTTACAACATTTTATTTTAACCTCAAAGAAGGACTTTTTTTTTCTTTTTTTTTTTTTAATTTTCTTTCTCTGATTAGCAGCAGACTTCTTATTGGGTAACAAGACGTCTGCTCCAGTAAATGACAAGTAGCGGCAACAATCTGTGTTTATTATTTTTTTTTTTTTTTCTTTTCACTCCGTCCGCTTGAGTCTTTGTCCTTTTTCCACAACAATCTTTTGTAAGGCATCCAGTTGGTCATTGATGCAGCGCCGTTCCAAATATGGCAGGAAGTAAGAAACACTCGCATCAGGTGGAATCAGAAGCAGAAGGTCAGCTGTTTGGACTTTGTCAACCATTTTGGATAGCAAATCTAACAACAAAAAAAATAGTAATACAAGTGAGGAGGAACAACGACAAGATAGAAAAGAATATCATATTGCAAATTAGCTACTTTGATCCTTACTGGGTGCTCCCATTATGTCAGATATTACAAGAGTTTTGTTACTTCCAGTTAAGCTAGAATTTTGAATGGGAAAGACCAGTATTATGACCAACTTTCTTCCCTCCAACTCCATTTGACCTTGTATCAGACCGAAACTTTTTTTTTTTAAATCATTTCACCCCAAGCAAGGTGGGAATACCACTAAGCAGGGTATTTACAGGGAGTGAAAGTGAGAGAAATAGATTGACCTTTGACTTAAAGAGTTTAAGATTGTAGGGTTCAGGAAAGCACATATGTCGATGTCTGTTCAACAAATGAGCAATTCTTGGGAACTTTCTTCTTAGATTTGGAATATGAAGGAAATGAGGCGATTGACATTGCATTTCATGAAGCCAGAAGGAAATTCCATAAGCGAGAAAAATTGTTAGCATGTGGCTGAGTGGTTAGGACGTTCACTTTCTGACAAGGGTTCAAATCTCACCATGATCGATTTGTCAGGAAGGTGATGATCCCAGCATGCAACACCTTTTGGAAAGTGTCTGAAATTGGGTAGACGGAACCCTTGGGAGCTATCAATAGTTGTGCTAGCATGAAGTCAGAAGTCATCATGACTGAGGGTTTGAGTGTGCTAGCCTTGTTCAAACTGCTGATAATACTAGACCCCAGAAACTGTAACTAAGGTCCGCTCAGCATAGTTGCAGTATAAACCACAGGTGGGCTCTGTGGGTGTTGAACAAACACAAATGGGCCTGAGCAGCTGTCTGCAATGGGGATTAGCTAGCCACCCTAGTAGAATGGCATCCCTGGATTCAAGTGGCTGCGCCATTTACAGCTACATCTTGCCAGCTCAACAGTAAATTGATGAGATCTCGATGTCTGCACTTAAATTCAAAAAATCTAGGTACCATAGTGAAGAGCTTATGTGAACAATTACCAAAGAAAATATTTATAGAAAAGACACAGAGAAGCAACCTTAGGGCGGTGGGAAAGTGACCAAAGCTGAACTGCCAGGTTGGGACCAATAATATTGCTGATTCTTCTTTGTTTTTTTTAGTTGAGCTCCTTGATAAAATCCAGAGTAGCAATAGACTTACAACATTTCATCTGGGGAGTGGAGAATAAGACTTCTCCCACAAGATCATGTAAATGAACTCTATCTAGGCTGGAAAGCAAGATTTGGGCAGCTCCAGTTTAGATACGACAGATTTTTAATAATGATGAGAAAAAGAGAGTGGCACAAATGTTAATGTTTCTATTCATTCTAATGATTACAATAGATAGAGTGATGTACCTAGAGTATGTATGTGTTAGGAGGGGGGGGGAAGCACCAATTGCATTTGATATCTGTTCTATATTGGCAACATTTTGGCTATTCCTAATGTTACCTTTCACTCATTTTATGTACTAACAAGCAATCTAAATATTTCTTCTGGGACTAGAATTTAAAAAATATTAGTCGCCAATTTTAAGTAAAAGTTTTAACACTCAATTTGTGCGGTAGTGAGGGTGGTAAACTGTAAATAAATATGGCACTTAAGAAAATGGCTTCATTTTTAAAGAGACTTGCAGTCATATGGTCCTTACTAATGGCCACAAGAGGTACATTAAAATAATTCTGATCATATTTGCCTTTTTAAGAATAACATTGTAATTCATTGATTGCAAAAAAAAAAACATTAAGGATTGGAATAAAGTTTTCCTTTTGTTAGGGAGTTATCACTTGGATGACAACTCAAAATACAACAGAGTTATGTCCCTTGTCCTCTAGTTGGACTGCAGCACTTCAGAATTCAACATAGTGATAAGTTGACACACAAGTGGAATTCATAGTTTAAATCCAAAACAATCCTTGCTGTTCTCAGGCATTAAATGAATAAAAATTATTTTATTATGTGTTAAAATACACTTATCTTATTTTCAATCGTTTTTGTTCATCCCAACAACCAGGGATATAACAATTTCTTTTTTTTTAATTACAAATTCCTTGAAATGAAAAAACAAAAAAAAATCCTATTTTTTGTTGGGATGTTTTTCTTATAAATTCCGGTTTTTCATTGTTTAGCATAAATATTAGGATTTGTATTTTATCTTTTTACATTTAAGTTTTTTTTTTTTTTTTTCAAATACTGATCAAGAGAAAAATAAAAATTAATCAGTCATTGAACATACATGTTGATGGTATCAAAGTTCAATTACCTTGGAATACAGAACGGTAAAGTTGGCTGTCATGGCTGTCAGTAGTGAGAATATCATGAAACTTTGTCATCAAATATTTCCACTGAAAAAGAAAATTGAAAAAAAAAAAAAAAAAAAAAAAAATAACAGCAACCAAAAGTTAATATTTTTTATTGAATTTTGCCAAAATCCATATTACATGTTCTTTGGGGTCTGCAGCAAAATAAAGCTAATTAATATTTTTCTCCCTTCAATAATAACAAAATATTTATTAAATGAGCTAAGATTTAAATAAAATCTCAAAATCTTTGGTGGCATTGAAAAAAAATATGCTTAGATGCATTCAGCTTCCTAGAATTAATGTTTTGTGATCAAAAGCCAGTGAACCAACATCATTAAATAATTAAAAAAAAAAAAAAATCTTTTTTTATTTTTATATGGTGTTGCTGGGTAGAGTTAGGTTTTTCTTAGACTGAAGTCAATAGCCTGGATGGATGGATTGATTGATTGATTGATTTGTTTTGTTTTCTACAGCTTATCTAATCTTTTAGGTTATTTAAAGCCAGAAAATATTTTTACAGTGTAAGAAGTTTTTTTTTTTTTTGAGATAATAATGGTTTAGTGATACAAGTCTTAATAATTAACCCAGGGGAACTGAAAATTGGCTCTCCAATTAACAATTCCAAGCAGTTATCCATTACACCACCCACACATCAAAACTTACAGCATCTGGTACTTCCCACATATTCATAAAATGTGAAGTAGTATAAAGTGAACATTTGGAAAGCATGTGATACCTGTAGAGGTAGTGACCAGGCTCGACATTGCTTAACTTTCAGGGATCATACAGGAACCAGCGTATCAACATGATGTGGCCATAAGCCAAGGTGAGACAGAGGATTCCCACAATTTAATTAACAACCATATGTTTATGATCTACTGTATATACTCATGTAGCACACAATCTCACATAACATGTGACCCCCAAATTTTCATTTAGAATCATTTTTCATATCATGTATCTCATATATCAAGTAAGTTACTTTTTTTGAGAGACCAAATTACAAGAGACTAACTTCTTTTCCTCTATCTCTTTATCCCATCTAGTTAAAAAAGTAAAAGAAAATGATAAAAGTATCATTAGTAACACTATACTTGTTGCATAAACAACCGAACGAGAAAAAGCTAAACATCATATAAACATAAACCATGGGAAAGATGCATAGTCACTATGTTTGTATTTTATAATACAATACCAATATGTGAATATTACATCATTATTATTGGATATAATTAAGTATCAGTTTTTATCAAAATTATGTTTATTTTAAATACAGCTGTACTTTTTGACTATAATAAATGGATATAGTTTGGTCAATGGTGTAGTCAAGGCTAGCAATACCTACGCTAATCGTATATTTCATGATGATGCAACCCCCTTAAAATTAGGTCTTCAAAAGTCACATGATACGTGAGTATATATGCTACATAGCCAAAACACACTACGCATAAATGAACACCTCTTCAACTTTCAATTCAGATATTGGTACACAATTGTGACATGTGGAAGGAGCTTTCACAACAACCCTTTCACCAATGCTTGAACAAGGGTCTGATGATAAGATATTTTACTATTTCAGTCTTTATAAAAATCACTTGATAAATTGGAAAAAAAAAAACACCCATCAAAATTCAGTCATGACAAAGGATAAAAGTTACTGGCTTTATGTCTAAAAGAGATTAACACATTGGATTATAGATGTGGCTCTTTTTTTTTTTCTTTCTTTTTCTCAAGTTGCTTCATAAAGATCGGTTATTGAAATTGGAAGTCACTTACCGTTTCTGGCTGCGAGTCAAGCATCGAGGCACAGAACTCAGCCAAAATGTGAGGATGGTCTGCAACGATGGTGTCAAGGGCATCACATACATCAATGCTGATCTTACACAGCAAATCTAAGGACAGTCGACTGTGGAGTTCCCCATGACTACTACTACTACTGCTGCTGCTGTTACGACCAGAGACCGAGGCTGTTGACTCAAATGCAATCTCCACAGTTTGAAAAAGAGTTTCCTTGGCATATGGAGAACACAGCAAAGACTAGTAGCAAAAAAGAAAAGAAAACTTTTAAGAAAATTATAATCACTTGAATAATCTCAAAATAGTATGGGAGATGATTAAATACTTTTGAGATTAAGAAGAATTATTGGATATGTAATTTTGTTGATTTAAAAAAAATAAAAATAAAATAAAAACATTATATCTTCAAAAATTATCAGTTTATTTTCTTAGAGTGATTCATTGATTTGTTTGTTTGTTTTCTACAACTTATCAACCCTTTGAGAGGTTATTTAAAGCCAGAAAATATTTTTGGATTCTAAGATTTTTTTTTTATTTTTTGGAGATAATGATTTAATGATACAAGTTTTATTAATTAACCCATAGCTAGGAGGAGAGGTGGATTCATACCTTTCCCAAGGGTATTTGAGCGTAAGTGAATATAAACCCAGCTGGATTTTAAACTTGGCTCTTTGATTAACAATTCTGAGGCATTATCAATCACACCACCCACACATCCAAGCTTACACCACCTGGTATTCCCAAGTGATCACCAATCTCAGTACTGATCAAGCTTGACATTGCTTAATTTCAGTGATCGTATCGGAACCGGTATTTCAGCGTGATATGGCTGTAAGCCTTTTTTGCTTAGATTTGTTTAAATATGTTTTTTTTTTTATCTTCAGAGAATGCTACTGAACATCATTCAAATAGTAATGACTTTTTTCTGCTTCTACCTGGGCAGGTAAGATAATCATGGGAAAGAGGTTTGCCAAAGTTCGTACACACTCTCTTATTCATCATGAGATAACAGTGACAAGATAAAGCCCCACTCAAATAGTGGTAGTTCTTAGGAGAAAAATCTTTGTGGAACAGACTCCCATGTGGGTGCTTCTCTGAACACTACAATCTTAACCTCTTAACCAAGAGTCAATTATTATCTATCATCCTTATAATCTTCACTTCATACCACCTTTTCCATTATATCACACGCTTTATTTATCATTACTATTTTAACAGTAACCCTTTATCTTGAGTGGCACTCAAGCCTTGTTTTATGTGAACTAAAGCATTTTACAAAGTGAAAATAAGCAGTCTTAATTGAAATTCAAAATTGATTCAGCAATTGCAAAATGTTTATATTTGTAGGTAATCAATTTGTCTTTATTTTCTTATATTCAAATAGCTTGTCTTGTACTTTTTGAAAATTAACTGACTAAAAAAAAAAAAATTCCAAAAAGAAAGAGTTCATTCTCTGCTATGAAGACAAAAAAAAAATTCTTTCTTTCCTGCTTCAGTTTTTATTTGTCCTATTGGGATGTGGTTGTGAATTTTTGTTTGTTTATTAGAGCTTTAACTATATCGGCATCAAACAATTTTTTTTTTTTTAAGCATTTCACCCCAAGGAAGGCAGGAGTGCTACTAGCATGCAAGGGGTTACAGAGAGTTGGAGCAAGAGTAAAGAGGTGTGATAGAGGAGAGGATGAAGAGAAGGACAGGGAATAGATCAAGGCATCTGGAGATGTTGATTGACATTGCATTTGAATATTTGGAGATTATAGCTACCAGAGAAGCAAGTAAGAGGAAGGGAGTTCCACGGATGGGAAGTGCAAGACATGAAGCTATTTGAATAGAAGAGACAGCTACATTTAACCATTTTGACAGTGAAAGGGTGGGACTGAGATGCCAAAAGTAGCGAAAGTAGCTTGACAGAGCAGTTACCATAAAAGTATTTGTAGAAAAGACAGAGGGAAGTGACGGCACGTCTATGAGAGAGCGACTGTAAATGAGATGACAGATCAAGGCCAATCACATTGCATATCCATCTCTAGATTTTGTTGAGGACCTTAAGACAAACAGTTAGGGCTCCAGACCATATATGGCAGCAGTATTCCATGCAAGAGCAAATGGTTGATATATAGATTTGAAGGATGGACTGGCATGACACAGAAAACCAACTTTCCTTGCAGTGGATGAAGCTATTGATTCAATGTATTTGTTTCATCTCAGGTCAGTGGACAGTGAGAGACCAAGCAGTCGCAAAGAGGTGCGCTTGTAGAGTTGATCATAAGACATTCTAATGGGAGGCAGAAAGTGTTCTCTGTGGAGGCCCTTTTATTGGGTCATATTTTGTTTCATGTTGACAAATCAAAAAAAAATAAACTAGTAACTCCCATTTGGTATGTACAAAAATTCTGAGCGTTCTCATTGAAAACCTTTTTACAGACACCTTAATACATATTTTGAAATTCTGTGGGAACATCTTTCCCTCATTTATTATATTCTGTCCCATAATGGTTGTATCAGTGAGTGTATGAAATGTGTATGTAAATGGAACCAAACATTATCGGACAGACGTTGCAGAAATTAGAAATTACTGACATACAATAATTATTTTCATTATTTACAGATAATTTGGATAACAGAGCCGCAATATCATAAATTCACTACTCTGTCTCATAATAGTTGTACAATTTAGTAGATGAAATGTGTATGCAAATGTATCAACTATTATGGGACAAAGGTAACAGAAATTAGAAAATATAGGGAAATCAATTGATGGCAATGACAATTCAAATCATACAATAAATATTTTCATTATTTCCACAAAGATAAGTTACTTTAGAATCTAAAGCCACAAGGACATGAATTCACTTGTTGAGAATAAAGTACTACATCCGTCCCATAATAGTTGTACCATTTAGTAGATGAAATGTGTAGGCAAATGTATCAACTATTATGGGACAGTGATGGTAATATACAAATGTCTTGTCTAGCAGTAGAAAGAGATCAGCAGTTGTTTTCTTACCTGGAGTTTGAGGAGGTCCTCATTACAATTGATACAAGGGCAGATGATCGGTTGGTGATGAATTTCCGCTGGAGAACGGAGATAATGACATACAGTTTGATAAGATTTGGCGCCTTGAAATGGAGGCAGAAGATCCAACCATGCATGACGTACAGCAAAATGCCCAACACCTTGGGGCTGAAAAGAAACCACCACACATTTTCATCAGCACAACAGAAAGCTGACATTTTCATATATGTTGGCATTATTAAACTTAATTTGGAAAAACATTTTAAAGCCAATAATTCTAGTCATTAAACAATCAGATTAAGGAGCAACTCAGGATGAAAATGTTTGTTACAATTTTAATTTCACTTCCTAAATAAGTTTTGTTAGGAAGAAAAAACATTAATAAAATAGTTTACTTAACTTACATCAATCTGTATTTGAAGTTTCATTCATGATTTTATATTATATATATATATATATAGAGAGAGAGAGAGAGATAGATAAACCTAGTGAGCCAGACAAACCTACCTAGGTTTCACCTGAATGGATCGTCAGGGAAAGTCAGTCTGCTCTACAGTTGTATTGAGCTCTTTTGTTAGTTGTTTACTCGTATCGGGGTTTTTTCTTTGGGCTTCAAACTTTTTTTAAAACCTTTTTTTCCCCGAGATTGATTTGATTACTGGCAAATCAAAAATTTGAGGGTTTTTGGAAACGAGTAAAGTTATCTATATATATATATATATATTCCTCACCAGTAACACAACTATGAGTTTTATGAATAATGTAATCATCAGAGAAATAGCCACTGAGTTAAAGATTGATGATAGAATCAATAAATTTCATAAAGAACAATTATCACTATTAAAGACCATAAACTGATTTTCCTAAACAAACCCCTGAAATAGACTACTCAACACAACTAAGAATAGCATTAGAAAAATTAGTAAATGGATTCTCGAAAGAGCATGCAAACATGAGAGTTGCTTTTGGAATTAAGCAGTGGCATAGTATGAAAGCGGCTTGGATTGAGGAATCAGACAGCCAAGTTCAAATTCAGTCAGCCCCTTGGGAAAGATATGAATTCTCTTCTCCCCCAAGCTATGAGTAAATAGCAGGATAGACTGAGTTCTATAGCCTTGGGTGGCAACCAGTTTAGGAGAAGGAAACTAAATTCAAAACTGGCCTGGCGGTCTTGCCCAAGAAACACCACTCCTTCTGCCCCTACGACCCTGATGGGTCATAGGATTCATTATTGTGATATTATGAAAAAAAGCTATAAACTGGTTTTGAAAAAGAAGAATGAGTATGTTCATTCAATTTGACATAAATGATTTTTACCCATCCATTTTTTGAAGAATCGCTAATGAAAAAAATGAAAAATAATAAAACAGACACAAAAACCTAAGCTGTATCATAATGGATGTCTGTGGATAAAATGATCAAAATGAAGAATTCAACATTGCCAAGGGGCTATATGATTGCATGTGAAATAGTTGCCATATTAGGAATATTCCTACTGAGATATTTGTGCAATATCAATAATACAGGACTTTATAAAAATGATGGTTTAATCTTCCTATGTAAAATAAATCCAAGAAACATAGACCTATCAAAACAAAAATTCTTCAAAGATCATGACCTAAATACTATCATAAAAAATGCAAAAGTGATCAACTTTCATGACATTGGATTTGAATAAATGGTAGATATAAACCATATATAAAAGATTTACACAACCAGAGATATGTATGTGAATCAAATCATCCCTATTATATTTAAGCGTTTAAATAAATCAGTACAATATAGATTAACAACCAACTCCAGCAATAAGGAAATATTTTATGAAGCTAAAGTCAAATATGTAAAAGCCCTAGAAGAAAGCAAAGTAAATATAGAATATATGGAAAAAACATAGAAGATATAAATAAAAAAATCATTGCAATGTGTTATTATTTAACATACCTTATAGCCTTAATGCTAAAACTAATGTCAAGAGAATATTTCTCAAATTAATACATAAACATTTGAAAAATTCAACAACATTAAAGAAGATTTTTAGCAAAAATAAAGATCAGTTACAGCTGTGTTAGAAATATTGAAAAATGCATATCTTATTGTAACAATATATTATTCAATAATTATTTAACTTACAAAAAGAAAAACAATGAAGCAAGAGTAAATAACAGAAAAAAATGTAACTGCTGAAATAATATAAACTTAAATGGACAATGTTTGTTTAATAATATTCTTTATAGAGCTAACATACAATCTGTTAAAGAACAAAAATTTTACATTGGTTCAACTATGTGTTTTTGTACATGTGTATATTTTATGTTTTTATTTGTTTGTTGGTTTACTTTATTTAATTTTTACTCACCCACTGTCAATAAAATGCACCGCTCCACAATCATTATAATATGTTATATATATATCTCAATATTTAAATTATAAAACTAAAATTTAAATCTTTTTTTTTTGTTTTTTTAACGAGTATGAGCATAATTTTGATTTAAAAACTGCATAGATGAAAACGTATAGAAAGTGCTTTAATCGCTAGATCATCCGCAGTAAATTTATATCCAGGTCCTTACATTTCCCTTTTCTCAACAGATATTTTGCTAATACAATGTGGGATATTTGATAACAAAATTATTAAAAGCATGAACAAAAAGAAAGAAACTAAATGAAATCAGTGAAACTATATAACCCAAAACATGTTTTAAAACAAAAAAAACTTTTTAAAATTTCAGTGTCCCTCTCCTTGATGCACATGTGCAGTCACATCAACATAAACATCACTTTAGTCCAATGAAGTTGTAAAGGACAAAATGCATCACACAAAAACATTTCCACTTTATGAGAGCAAGTGTATGTGTGTGGACATAGAAATCAACATTGCTTGGTGACTGCCATTTTCATGTTTGAAAATTGTTTTAGCTAAGAAAATGACAGTCACCATGCAGTGTTGATTCCTATTTCAATACTGACTATCCAGGTCGAAACCGCAATCGCATATGTTAATTGACCTCCTAAACTTTAAACTTAAGTTCTACATATTATTATTATTTTTTTTCTCACATATTACTGTTAATACTACTGTTCCCTGGTCTGATTCAACTCTGACCATTAACCTATATATATTTTCTACCTTTGAAAATGAACACTTTTCCAGCATAAATGGAACAAATTTTAAACAATTTATATCTCTTTTCTTTTTTTTTTTTTCTTTTTTTTTAAGTAGACAAAAGAATGCAAACTTTTGTAACACTACATCAAAATTTTAATGTGATATTAGATTGACTAAAATTGAAATTTGTTAAACTTTCTGTTGACTATTTCCTTTGGATATCTCAGCATCAATCTGCCTTTCTATTGATCCAAAGGCACAAAAAATATTATTTCTATTAGAAACTAAATCAGATTTTCTCATTGACTCTTTAAGTTTAAAGAATACTTTCCTCACACTTCATCATTACACAAGAACAAAAGATGGTTAGTATTACCAAGTGTATCTTGGACGGACTACTGTGTGGAGCACGTCTTCCAGGAGCTTCCCACTTGAATAGCCGCTGAAGGTAAATGTTCACAAGAAGATTCTGGAAGAAGAAAAAAGAAATTATATATTTTGGACAAACATTTGAGAACTGGCACCAGTAATTGTTTTATAAGGGAATTTTTTTTTTATTTCTTTATTTTGGTTTCCAAATAAGCAACAGTTAAAAAATGGTGGGTAAAGTTTTTTGTTTTGTATTTTTTTTACTTTTGCAATTATTAATAAAAAAAAAAATTTTCTAATTTTTATCAAGTCCAGAGAACTGAATTTGAAACATTACAAATGATTCATTTATAAATTTTGCAACAGAAAATTATTTTTGTCATTGGTACAAATTGTGGAAACACTGAGCCATGTTCAAGTTGTGTCCTAGTCTGTTGTGTTCACTTTCACACAAAGGCACTTGAAAAAGGCATGAATGCATTTTTTAGCCCCCACTGCCAGCTATGGGTTAAATAACAGGGTAGATTGGATTCTCTAGCCTTGGTAGGCTAGTTTAAGAAAACAACTCTGAATTCAAAACATAAATAAGGCAATGAAAACCACTTCAGTATCTTTCCCAAAAAGTCACAGATAATAAAAGGAAGCTGTGAATGATATAATCACCACCTACATAATGAAGGTAGTAGTATAAAAAAAATAACTCACAGATATTTCTGGAAATATATTCATTCGTTTTTTATCTGAAAATAAAGAAAAAAGTTATTTCAAGAAAAGGCAGAAAGCAACACATCTGGAATTAAAACATTTACAATAAAGAAAAAAAAAGGAATGCTTATTTTTGAGGTGGCAGTGAGTTTGCCTTTCTCAAACCCAAAAATGAGGAATATGCTTGATTTCACAAGAAGAGTGTTAGTGGCTGCTTACAGCTGTACATGTCACTAAAAAGGATCGACTCAAAGTTAGCACCAAACAAAAAAAAAAAAAGTTTTAATTGATTTCTATTACAGAGTACAACTGTTCAATCGATATGAAGCCATTTTGAAAATCTTGAAAACTGGTTGTGCATCCTTGATGTAACTTGAGAACTGGAGAAGACCTTACTGTACATTCATGAATAAATATCCGTGGTATTACTCAATTGACAGTGAGCTTGCATACTGTGTGACTGTCAAATTCCTAATGACTAAGTAAATAGATTCTTCATTTTTTGTGCAGGGTTTTTTTTGGCAAAAGCATCACATCACCCACATCTGTCAGTAGCCACCCCCTATAGTCCAGTTTTGGTTCCATTGTGACTTCTGGATTTTTCTCAAAGATGAAACTACCACTGAAGGGAGGGAGATTTCAAACCATAGACGAGATTAAGGAGAATACAACAGAACAGCTGGTGGTGATCTCAAAAGAGGATTTTGCAAACTTGAAAAGTGAAAGGGAAATTGGAATAAGTGTGTGTAATCCCAATGAGACTATGAAGTGGATTAAGGCACTTTTTTATTCTCTAAATATTACACGTCTGGATATTTCCAAAACAGACTTTGTAAATGCTTAAAACCATTTCAATGAACTTTCTGTCATAAATTTTAAGGGAAAATTAAGGAAGTACAGATTACACTATTTACATTATTCGGATTATTGTCCTCATCTTTGTTGCCATATTTATTACAATGTTTCAGCTGTTGTGCGCTCTGGCCTTCTTGAGGTGGTTGGAATGTCAAACTGAACCCTTTATTTTGCTCAATGGGATAGACTGTTCTAGTTCCATGTCTAATGAATGTCAGTTAACAATTATCACTTGTTAATTCCCTTCTCCAAGCTCTCCACTGCCTTATCCAGGTATTGAACTCACACTCTTTGGGTCCTGTCACTGGATCTAACTAACCGCTTTATCCACTGTGACATGTATCCAGATCAATTAAATTTAAATGTATTCAAAAGGCTTACCTTTACTCTTTTTTTTTTTTTATTTCTATAAGACTCATTAAAAGCATGGCTAGAAAAAAAGTCACAGTTTATAGTGGTTGGTATTAAAGACATCTATTTCTATCAGGCACTCCATAAGTTTATGAGTCTGCTCTGTTTGCAACAGAAATTCATAGTAAATTGATCCAAACTCTAAAAGTTATTTACTAACAATGCCATGGTCACATGTTCAATATATTTCATAGCCAGTCCTAGTATCCCATAAGTACTGACTTTTTATGTGAGGAAAGCTTTAAGAAGAGTATTTTAAAATATGAGCCAAAATGTAAACAAACCACAGAGATTGTATAAAAAGATAGATTAAGCTGTTAAAAATATTTTCTAACAATGCTAAAGTCATATATTTGATATATTTCATAGTTAGGGTGTTGTAGAAAAATAAATAAAATTGACATTAAAATTTGAATTAAAAGTTCCTTGAATTTTTAATTTATTTATATTTATGAAGCTGGGATTTTGTGCAATTTTGGGATAAAAAGAGGCTGGGATTTTGTTTGCTGAGTGCTAACTTTGTCCGGTTTCATTTTTTCCCTGTGATTTTTTTTTATCTGGATTTGTAAAAAGAACTTTTCCTTCCTAAATAGACATAATTTTACCAATATAGACCACATCTTTACACACAACTGATATAGTCCTTTCAAGAATAAAAATTCATCATCCACAAATGAGAAAAGTAATCCCTGTTTTAAGTAGTTTCTTTTCAGTGGCTTGACAAAAACAGTAAAGAAAAATGTAACTTATTTTGTTTGAGTTTAGACACAAAGCATCATTTTAAATAGAAATAGTTTGAGTTTCAAAAAGGAAAATATTTTCCAGCAAAATTATAAAACTGCAGTCTCTAAAGAAAATGACAAAATTTTCAGAAACATCTCAATTTTACAGATTTCTGTCTTTTACTGAACAATGCTTAAGGCAGCACAATTAACAACCCAACTTTCAGGTAAATTTACAAAAGCTTTAATTAAATGTAAAAGAAGTAAAAAAAAAAGAAGAGCAATATAGGTTTACCTTGAAGTAATAATTCAAGAAATTCTTTGATGTGGGCATTTTTGTACATTTCCAGAGAGCCTTTCACCTGCAAAAGGCATTCAAAAAAATGTGAGGAGAAAAAGAAATGTTTAGCCAATCAACCAAAACTTCTTTAGACAAAATAACAGTTTTATTGATGAAATCAATCTTATATTTTGTCTTAATTTATTTATTTTTTTAATTACTCCAATCCCATCAAGGTAATAAAGCCACTAAGATACAAGGGGTTACTGAGAATTAAATTAACAGAGAGGACAATACAAGATTCAACAAGACAGAAACATGATGATTGACATTGCATTTAAAATTTTGAAAATCATAGTTGAAGAAGCCAGAAGGAAGTTCCACAAGTGAGTACTAGACAAAAAAAAAAAAAAAAACTATTAGAATAGAATTTATGCTTATATCTAGCCAATTTCAACAGTAAAATGAGTCCTAGCTGCCAATCTAGTACTATGCATACATGCGTGAAAATCATAAATATCAAAGAGGAAAGCTCATCAGAACATGAAAATATTTGTAGGAAATGCACAAGGAACTTACGTTATGACAGTAGGAAAGTGACTCAAGCCAAGATGCCAGGTCAGGACTGATGACATTGCAGATTCTTTGAATTTTGTCAAGAATCTCTAGATACATAGCAGAAGCAGGAGTGAAAGATGGAAGGTTCTTGTGGTAAAATAAAATTACTTTATAGATTTTCCAAGCAATGTCGATACACTTGACATTTAAAGTTAAATTTTGTCAATCAATGGATATAAATTTTAAAATTAGCTCATCTCATTTAGGTTTTTAACAATTTTATTTTTTTATCATTTTTAAAAACTATCCTACACTATATTAATATTAACGTTTTTGAGGGATGTAATATGAAAGAAAGGATTAAAAAATTAGCAAACTTTCAATAAATTTTCACCATTAAATAAATTTCTTTCTCATTTAATCAGAACCACATTTTTTAAATTAAACATATAGTTATAAAGAATGTAATTTGAATTAAAAGAAATTTATTAAGGTCAAAATATATTGAAAGCGCACTAATTTCAGAATCCACTATGGTAAGTCCAGAATCATACAGCATATCTCCTTTCCTCATAAAATTAGTACAAATATAATGCAAGATACTATACAGTTTTAAGTCTTATTTATTTTTTAAACTTCAGAGGGTATAAAGATTTATTTATTTATTTTTTAAACTTCAGAGGAAATAAAGATTTTTTTTTTTAACTTAACTTCAGGATATAAAGATTTATTTATTTATTTTTTTTTAACTTCAGGGGAAATAAAGATTTTTTTTTTTTTTTTTAACTTCAGGGGAAATAAAGATTTTTTTTTTTTTTTTTAACTTCAGGGGAAATAAAGATTTTTTTTTTTTTTTTAACTTCAGGGGAAATAAAGATTTATTTTTTTTTTTAAAGTTTTTTTTTTTAACTTCAGGATATAAAAATTTTTTTTTTTTTTTTTTAACTTCAGGATATAAAAAGTTTTTTTTTTTTTTTTAACTTCAGAGGATATAAAAAATTTTTTTTTTAATTTCAAGTACTGAATCAATTCAGGTGGATACAGTTTTCCTTATAAATTTTTGTTTTGTTTTTCTCTTCTATCTTATTTTTGTTGCTATTTATCTTCATGCCAGGAAAGTAAAGTAGGATGGATCAAAAGTAAAATGTAGCCTCCAAGAAAAACAGAACTTGCATTTCCTATTCTTGGAAGCCTTTCAGACATGGTTAACTCTTTTATCAATTTAACTATAGAGATCCATGAGCAGACAAAGCTCAAATTTAGTTGTATCACAAAATATCTGATCCAGACAGCAGTTTTTTGTTTTCTTTTTTTAAAACAAGCCAAAAGATTAGGAAATGGAAAAAAAATTAAAATCTTGCAATTCTTCCAAATAATGATAGTAAAGAATTAAAAACAAAACAACTAACCTGCAACAACTCAAGGGCTGTGGTATACGCCAATTGGCCATTGTCATGAAGTTTCACTAAGATTTCCAGTAATACACTTGGGCAACTTTTTCTCATTAACTGCAAAAAAAAGTTAAAAAAAGCAAAAAGAAGTTTCATAAAATCATCAGGAAATTTGGATAAAACTATCCACTGGAGATTAAAGACCTTTGTTCTTTAATTTCAGCCATTTCAAATTTTACATTTGACTGGATTTGTTTTTATTTTATATAACATCGAACATATTTCATTTGTCTGCCTATCAAAGTTGCATTAGTACATAAATATCTTCATTGAGAGCAAATAAAAATGAAATTCATATGCATTATACTTTAATCAGAACGAAAAAAAATATGTATATAACACTGCCCTGGGAATGTTAGATACAAAATTAAGTTTATTATTTATTAAATTTTTTTAATCATTTCACCCCAAGTAAGGCAATAAAGATGCCAGGGGTTACGGAGTATTAGAAAATATGAGAAAAAACACTTAACGAGAAAGAACAATAAAAGAACAGGAATTAAGAAGACAGAAGACAAGACATTGCATTTAAATTTTTGAAGATCAAACTTAATTGAAAAGCAAGAAACCAGAAGAAAGTTCCACAAGTGAGAAATGCAACAGAAGAAACTGTTACCTTACAGTTACATCTGGCCATTTCAACTGTAAAATGATGAGAACTATCTGCCAATCTAGAACTGTGCTTAAATTCATAAAGTCTATGTACCAAATAGGAAAGTTCATCAGAACAATTAGCATGAAAGTATTTATAGAAAAGGCACAGGGAAGCTATGTTATGGCGGAGGGAAAGGGACTGAATGTGAGATGCCAGGTCAGGACCAATAACATTGCAGATTCTTTGGATTTTATCAACAATCTCTAAATATATAACAAGAGGACCAGCCAAGACATAGCAGAAATATTCAAAGCAAGGATGAATGGTAGACTTATAAATATGTAAAATAGATACTGGCAAGAAAAATTGTCTAGCATGACACGGAACCAACTTTCCTAGCAGCGAGCCTACTAATTGATTCAATATTATCTTTCCACTTCATGTTTAGCAGAAAACGTTAGTCCGAGAAGGTGCAATGAGTTATTTTCCTGGAGGTTAGCATCTGCCATACTAATGCTAGGTAAAAAGGGGTTCTTTCAGATGATTAAAAGAAAGAAGTTTCATTTTAGAGGCATTAAAATTAAAAAATAAAATTCACTATCACACACAGTTATTGCTTGAAATAAATTTTCTCCCTACTTTTTTATAGGTTAAATAAGCTTCAACAAGTAGACCAATAAATACACAGCCTAATGATGAAAAAACCATTTATAACAAAAGAAAAGTTATGTACTTTTTGTGGGTCGTGAACCATCTTGACTGGTTAGTGTTGCTCTTGTGCAAATACAGCTGTAGATGCCATAGATGAATATGTCACTGACAAGAGTGGGTAAACTGAGAGAAAAAAAATCTTTGAGTAGATGTTTGTGTTACATTCTTCCTAAAACCAGATGGTCTTCTGATTCATGCTATAATAATTCCCAACACTGGTTGGATGTGAATGCTCCAAAACCCAAGACTGAGCTAAAATTCTGTCAACTGCACATAGGCTTCACACATAACTTCTGTTTTTACCCCCACACACACAAATAAGCAATACAATCCAGAATTTCCACCCAATAGTACCCACTCCTGCCTAAAGAAACAAAATAAAATCCAGAGCCAATTTGAGCCTAAGAAAGGATATAAAAACCCATCAAAGTGACATTTTTGGTTGTCAAATGGTATTTTGGCCCAAATTCACAACACTCGTCAGAAAGTGACTTCCCATCTCCAAAAGACAACTCAACAAAGGCTGTCACTGCAGTAAGTTACAACTTACCCTCCCTCTCCTACTGTATGCCTCTACAGGTGCCTTTTACAACTAGTTTAAACGAGAGACATTTACATAGATTTATCATTTTTGTATTTTACATTAATACAATTGTTTATTTCTTTAAACCTCTGTTGTTTTTTCTTTGTTCTGCCACCATATGCTTAATATAACATTTGTTTCAAAGGAAAAAGGTTTGATTTTAAGCTGAGACTCAAAACCTACAAAGGCTCTATGCCATATCTTAAAACTTGCGGCCAAAATAATATAAGTAAACACTCTTACCACTTTAACCAAAAACCATAGATTAGACCAGACAGAACTTGAAAAAGATTTCATACAAGGTATCTTAGCAGCAACACTTATATATCAAACCTTTTTCCTAGAAATAAGCATACTCAAAGATAGGAAAACTAGATCCAAGTTTTAAACATAAAAAATACAAGACAGTGGCAGAAACAGAAATAAGAGATCAACAAGGTTGTATTCTGTTTTGCACATATCCTTTTGACATTTATATATGGGCTTACGGCCATATCATGTTGAAACACTGGTTCTTGTACAATCACCAAAGAAAAGCAATGTTGAGCCTATGGGTTAATTAGTAGGACGTATCAGTAAATCATTATCTAAAAAAAAAAAAAAAAAAAAAAAAAAAAATTCTTACAATGAAAAAATATTTTCTGGCTGCAAAAGGTTGATAAGTCATAAAAAAAAAAAAAATCACTCATTATTTATGATGATTTCAAACTAATGCTACATACAAGAATATGAAAGCATGTACCAAACTGACTACTAAAATGGTTGAAAAAAATAAATTTACACTGAATACAAAAATAAATCCTAAACTTACTTGAGCCAAGGGAGACAACCTGAAAAAACCAGAGTGCATCAGCTGTGGATGTTGGACACAAATATGCATTAGTTCAGCCTAAAAAGAAAAGGTTTAATTCTATTAGGTAGGTATGCTTGTATAATTAGGTGAGTGCTATGGAAGAAAGATTTATTCTCCCGTTTGTATTTTCCCCATTATGGACATTAATAATTTCATGATATAATAACACCGTACTTCATAGATGGAATGGAATGGCTGAAAGGAAAAGGAATGACAAACATGCTTTTTTCTCAGAGAGACTTTTATACTTCTATGACATACACAAAACTATATATAAATATTTATACATATGCTATGCAGAGAAAAAAATATAACACAGCAAGCAAAGTGAAAGGAGAATGAAAAGATAGTTTTACATATAATATGGAGATTCTTCTGTGTTTCTGGAGAAAACATGTTTAAGACTCCAGCCAGATTGATTTACTATGTTCCAAGTGAGGACATATTCCACAAACAGGAAATGGCGAGTCTTGGGTTTTCCCAAATTGAGGACTGTGAGCCAGAGTTTCTTTATCATTTAGTTTTAAAGAATTTCTTTCTATATCTGGGGAAGATGTATTCTTCAAAGGAAACGGACTGCTGGGGGAGGCATTCAGTAGGACGAGATAAAGGTAAAACTTCTGAAAAATCTTGACATTGTCTACACAAAGCTTGTGTGATTTATATAGTATTAGTTCACCTATGGTTGATAACAAAGAAACAGAAAAATTTCTCAAGCTCAACAGAATTACTTGTAATCTTTATTCTATCTGCATTTCATTCAAATTTCACCGGATTTTCACCTTTTCCTTTAATTAACCAACATGTACTAATTTACAGGTGTAAAGTAATTAGCAAAAAAATATCCAACAAACAGAATTAACAAAGTTTGCAATAAACAATAACAAAACAAAAGAAAAGAGCAAAAATAATATTAAGCAAATAATATATGCAAAACAAAAGTAGGCAAAGCAACAGTAATGAAGCAAAAAAGTTCACAGACTAAGAATGGTGTTAACACACAAAAGGGATACAGACAAGTGATCACAGCATTCTGACTTCAAGACAAGAAAGAATAGAAATATGGCAGATGAAACTGAGAAGTGGCTTATCTTATTGGCTAGAAAGAAATCCCAGCATGCATCTATGATTTGTCTATAAATTTGAGGAGTGGGGGATGTTTTTGCAGTCATTTCTATACAAAATTGGAACGGACAACAGGGGATTTTAAAAGTAGGATGACTTGATTAATTGTTGGCTTAAGTGTATTCTAATGTAACCATCAGTAAACTGGCAAAAATCACTTATCTAGCATCCTACAAGTCCCAATAATGCCAGATTAGTGATGTTCAACCTATACTGATAGATTGAAAATAGTGTATATATTACCTATGTAAATTCATTGCAAATAGTTTTACTATAGAAATGCACTGAAAATCAGAGAAAAGAAAGAAAGGTTTTTTTTGTGATCAGGAAGTAATGCCACAGGTTCATTGCACTCATAAATCCAATCAAGGTAAAAAAACAAAAATCAAAATAGCAAAGAAAATTTTAACTATTACGAACTTCTTCAAAATCACAAAAATACCTTATTTTTGCAAGGTGGCATCGATATTTTAATAAATCACAAAAAATGTTAAAATGCTCAAAAATATCAACATGAATTCCAATTTCCTTTTCAAATTTCCTTTTCAGAATTTATTTTCTTTCTTTTCACTTGTCTGGACATTAAAAAGGAAACACTAGCAGAAGCATGAAACGCAGAGTAATCTGACAAGCCCAAAAAATATGAAGCAAAAAAACAAACAAAAAAAAACAACAACAACAAAATCTTACTTTTGGTATAATGGACAACTCCATTTCTGCAGGGTCTGTTTCACAAAGATCCAAATGCAATATTGTGCAGGCCAAGTGATTGAGGTAGCTGCAATTGTACAAAATATATCAATTCTTTTACAACTAGCTGACATGTAAAAATAATCACTGGATTAAAACAAAATATATATTAGAATTTGGTTTGTTTCTTTTGTTCCTTATTTAGAATATAATTTATGCCCTGTCATTACAACAGATAAATAATGGACCATTGCATTTTGATTTTAAAGAAAGATGGAAGAAAAGAAAGATGGAAGAAAAAAAAACATCACAGATGCTGTTTAGTATTAGTGATTAAAAGAAAGAATGAAAGGGAACATAGAGGATACATTTAAAATCTGCTTCAGTGAAATAGAAAACCTTGTCAATTTTGAATCATTTGTTACTTGTTACTTCTTTAGATAATGACTTGTATTCAATTTTTATGATTGTTATGGCAATATTTTGTTAACATTCTTTAGCTGAAATATTTAATAATGCAATAGGGAAATTTCATAGTTGTATAACTCACAAGGAACTAATTCAACCATTAACTTAAGAATTATAATACATCAGAAAATTCAAATAGGAGAAATGCAGTGAAATTTTCATGGTCAATATTAGTATCTATAAATGTGATATGTATTTAGCTTTCTTTTTAATATAATTTACTAAGTGGCATTACTTAGATAGTCTCACCCACTCAAACAAAATAGGAAAAAAGTTCAAAGGAATAATTTTTAGCGATCAGAATTCTTAGCATTCCTCAAAACCACATTTGTCAGAACAAAAAAAATATTTTATTGATTTAGAAAAAAGAAAAAAAGTGTGTGTGTGTGTGTGCATGTGGAGGGTAAAGTTGTTCATAATATTGATTGTAAAAGTCAGGAATTGATTTGACACAGAGTTATCTTGACTTGGGTTTTATTTATAAATGTCTAACCATGAAAATATGCTCACATCATTGATATCTGCATACTTTTTTTTTTATACTTTTCTTAATTCATGTAAATTTTTGTTCTTTAATTAAAAATATGGCACTACTTTAAAACTATGCATCTGTTTGTTCTTTAATGACAAAAAACATTTTTCAAAAAGAAAAAAACAATTTCTTGCGTAAAATATTGTCTTACATTAAAACATAAAAATGTACATATCCATTTGTTCTTTATTTAAAAGAAAACATTTTGTAAAATAAAGTCTGTTTTTCTATGCAGACATCAATGACATAAATACAGTTCCTTGACATTTGTAAACAAAAGGCTAATTTCAGATAACTCTGTAAAATCTGACAGGGATTGATTTGACACTGGATCAATATTAGGAAAAAGACCTCCTACTAAAATGATAGCAAATCAATTTTTCCAAATCTGACAAGTGTTACAGGTCTAAAAAAAATGTTAATCTACAAAAATTATTGCCAAAAATTTTTTTCCATATTATTTTTTTTTTTTTTTTTTTACAAGTGGACCAGTGTATTTAAGTAGTGCCTAATGAGTTTATAATAATTAAAATAGCTTGACCAGACTTGATGTTGCTTAACTTTTAACTTTTAACCAATGTTTCAACATGATGTGGTTATAACCTGAAAACTTAATAAATTGCGTTCTCCAGGATGGTTTGAAGCTATGCCCCACCCCACTTTGCAAGAGAAATTTTTATTACTTCAGTCCTGCCAGAGAGCACAATTTCTTTAAGTTTTCTCAAGTTCACAGACTAGTAGACATAATATGCACTGTTTAAAAAAACAGATGCCTATTCAAAAAATAACATTGAAAGTATAACACACGCATAACATTTTTTAAGTCACTCATTTTCTTTCTCTTTTGTCATGAGAAATGCCAGCTTGGGAAAAATTTAAGATTTCATTATTTTAAACACATGCAAATGGTTACACACACAATTCATGTTTTTGTCTTTGATCTGATGAAGCCTAACAGGCAAAATGCATAGTCAGATGTTTTTTCGAAACACACACACACACAATGCATATTTAAACAGCAGCCCTTCTTTAATACAAGTCTGATTAAAGGTCATAGATGAGAAATGTTTTTTTAGTGTTTTAGTTAACTTTTCTTTATATACTTTGGATCCAGATATAGGTTTTCTTGTGTCTTAAATAAAAAAATCTTTTTAAAATTCCTTGTATATATCATACATGTATGCACACATATATACACACACAAGAGCTGCAGCCATATTAGTGGTGGTATGGTTACAATAGATAAGATTATGAATGAACTGTACCTGCGTTTGCCTTGCTTAGTAAAAGTTTGGTCATGTTTCATAATATCTTTCATCATTGATAGAACTTTCTCTGTAAATACAAGAAAAAAGTCTATGAGAAAACTGACAAATTTACTCAAACAATGCAAGAAAATTATGAAAACAAGCCATTTAATTCCAAATGTTACAAACTATTTTAAATATTTTTAATAAGTAAATTTATTAGTAATTTTTCAGCTAGTATTTTTTTTTCATCTTAATTTCAGTTGCTTTTTATAGCAACTTCTCAAATCATCATTCTATGGCTGTTAGCAAATAGTTTGGATTGGAAAGAAAGAATGAACCTCTAGTGAGACTTATTTTTAATTCCTTTTCTTTACAAAATCTATCTTAATATGACACCAAACACTTAGTGCCTAACAGATTAATTTACAAAAACCTATCAGCTCCAGAAGCTCAAAATTAACCACAAAATTTTCATTCTTTTTACTTGAATACCTGAATCACCAACATTTTAGCATTTATCTACAGTATCTTCTTTTTATGTGCCATGTCCTTTCAGAACGTAGGCAATCATGGCTTTCTACCTCCCTCTATCCTTTGCAGCTCTCAGCAAGTTCCTTCCCTCTGCCACCTCCCCCAGATTACGTTCTATCAACCACTTTCTTAAGCCCGCTAGGTATATCATGCATTGTTCTCCCTTGTTTCTCTTTCCCTCTACTCAACCCATGAATATCAGATTCTCCAGGCCTTCCTTCCTCATTACATGTCCCAGAAACTTTAGCTGCTTCTTCCTGATGTTAAGTACAAGCAAGCCTCCTCCTTGTTTGCATCCTCTCCAAGATCTCATTGTTGCTCACATGCTCGGTCCATTATATCCTTAACATCCATCTGTAGAACTACATCTCCATCGCCTCAAGTCTCTTCTTCATCTTTGAGGAAATCGTCCAACATTCACTGCTGTAAAGAAGGAGAGATGTCACGTAACAGCTCAGTATTCTTTTCTTTGTTACCAAAGAAATCCTCCTGTCTCGCAATACTCTGCTTAGCTTTTGGAATGCATCTTTGGCCATCCCGCTACGTCTACAGATCTCAGTGTCACATTTACCATCCTCTATCAAAATGCTTTACAGTATCAATAATATTGTTTTCAGTTTTATTATTTAATGAAGCAGAATCACTCTTATTTCTCTCATTTTAATTTCAGTTGCTTTTTATTGCAACTTCTTAGACCCACATTATTCTTTACTTCTGATTCATACTGACTACTAGCAATCATAAGAGGAGGCTGAGAAGTTGTTATAAAAAGCAACTGAAATTAAGATGAAAGAAATGCTGGCCAAAAATTAATAATTATCAATCTTTCATATAATAATAAATTGGATATTACAAGAAAATATGTTTAATCGTACAATGTTATTCTGCTACAAATAGTTCAACAAATAATAGCAAAGATATTCTTGATCCAGAGGATCATCAAAAATTCCAAAATCCAAATCATTGCATCTCCCCTCCACAAAATAAAAATATCTAAACAGAGATAAGATTATAACTGCATTGAAAACAATAAAAACCATTCACCTGCAGAATAGTTTTTCAGCTGAGAAAGCAAAATGATCGAAGACACATCAAGGCCGGAACACTTATAAAACACTGACAATATTAAATCTCCTTCCTCCTGCAAACACAAATAGAAAACAATGTCTGAGAGAAATATTCAAAAGTCAATTCTTAAAGTACACAGACAGGTTTACAAAACAAATATGTCTAAACTTAGATTCACCCTAATGATTACTTATAGAAACATTATATATAAAATAGGCAGAACATTGTTACTACATTTATCATATGTATTTCATATAAAATAAGTTTGTATATTTGGGCAGAAATTTGTTCTTTTAAAAATAGTCAAAATTTATATTGTGTAATTCAAGGTTTTGACTACCATGTTTCATCACCATCAGGTGTGAGTGAGGAAGAAAATTAAGGGTGTTCTAAGCAGCAGATTGCAATGTGTTTTTTGTTGTTTTCAAGCTAAATCCAGTGAAATGTTTTTTGACTGATTTGTTTTTTATGGCCTATCACAACCCTTTTCAGGTTATTTAAAGCCAGAAAATATTTTAGATTGTAAAAATTATTTTTAGATAATTTAGTAATACACGTCTTACTATTTAACCCATAGATAGAGGGAGAAGAGGTAGATTCATACCTTTCCCAAGAATATTTGGGCATAAGGGAACATATAAACCCAACTGGAATTGGAATTCAGCTCTCTGAATAACAATTTGGAGCCATTATCCATTACACCACCTGCACATCCAAGCTTACAGCAGCTGGTATTTCCAAGCAGTCACCCATCTAGGTATTGACCAGGCTTGAGGTTGCTTAACTTTGGTGATTGTATGGGAACCAGTGTTTCAATGTAATGTGACCATAAACCAAAGATCAAGTGAGGTATTGTCAATTTTTCTTTAAGTGGTGAAAACCCAATGAAATTAATGAAGAGCTAAAGGGACAGCTGAAGTATGGATCACAAAAAAAATAAAAAAAAATAAAAAATACAAAAACAAAGTCTGAAATTACCCACAATTGCAAAAGTATTTTCGACATTATGACAAGCAAACGGAACTAGTGGATTTTTCAAACTAAAGAACTTGTGCAAATAGATTTATAAAATATGCTAGTAATATTGGAAAGGAACTGTATAGTAAAGAGTGTTCCAATAACTTGGACCAATTTTAAATTTAATTCACATTTAAAATTGGTCCAAGTTACTGGAACACCCTTTATTATTGTAATTCTTTTGATGCTTGTCAATGTTATATTAACAAATAGATATACAATAAGTAGAAGCAAAAACACTTACAATATGACCAGATATAACAAATACAATATGAATTCAAAAGGTTGATCATTTATCACTTCTTTTTTTCTGTTCAAAAACCAATGCAAAATATTAGCATCAGATTGTTTCCACTCACAGGATTTATAACAGTTTACTGTTAATAATTCAAAAATGTTATTATCATGTAATTATGACATTATTCAATAAAAACAACGTGAAGGTCATTCACCAACCTACAAAAAAAATAAAACTGACATGAATACTACAGTAATAGAGTAAAAAAATAAAATTACTTGAAAATGCAATTGGAGGATTTGCTCCTGAATTTGGTAATATTTTTTTTTACTTAATATTTGTTTAAACAAATTTCTTTTCTTTTATCATTTCACCCCAAGTAAGGTGACAATGTCACTAAGAGGCAAGGGGTTATTGAGGGTGAAAGGAAAATGAGAAGGTGTTAGTGAGAAGAAAGGACAATAAAAGAACAGGTTTCAGGAAGGCAGAAGTTGGTGATTCATGTTGTAGCATTCAATGTGTATATATTTCAATGTCAAAAGCAAGGAAAAAAAAAAAAGATCCTCAGTAGCCAGGAAATTAAATTAATATAAATCTTTGGCTGAAGGGAATCAAAGTCCTGAAACATGTACCAACATTCAATAAAAGATATATATGTTATTATACTTATAATAGCCCAATTCTGTCAATAGCATTTGCATTAATTTGTAATTACTGACAATTTTTTTTCTTTTGCAATCTATTTCTATAGTAAAATCACTAGCAATGCATTTACATTATACATATAATTGTTTATAATGTAAATGCATTGCTAATGGTTTTACTATAGAAATGGATTATATGTATAATAATTGATAATGGAAATGTAGCTAATTGGTTAGAACATCCACACACATTCTGATCATGAGACCCAGGTTTGAATTTTACCAGTCGATTTGTCAGGATGGTGACCTTGATGCTATAGGCCTGGGGAGGTGATCCCAGCATGTGGCACCTTTGGAAAGTATCTGAAAACCATACTATAGGTTGACCCAATCCTTGTGAATAAAATTTTATTGATGAAACTATTCAGAAGCTGTCAATAGTTGTGCTAGCATAAAGTCACAAGTCATCATGACCGAGGGTCTGAGTGCACCAGGCTTGTTCAAGCTGTTGATCACACCAGATGATGTGCTCTCCTAGAAACTGTAATTAAGATCCAGTCAGTATAGTTGCGGTATAAACCACAGGTGTTGAATAAATGCAAATATACCTGCTCAGAGATTAGTCACCATAGAAGAAAGATTTGCTTTGAAAAAAGTAGCCAGCCATTATTATAATAATTGTTTTTTTTTTTTTTTTTTTAATTCGAATCACCCTGATGTAATGGAATAACCTGTCACCCCCATGAGTGCCTACACTATAGGTAGTAGCTACTTATAAGTATCTCTAAGTCAACGGACTACAGAGACTAGCTAGGACCTGTTGAGTACAGCTCAGACTTACACGAGAACTACCAACCTTCCAATAGTAGCACTCACTACTGGATTGACTTGTGATGACTTTGTGCACAACTGTTACCTTTATTCTTATTGTACTGGGTTTTTAAAATAAACCTTTACTTATTTTATCCACTTTGTTTTTCAAGTATATATTCCTATTAGCACGGAAGGAATATAACACACCCCAAGCAAGGCAGTAATGCCACTAAAAAAACAAGAGGTCACATGATGCTGAAGAATTAGGAATAGAAAAATTAATGATGAGCAGAAAGGGAAGAGAGTAATCAGGAGGACAGTAGATAGCGATTGACATTGCATTTAAATTTTTGCAGATTAAAGTTGGTGGAAAGCATGGAGCTAGAATGGAATTCTACAAGTGAGAAGAAGTGAGAGAAGAAACTCTTAGCACAGAATTTACAGTTACAGCTAGCCAGCTCAACTGTAAATTTTTGAGATCTCAATGCCAGTCTAGTACTGAGCTTAAATTAAAAAAACGCTAGGTACCATAGCAAAGACATCATTCAGACAATTACCATGAAAGTATTTACAGAAAAGACATAGATAATCTTACGATGCTGGAAAAGTGACTGAAGCTGAGCTGCCAGATCAGGACCAATAATAATGCTGATTCTTTTTTGGATCTTAGCAAGGAGCTCAAGGTAAATAGCAGGGGAACTAGGCCATATGTGACAGCAATATTCTAAGCATGCATGAATGGCAGACATATAGATATGTAAGATAGATTCTGGAGAGAAAAATTGTTGAGATAGTGAACTGACTTTTTTAGCAGCTGACCTAGCAACAGAGTCAATATAGTCTTTCCACTTCATATCAGCAGAGAGCATGAGCATGAAGTTACGACAAGTCACTTTCCTGGCGGATAGCATCAGTCATGCTGATGGAAGGCAGCAAGGGGTCTCTCAGATGATTAATGGAGAGAATTGGTTGTTTTTTTTTTAATATTTACATGGTTATAGCCACATTATTATAAGTATACATAAATCATGTGAGCAGATTGTTTTACTTTATTTTAAACACATGTGAAACTGACATGTTCTTTTGAATGCAATACCTGGAGCGCTGTTGATAACATTAAAGAATCAACAAACATTTCAACCAGAATACATAAGTTGTTATTATAAAATGCCTATATAATCATTTATGCTTTTAATTTAACTTGAATCTAAGGAGGAAAAAAGTTCACTGGAAGTGTGGGAGCCTTAGCATATCACTCACCTGTGTCAGGTCACTTAAGTCATAAGTTCCAAATATTTTGTGCCGTAGATAGTGAAGAAAACCTTTGCCATTTCTAAAAGTGATTGCCTGAAAGGGATGAAGAAATATTTGTTAGTGGAAAATTCCAGGATGAGTTAAATATCATTTAAAAAAAAAAAATTTCTTAGAAAATAAATCTGATAATGGCTGAAGTATTTTGCTATCAACAGCAAATCTATGATGTTCAAGTGTCCAAACAACATTTAGTATGCTAATGACTCTTCTCAAAGTTTTAGACAATAATAGATAAATATTTACTCAGCAGTTCATAAATGCTATCAACTCATACATGACTTGGACTTCCTTATATTATAACCTGATAAGATAAACTTATGATGATATAATATTTCACTTTAGACTTTGTACAGAAACAAAACACCTTTTGGTATTATATGCCTTGCTATTCAAATCAGCATGCTCATCTTGGTTGCTATTCTCACAACGTTTCAGCCATTGTACTCTCTAGCCTTCTTCAGGTGTGTCTTCATACTTAGTAACCTTGATGGGGATAAATTGTTTTTGTTCTGCTTTCCATGCTTAGTAGATATTTCATATCAGTTAAAACTTACCAGTCTTATTCACCTAGGTGTTGCCTGTCCTTTTCTTCCAGAGAACCCGAGTATATGGCTTTTCAGCAATACCAAATCCCAGGGATTAAACTCACAAATATTAGAAGAAGGCCACAGGGGAATGTGATGTAGTGACAGGA
This sequence comes from Acanthosepion pharaonis, assembly GCA_903632075.3. Lineage (NCBI taxonomy): Eukaryota > Metazoa > Mollusca > Cephalopoda > Sepiida > Sepiidae > Acanthosepion > Acanthosepion pharaonis. Next base: position 232,352 of record CAHIKZ030005257.1, on the reverse strand, counting down.
CTGATCACTAGAACCAGAGGTTCTTTTCTAATAAAGATAATGGAGATACTGGCTGTATGAATCAGCAGAATTCAGTCAGTCTCTTGTGCATGCTAGAAGCCTTTAACTGATCTCCGTGTTTCCATCGGGTATCCCTGACAGGTCTCTGCTGCATTTGTCTTTCATGAGCTGTAAGACACTACAGGGTCAACAGTCAAAACATTGAGTATAACAACCAAGATGAGTATACAGGTTCAAATTTTAAGACATAATAATAATAATAATTCCTCATATTGAAAATTCTGACATAAATGCTTTTAGGTATCAAACACAATCAAATTGGTCAATATATAAAAAGATTCTGTTTGTGTATGTGTCTGCAAACAAGATAAAGTAAAAAGACTGTTATACTTGTTGTTCTGCATTTAGTTTTGTTACTTTCTGTAGTGCTTCTTTCAGTCGGAGCCCTGCCATATTGTAATAAGGCAGACATAGTTTCCAGTCAGATGTTGGATGCCTGCAAGACAACAACAAGACATTAATATTCAATGGAGATTGCCATGCAACTAAGCAATGTTCAATTGATGTATTCTTGTCATTTTATCTGAACACTATAAATTTGTGTCAGGAAAACTATCTTAATCAGATTGAATATTTGCCACTAACATTTCAAACAAATAATTAAAAGATAAGTTTCATTAAGTCCTTAAAATTCAAAATATGCCAAAAAAACAAAAAGAAAAGACTAAACAAAAACAAAACAGTAAATTTTAAATGAAATTAATTTTTTTTTTATTTTTTGGGCTTATCAACCCTTGCGGGCTATTTAAATCCAAAACCTATTTTGGATTGTAAGAATAATTCTTTCTTTGCAAGCGAGTATTATTGCATTAACAATTTTTTTGGAGATAAAGAATTTTTCAACATATACATTATACTATTTAACCCACAGCTGAGGAGGAGAAGAGATTTATACATTTCCCAAATGTTTAATTGAAAAACAGGTGTTCAAAAATGAAAGCATTCCAAGAACATATTTTAGCCTCTGATACTGCATATATATAAGTAGTATGTATTTACATACTACTTATATACATAAGTAGCATGTACTTATAATCATTGCAAAATGAAAACTATGTCAGTCATAAATTTCTTTGTTTTAATTTAGTGTTCTTCTACAAATTTGGTTAACAAAGATTTTTGACAAAGAATGGAATAATTCAATAAGAAAGATTAGCAGATAACATGATCATTTTTTTGTGGTTTAAAAGCAAGGATAAAAATTGCCTTTTCTAAATTTCATCATGAGAAATATAGCTAAACAAAAGAGAAATTTTTGTAAAGTACTTTTAAACAAAAGCTGATGTTTTGCTTGAAAAGTTCTAAGTTGATTATTTCCTTTTATTCTTTATTATATATAATTATTTTATAACTCATACAAGGTACAAGAGCCACTCAAGGTAGAGAGTTACAATCAATAAAAATGGTAATGCTGGATGAGGTGTATGACATGAATGGAAGAGAATGTAGCATAAAAAAATGAAGATTTGTATGGATAAAGTTATTTTTACAGTTTATCAAACATTTGCAGGTTATGTAAAGCCATAAGTATTTTTAGATTGTAAAATTTTTTTTTTAGATAATAATGATTTACTGATACAAATTCTGCTAATTAACTCATTACTGGGGGAGATGAGGTGGATTCATATATTTCACAATGGTATTTGTGCATAAGTGAATATAATGAACCCAATTGGAATTGGAATTTGGCTCTTCTATTTCCAATTCTGAAATATTATCCATTAAATACCTCCACATCAAAGCTTACAGCACCTGGTATTCCCAAGTAGTCACCCATCTAGGTACTGACCAGGCTTGATGTTACTTAACCGATGATTGTACAAGAACCATGAAGATAAAGAAAAAACATGACACCTGATCCTTAACTTAAAGAGGTCAAGATTGAAGTGTTCAAGGAAGCAACCACAAAAATGGCAGAATTATGTGCCTGAGCAAGACACCTTAAAAAGCATTATCTACTTTTTTTCAGGTTCTAAGAAAAGCATCCAAAAATAACCTAAAAGGCTTAAATTCAGGCTATAAATGGCATTCTGCTATTATGTCAATGGTATTTTTCCTCCCAAAAAGATCAAATATTTTTCATCTGTCTTTTTTTTTTTTAATCCTGATACCCTGCAGTATACTGAATCCATCGCAAAGTCTGCTGCTAAGAAAGTTGGTTCACTGACATGCTAGACAATTTTTCTCTCTTGAATCTATCTTACATATCTATAAGTCTACCATTCATCCATGCTTAGAATATTGCTGCCATATATGGTCCAGTGCGCCTGCTTTATATTTACAGATTCTTGATAAAATCCAAACAAATCAGCAATATTATTGGTCCTGACTTGATATTTTGGCTTTGGTCACTTTCCCACATCCATAAAGTTGCTTCTCTTTACCTTTTCTATGAATACTTGTTCGTATGAGCTCTTTGTTATGGTACCTAGACTTTATGAATTTAAGTGCAGTATTAGATTAACAAGGTCCCATCAGTTTACAGTTGAATTGGTTAGATGTAACTAAGTTCTACGCTGACAGTTTCTTTTCTCGTACTTCTCTCTTTCCATTTTTGATCTTCAAAAATTTAAATGCAATGTCAATTATTATCTACTGTCTTATTGATTACTCTTCTATTGTTTTCACTCCTCAATAATGCTTGCATTTTCTAATTCTCTCATTACCAAGTAACTCCTTACGTCTTAGTGGCTTTACTGCTTCACACAGAGAGAATTCGATTAAAAAAAAAAATAAATAAAGTTCCATAAGAGAAACATAGTAAAGTATAGATTTTTCTGAAAGGTAGGCCTTTATGGATTTTAGCTAAAATTGGTCTGCTTCTACTCTGGCATTTCAAATCTTTAAAATTCTCTATATTGATTATCACTAAGATGCAACATGATTATTTTAAGACAAAAGCAATTAACTGAGAAACGGTTCTTTTTTTTTTTTATTGTCTTTTACTCAAGATCACTGTTGCAATGTGGAATGAACTCTCAAGGAAATGCTTCACAGATCACTACAATCTTAACCTCTTCAGGTCAAGGGTTAACTATTATCTATCCTACATATCCTCATAATATACAGCCCTTGCTCCCTTCCTATATGCCGTTATAACATCCCCATTTACTAAGCCTCCACTAAGTAGCACTTGGGCTTTGTATTCTGTGAACAATGGTAAAAAAAAAAAAAAAAAAAAAGGACACACCACACATTTCAAATAAAACATTTCCTCATGCCCTACAATTTGTGCCCACTGTACTGTCACAACTTCGTACCCATGAAACTGCAAAATAACAACATAGTCATTGTCCGAACTATTACAATCATCTGTTGTGATTACTGAAAGTTTCATGAACTCATTAATATACAGGGTGCCCCTAAAATCTATATTTTTTACCTCCACAGATTAAACATGTTTTTGTTGAAAGAAGAAAGAATTGACTTCTTTTTCTGGGTATATGCTAAAGGAGAAGGTGTACGCAATGAAAAACACAAAAACAACACACTTGATTGAATGCATAAAGAGTGAATGTGGTAAAATTGATGTCAATGTGGAGTTATTGCATTGAGTTCATGTGAATCTTGCAAAGCGTATCAACCTTTGTATCACAAATGATAGAAATCATATTGAAAATTGTATTTGTTAATATTCCAATTCAATAAAATGTTGAAAATTTAATTTTTTGAAAATATGGATTTTTGCCTAGGGTGTCCAGACTTTAGGGACACCCTGTAGATAAATAGAGTTGCCTGAAGACTGCAAGTATGAACTCGAGCTGTCCTTCACTGGCTGTCAACTTGTGAAGCGTTTTTTTTTTTTTTTTTTGCTCTGTTTAGATAATCTAGGTGTTGAGCACTTTAATTTACTGCATAGGTAGCTTTTTGTCGTTTGGTCTCTTTTTCTTTTTTCTTTCCTTGTTTGAGATTTTTTTTTTCTTGTTTAAGGTTGTAAGTCTTTTGGCAAGTTGTCTGTTGGTCATACCAACATTGTTGGGTTTATGTACAACAATACTAAAAAAAAAACTTGTTTGGAGAAAAGTTGGTTGGAAAGCATTAAACAAAAGAGGAACAATTTTAAAAGCAAAACAGAATTAACAATGGCGAAAACAGGAAAGAATTACCAAGCATAAAAATCTCCAAGCTTCTGGCAAGATTCATCAAATAAGTCCTGATATTCTCCAAGGAATTCAATTTCAGAATCAATCACAGGTCCTCGAAGAATAAGGTGGGCTTCTTGAAGGACATGTAGGTAAGCTTCTTGCCCACTATCTTGATATTTGGTAGAGAATACAATCTGAAAACCAAAAAGAACAACACCATTTAAGATTTTATCTAAAATATACCTAACAATATTTAATAACATTGATAAAATGCACTGAAAAATGGCTCAGTGGTGAAAGCATTGGTTTGAAGATAAAAGTATGCAGAGTTCAATTATGAAGTTGGTTTGATTAAGTAATCTTAGGAGATTACCATAAAGTTGATGGTAGAGGTAAAAAAAAAATTAACCAGGAAACCAAACAAATTACCATATATTCCAGCCTCAAGAACACACACCAATTATGACTTATAAAATTTTGATAAAAATGAATAAACATAAAATTAAAGTAACCTTCAGCTTGTAGAATGAAGGGCAAATTTTCAAGACATATTTAAAGAAAAAGAAAAGACTAAATTTAATGCCAGGAAATATAACACATGCAAGCTGTATTAGCCAACAGATTTCAGGATTTAAACAATAAAATATTGGAATAAAAATTTCATGCAATTTACATCTCATATCAATATTACCAATATGGAGTAGAAACATTCTTCTAATTTATAAGTTAGAAGGACAAGGCTTAATCTGACAAAGCCCCCATAGGCCAAAAATAGTCAGCATATCAATTTCTAAATATAAGACAAATACAGCAAGAAGACGACTCTCCACTCCTTAAGCAGTCATTTAAACATTTCCAAAGTCATTTTCAAACAGAGAATGGTTTGTGTCATTTACAATTTAATTTCAAATTACATCACTAATAATACATATAGTATAAATTGTAAATATTTTAAATACATGCATTTTACATTGTCAGTGGTATTGTGTGCATGATTTTGTTTAAAGGAAAATATTTTTTTACTCATCATCTTTTCTCTACTAGCAATGTCATAAATTGCATGCAAAATAATTCTTTGTTACATATGATAATTTATGTGATATGGGGAAAAATATGAGAAAGCAGATCAAATGCCACAACATTCAAAAAACTGATTTTATATCAAATACTCTATATTATATAAAGATATCTACATAAGCAAATAAACACCAATAACAATATAAAATAAGTTTAATAAGAAAAACCTGCTTGAAAACAAGCAACAAAAACCAATTTTGAAAATAACATCTGTACTAAGTAAACACTTATCTGGAAAGTTTTTTTGCACTTTTCATTTAAAATATTGAATCTAAGATTGTTTTAATTATGCTCTATTAAGAGCATAATTGAAACAATCTTAGATTCAATATTCTTATTCTTGAGTATTCCACATTTTTTCTACTTTTGTTCACTATTTCTTCATTTACTTTCATAAAAAATTTCTGTGTATTTAAATAGAGAAAATGAACAACAAATGTTTTTTGAAGAAATAAATTCAAATTTAATTTTTTTTCTAAATTCTGAAATGGCTTTGCTTTTTTTTTTTAATTTTTCATTAATAAATAGAAAAAGTCTGATTCACATGGCTATCTTGTTAAAATGTAATAAAAATTCAAAAATGTCAAATTCAGTTTTTGTTTTAAACAAGATTAATATATCAGTTTTATTTGAAAAATGGAAAGAAATATATGTATAGAAATAATAACAAATGTTAAAAAATAAAACCAAAAGCTAAGTTAATATTCAAAAGATAATTTTACCCAAATATTTCAGTAGCAGTATACTGGCAGATTGGTATGTTGTTTACCTGTTTATCTCCATATTGGAGGTTTGCATCAGGGTAAGGTATATATATATATATATATATATATATATATATATATATATATATATATATATATATATATATATATATATGTGTGTGTTTTTGTTGAAACAAAACAACCAAATAACTGAAAGTAAATTTGACTTTGGTCCAAGATAATTATTGTGGCAAAAATAAAAAATAGCCCATAGCAAAAGGTATTAAAGTTTTGATTGTTATATAAACAACATGCACTGAAGACAATCTCCAAGATAATCTCACTTTGTACAGATTTAGAAACTGTAAACTATTTTTTTTCTTTCTTTGTTAGTTTAGTTTGACTATTAAATCCTCACAGAAGCTATTTAATAATAGCTCAAAACACAAGGTAATAAAAAGCAGTTACAAATAAAAGCCACAAATTTGCAAACAAAAACCATTGGAAACAATGTACAAATGTACAACATTTTACACAGAACTAAAAAAAATATAGTCACATGAATTTATTTGGTCTCTAGTTTATATAGAATTGGAAGTTTTTACTATGAAAATTTTATGCAATTGCATGAGTGGGAGTTTGTGTATTGTTAAATATTAACAAAGAAATCCAACCTAGAAATATGAAATGAAAAAGCCAAGAAATAAAAACAAACACATGCACAAACACATGAGCACAGCATCTAAATTTCAATTTTAAAAAGTGGAATTATTCAGCCTCCCTTCAAAAAGAATTTAGAAACAGAAACATCTGAAATGAGACTAATTCATTGGTTGATTGATTTGTTTAATGGCATATCAACTCCTTATGGGTCATTTAATGCCAAAATTTAATTTTCTTGGGAGTTTTGAAGTAATAAAAATATGATATATGTTATTCTGCTTTCACAATTGAATACATGGTAGATAATACTCAGCTTTTGTGCATATACACGTTGTGTGGACATAATTATTAGATGTACTGATATGTGCATTTTATATTGTAGCTTTGTTGATGTTATATTTTGGAATTCAGTTTGATATCTTTATTGTAGGATATTACATGGATTAATATCATGAAAGTTCTTTCATATTGGATGTCTGGTTGATTTTTAGTGATATATCAACACCTCTATGAGTCATTTAATACTGAAATCTAAATATTTTGAACAATTTTATGGCTTCAATTAAATATTTTGAACAGAGTTGTATGTATTCAACTACAGATAAATTATATTGTTGGTCATCTTGCTATAAATATAATTTCATAGTGTTTTGTATTTGTTTGTGGGGTGAGGTTCATTATTCGCCCATACTTTGGACACTAACAGGTGCTACTACCCCAGGTCAGGTGGACCTGGGAACAACAGCAACTAAGAGTTGATTCCACACTCCTCAAAACCCCCAACCTTCTGATCAGAGGCTTTGCTGCTAGATGTAGTTTATTGTCATACCCAGGACACTATCATTGGTTGAGATTTTATCCACAAACAATTCAAACAAATAAAATAGTAACGGTGAGATTAGACGTTTCCATGCAGGGAACATTCAGTATTCAAAGATTGAACAGTCATTGTCGGTTAAGATTTATATAATCTTTGTCTTAAACCAGTTTTTCAGAAAAATAGACTTCAAGACCACCATTATTACTTTTTCTAGTACTGATGGGAGTTTCCTTGCAATCCTTTTGTTTTTGGTAGTGTGTAAAGTTAACAGCTTGATTATATTATTACTTTATATTCTAGTTAGATGTGTTAACCATTTCTTCAGAAGAGAACTAGCGAAGTCTAGTTCAGGTATAAACAAATAACTAGCAATGACAAACACAGATAATATGTGACAAAGATGTAATAATGAATGGAAAAAGTTAAAATAAATATGTACAACACTTGTTCAGAGTGAGAAGTAATATTTATTTGCAGTGACAATAAACCTAAGGCAATCATTTCAACCACAGATTTGTCAATAGGAGTAGATAGGTTTGCCTATTATCCAGTTCATACTCTTTCCCAGTCTTTTGAACAGGAGTAATCACTTGTTTCCTATTTAGGATTGGGTTTCCAGTTCATTCTATAGTCTTTTCATTCTCCTTCACTCCCCTTTGTGCCCTAGTGGTATTATCACCTTGCTCGGTGTAAATTAATTAAAAAAAAAAACAAAATTCCTAATACTTTGATTTGTAGAAAAAAAGGGTTACAGTTAATATTTCCATGCAACTTTTGATTTGTGATGCTACAAAATGCCTCACAATTCTGAAGAATCTGAATAGTCTGTGATTATGACAATTCCAATAACAAAATAAATCATTCATCCAATTTTTACAACTCCATTAAATTTATTTTTTTTTAAATCCCGATTCCATACAAAAATTCAACAAGAAACATTTTTTTTCTTTTTTAGACACTTCAAATTCAGAGCCAGAATCAAAATTAAATAAAAAAGAATTTTTCAAGATTCCTAAAGAGCATTCTTATTCTTATGCAGCGCTTTACAGAAAACAAATAAATTTTACCATAACTCATATTGTATATATAGATTGTTTAAAACTTTTGACAGCATTGACACACTTTTTTTTTACAGGTCAAGAAAACAAAAGAAATAATCCAAACAAAGAAATCTTCTTGAAAAGTAGAAACTATCAAAATACAAACATCTGTTCTAAACCATCACAGAGAAATACGACACAAAAACGAGAGGTGGTGTTTAGTCGTGTATGTAAATCTGTACGATAAGAAAAAGAAGTTTTTCTAATCAAATTTCAAGGCTATTTTTATAAATAACATTTTTACTTGTGATTGCAATAACTGAAACAATTATTAGTCATTCTAAAATATTTTCACAAAATTTGGCTTATTACAATAAACATTATATTTAGTGAGTACCCTGTCTATTAAATAAAATATGCTTAAACAATGAGTTTCTGCATGAGTGTGTATATGGATGCGTGAGTGTGTATAGGTATACGTGCATGTATATATAAGGGTTGATTGATAAATAAGAACTCAGATTCTATAAAACCAGTTATAGACCAGATAAAATAATGAAACTACTATCAAAATAAAGTAAATTTATTTTTCTTCAAAATTACAAGCTTATTTTTCAACATAGTCACTATTCAGTGATATTTTCCTAAAGACAGTAGGAAACCTTACTTATCAATCAACTCTAGAGAAACACACGTTTACCCCCATTATTCAAAAATAAGCGTTCCTATGAAACATTTTGTAAGCTCAAATGGAATTTAAGCAAAGAAGTAATTAATGTCAATTTACAAAGGGAAAAATTTTTTAGATTCACAGACTGAAAAAATTGTTAAAATTGACAATGCTGTAGCATTTGCAGAAAATGACATTAATTTTCAAATTACGGGCAGGTTTGCAGAATGCTTTGTGTGTCAACAAAGATAAATGTGTGAGGTTAAGCAATCAAGCATACTGTCATATCAACAACAGATGATGATGACCTTCAATGTTGAGGCAGACAGATATAGGCTATTTTGGGGGAACTTGGGAATGCTCAAAAATTGTTCCCATATAAATTAATGGAAGTACTTGTTTGCTTTATGCCATTTTGGATAACGGGGAAACCTGTCCTAATGAAGGTCTTTTACAAGAGTAAAATAGCATAATGTGAATTTTTGAAAGGAGAGGTGCTGAAAAATTCTGTCAGATTTTGAGAACTTTTCATCAACCTCTCTTGTATATATATTTATTTTTATACATTAACATTTTTCTTCTTTTTTTAATGCCACATTCCTTCAGAACCTAGAGGATCATGATTCTCTAAATTTGTTTCCTTTATCTCTGAAAACTACTCCACTATCTTTCTTAGGTAAAGTAGTGGAGTAGTTTTCTTGTCACTTTCTCCACAAATTTAACTTAGTGTAGTCTTCTCTTTGACTGGTAGCCACCTAACACTGTAGAGGCTAGTCTACTCATTTAATCCAGAGTTGGAGGAAGGGAGAAGAAATGAGTTCATGCCTTTCCCAAAAAGCATTTGTGTGACAAGTGAATGCAGCAGACTAGGGTGGAATCTGAACAGTCAGTAACTGTTATGCTATTTGATATTTTGCTTGGATCTCATCAGTTAACCAATGTGAGACCAAGTACAATTCACTAATATTTTTTGCCTCAATTTCAATGTTTGTATAAAAAGAAAATGTAAATATGAATAAAGCAATTACAGAATTTTAAAAACATTTTCCCTCTACTCATTGTACAAATATCAATTTTCAAACTTAATTTTTTTAAAGTTATCTTTCTATTATGTAAAAAGATAATAGAAAGTCAATTTAAAAAAAAAGACTAATTTTAGAAAAAAATTACTTGAAGGCAGCAAATTCAAGAATAGGTAAAAAAAGAAAATGTGCTGCTTACAATCCTGTATGGGAATGACAGCAAAAACATCTCGCTCCACAAATTTATAGACAAACTGTACAGATGCATGCTGGGATTTTTTCCTAGATAGGCCACTTCTCAATCTTATCTGCCATTTTTTTTTTGTCTTCAAATCAGAACACTGCAATCAATTGTCTATATTCCTTCTTTGTGTTAACGCCATTTTTACTTTGTGAACTTTTTTGCCTCATTACTGTTATTTTGCCTACTTTTGTCTTGTATTTATTGTTTGCTTTGTATTATTTTTGCCCTGTTCTTTTCTTTCTTTTGTTATTGCTTATTGCAAACTTTGTCAATTCTGTTTGTTGGGCATTTCTATCAATTACATTTAACTATGGCCACTTACTCTACAAATTGGATTTTTTTCTGCTTCTGTTAAAAAAATTAAATGTCATTTTCATGTTTTTGATAACTTCAAATACTGTCATAAGTATTAAATAAAATGATATTTTTAATATGAGATATAGTAAAAGAGACCAAATCAAGACAAAATAGATGCAGTGATTCATTAATATTCAGTGCATGCTGATAGAAAGAAGAAAAGCCTTAAAAATAAAACAATACTCACCCACATCTGAATACAGATAAAAATACAACAAAAAAAAGTTTCATTTTATAAAAATGTTTTTTTTTGTTTTATTAAAAAAGAAGATACAAAAAATGGAACACTATATTCAACACCAGAGTGTAATTACCAGAGTCAGAGAGAATTTTCTTTAAGTGGTTTATTTAAAATATTAGCCAGAAAAAAAAGCTACAGAAGAAAATAAAAAAGAAGCTTTTTCAGAAAGAAGAAAAATATCCACAAGACAAGGACATTTTTAAAAGATTCTTTTTCTCAAATTTCAACAACAGTGTTTGGTTTTTGTATTGTATAACTGTTAGTACTGAACCAAATACATTGGTAATCAATTAAATCAAGAATAGCTTATATAAACACAGTAGATATACTACAGAAAACTGGAGAAATTATTTTAGAAAATCCTTGAATTTTATATATTTACAACCTGTAAACACAGAAATCTGATTTACATTCAGACTAATGTTCTTATCTTTATCATGTTTTGGCTGTTGTACCCACTGACCTTCATCAGATCACAATCCAGGTAATCTTTAGGGAGTTTCAAATTGAATCCTTTATTTAATTTACAAAGGTAGCTTGTTCTTATTCCACTATCCATGTCCAGAGATTGCTCGTCTTGTTCTTTTTAGTACTGCTCAGTTATTGCTCACCTTGAAAGTTACCCAGATTGAGGAACACCTGAATCAGGCTGGAGGGCAATGGTTTTATCATGATAGTAAAAAACAAAGATGAAGACAATAGCTTGGATGTAAATAATAACTCATCCCAGAAATTCAGAAATCTGAACTCCACTGAATTTTGTTGGTGATTAAAAAGTCAGAAAAAGAATTTAATTCTGAAAAGCTACATTAAAGCCAAAACACGTAAGCAAAATAAAGAATGAAGTTATTTCTTAAAAAGCAAAAATAACAGATGCATTATTTTTTTTAGTAAAAACAAAAGAAAAAAAAAAACTATCATTGTTAAACTGGTTTTTGTTCATTAAAAATTATGAAAATTTTTTTTCACAGATTTTGCAGAAATTGGAATTATTGTCAAATTCTGATGAAACTGTTTTTACTATTGATCTACAAAATTAGGATTTTTCCTGTCATTGAAAATGGAAAGATCAAATGAAATATATCTGATTTGGTTACTGAATATAAAAAACAAACAAAGAATAAATAAGTGAAAGAATTTAATGCAATATATTCAATTCAAGAAGCATGGAAAAATTCATCAGAGGAAATATTTTCAAAAACTAATTAAACATGCTAACTATAAAGAGTGTCTGGAAAACAAATAAAAAAAAACATCTTTCGGTATTTGTAATACAATAGCATTCATAAATATTTTTCCTATTAAAAAAGAAAGCCATTTCTTTAAAGCAGTCTTTCAGAAATTGGATTGTTAAACAAAATGAATAGAGAAATTATTTTCAATCCATCTTGGTCTTGTCATGAAGTAGAAATTTTTTTTTTTTTATTACTTTGTGATATTTTGACAAATTTTTTTTTTTTAATGCCATCTCCCTTTAGGATGTAGGCAAACATGGCTCTCCACAGATTTTTATCTATTTTATTATTCTCTCTCTTTAATAATGTTTTTCTTTATCTCATATTCTCTAACATTCAGTAACTGCTTGTGTCTTAGTGGCTTTATTGCCTTGCTCAGTGTGAAATGATAAAAGAAAAAAAAAAGATTCCTTTTCTTTATTATCTACGAATTGCCATGGCTTCTGGGAAATAAAGTAGAATGGTTTCCCATTAGCATCTCCACAATTTTGAATTCAGTGTTGTCCTTTTAAACTGGTTATCACTTAAGACTAGAAAGCCTACTCTACTCTGATATTTAACCCACAGTTTGGTGGGGGTAGGAAGAAGAAATGGATTAGTGCAAAAGTGAACTCAACAGACAAGGCTCAAATTTGAACTTGGCTCACAAATTCTGTTTTCCACACTGATAGCTGTTACACTATCTATTTTTTTTACCAATACAGAGGTAGAAAAATGAATAACAACAAATGGCAACTAACTGATTCATCATAGTGAAATACAAGGTCAAACAGGAAATATCAAGTATTTTTTACACAGCCTAATACTAAAAAGGTATCAATACAGTGGTATTAACAAGCTAAGATGAGTTGGCTATGTAGCATTTTTCCAAATAGGTAAAGATAACGGACAAAAATTAAAAACTATATCATATATCAAATTGATAAAAACAATCACAGCAAAGGTTTTCCTCAAATCTATTTTAAATTTGAAACTTAAATTTTGAAATTTAAATTTAAAATTTGTAAATAATTTACTCAATATTTACATTTGTATTATTCTCATCTTTGTTGTTGTTGTTATCATGGCATTTTAGCTCCAGCCTTCATCTGATGCATATCAATACAGGTAACCTACAGAGAATTCTGAAATGAACTCTTTATGTAATCTATAGCTTAGTGGATTGGTTTGTGAATATGAGTGACATAGTAATTGTGAGTTCAATCCCTGGGCTGGGCAGTGTTTACTGGGACTCAGTGAAAATAGTGTGAGCAATAATTGAGCAGTACTAAAAATAAGAACTATACGAGATATCCCTAAACATGAACAGTGGAATGAGAACAATCTACCTCGATAGATTAAATAAAGGGTTCATTTTTGAATTCCCTATAGGTACCTGGATCAATATACACCTGATGAAGGCTGGAAGATACAAAGGCCAAAATATTGTGATAACAACAACAATACAAATGTAAATAATGTAATTATATTTTAGATATTCAGAGAAATAAAAAGGTGTCAAATTAAACTGACATCAGGAAGATATGGTTTAAGAAGCAAACAAAAATTCATAGTCAGTCAGTCACAATACATTTACACAGAGTCTGTCTATATTTCTGAGATGAGGTATTATGTACAGTATTTACATTAGTCAGACTATTGTCCTCATCTTTGTCGCCATATTTGTCACAACGTTTCGGCCGTTGTACACTCCGGCCTTCTTCAGGTGGTTGGAATTTCAAACTGAACCCTTTATTTCGATCACTGGGGTAGACTGTTCTAGTTCCACATGCCATGTTTGATGGATGTCAGTTATCAGTTATCTCCTGCTAATTTTCCCTCTGAAAGTTCCCCACTGCCTTAACCGTTGGTTAGATCCAGTGACAGACCCAAAGAGTGTGATTTCAATACCCGGTTAAGTATGCGTATGACTGTACACTTATTTCTGTGGGTTTCTTTATCCCGTTTTTTTTCGCCTAATATATAATGAAACTATTATCGACTTATATGATTAAAATATATTTTTATTGATATTTGTGGTTTTGGAATTTTCGTTTTAATATATGAAATAATATTATTTTTAACCATTTTTATCTTTGTATATTTGCCCCCTTAAGTTATAATTTAACAAGTGGTTAGCATTTATTTAATGATACTATAAGTCTTAAATATTTATTGGTTGTGGCATCTGATTGTCTAGGTCATTGTCTGTGGATGTGAGTACGTGTATTTATCAGTGTCTATGTGTATGTAGAGTGCATTCACATTTAATTGTGTGTGTGTATAGGTGTTGGTTTCCCCGTTTCCTTTTTTCATAAAGGGCTGTAGAGATGTTCCTGTCTCGTCGCTTTTTTTTTTTTTTTTTTTGTATATATATATATATATATATATATATATATATAATATATCTTAAATATGTCTTATGTACTATAATCTGATTGTGTTTTTTGTTGTTTTATGCGCGTGAGTTTAAGACCACATTCACACACTTTAGAATATAAAATATATATACAGGTATTGTCAAATGACCGGATATATTGTAGCGTCTTGTCGAACGTAATTTCAACGAAGAAATAAATTGAATAACATATGTATTTTTTCTTTTCTCAATAATTTTGTAGTTTTTAAACTTAATAGTGATTAAATTTAGATTTTAAATTTGCCAGTTTTTAATTTTAATATTAAATTTTATCATATACTTTTATAATTATTGGTTAGTATAAATTATTTTTAATATTACCCGTATTTTAAAGATCTGAATAGCTATTATAACATGATTTCGTTGTCAAGCTTTTGAATCTTTCTATACTTGGTTTTTGATTGGTTATTCTAGCTTTTGTAACAATGTTTCCTCCTAGTGTAGGATCGTTAATTAATTTGAAACTTTTAAAACCATTTATCACTTGATAAGACACCGAGGGTGTTGAAACAAAATGGCTATTTTTGTAGTGATTTTATAACATACTTATGTTATGAATTTTTTTTATAAATAATAATTATATCTGCTCTACTTTGTATTGAGCACTCTTTTAAGAATAGTAATTGTTGGTTATTGGAATTCATTCTGTATATACCAATTATATACTTATATATATATATTCGGATCAAATAAAGATCAGGATCTGATAGGATAAAGGAAACATTTCCTATTTGTTCTTTATCTCATCATATATATATATATATATATATATATATATACACACACACTGAAAAGTTTTCAATCTGACTCACTTCTTGAAATCTGACCAAATATCAGAAGTCATTTGTGAAGAGCTGAGAATATTTCAACACTTCCCTGTGTGATATCTATCTATTTCCTATTTTTCCTCTGGTACCAATTTGTTCTACTGCAAGTTGAGCTATCCGAGGTTTTTCCAAACAGGTACTACCATACATTATTTACATTATTCGGACTATTGTTCTCATCTTTGTCACCATATTTATTACAACGTTTCGGGCATTGTACACTCCAGCCTTCTTCAGGTGGTTGGAATGTCGAACTTAACCCTTTATCTCACTCACTGGGGTAGACTGTTCTAGTTCCATGTGCCATGTTTAATGGATGTCAATTATCAGTTATCTCCTGTTAATTTCCCTCTGAAAGTTCTCCACCACCTGAAGAAGGCTGGAGCATACAATGGCCGAAACGTTGTAATAAATATGGTGACAAAGATGAGGACAATAGTCCGAATAAGGTAAATAATGTACATAATACCTCATCTCAGAATTATAGACAGATACTGAAGTACTACCATATATATATATATATATATATATATATACACACACACACACACACAAATTGGGACCAAATACAGATCAGAAACCGATAGGATAAAGGAAACATTTCCTATTTGTTCTTTATCCTATGTAATAGTTTTTGCAACAACATGAGGTACTAAATCAAATTGTTCAAATATTTCAACATGTGAATTTTTCAAAATTGTATCCGCTGTGCTTTTATATTTTAACAGATAATATTGTGAAGGTTGGCACAGAAGGTTGATATTTACATTCAAAATAAATGAACGCTAAGCAAATATTGCTTCAGAAGATTTCTCTTTTATGAATGCAAATTCTATGCTTCTTGTGTGACAGAGTTCATAGCTCACGATATGTTGGAACAGAAAGTAAGGTTCCTCCTTTGTAGTAGGCAGTTGTCCTGCCTGATTAGTTCTTTAGTGGTTAGAGAAGTGGATCAGTAGACAGAAGTAACAAATGTATGCTGGGATTTCTTCCTAGCTAATAAGATAGGCCACTTGCCAGTTCCATCTGACTCAGTCCTGGTCTGTCTTGTCTTGAAGTCAGAATACTACGTTCACTTGTCCAAACTTGTTTTATGTGTCAACTCCAATTCTTAGTTTGTGAATAATTTGCCATATTACTGTTGCTTTGCCTTCTTACTGTTGATTTGCCTTGCATATATTGTTTGCTTGCTTTATATTATTTTTTGTTGTGTTCTTTTTTCTTTTTCTTGTTATTGAAAACTGTCAATTCTGTTTGTTAGGCAGTTCTGCCATTTATTTACATTTAACCATGACCAGTCACTCTACATAACACACTCAGCAATTTATTTTAAAACTATTTCTATTGTAATTAAATCTGTTATATTTAACAAGGATGGATCCCAAAATATGTAGCCAGAGTTATCATCTGGAATTTTCTGTCCAGTGTTTGGTCTCTGCAATCAATGGTTAAGAACACTGACCAAGAACAAGGTTATGTTGAAAAATAAATATTGGTTGCATAAAATAAATATTTTTCTTTCATTAGGCTACAGATGTATTGATTTACCTTCATCTTGTAAGCATTATGTCAGGTTAGTGAGCTTCATTACGCAACAGGAAAACTGGAGCTTAAAAATTAAATCACTGAAAGTATATTCCACAAAAATTCTGTATTTATAAAATCATTAACACCTAAGCAGTATAAATAATTATAAAGAAACTTACAAATAAAAAAATAAGACTTACCAGGTCCTTGTACGTGTCCATTGCAGTGTACGGCTCTAAGGCATACAGACTCCACATTGTGTTACTATAGAAATTAAAATAAAACAATACAGTCAATATCTTTTAACTGAGTCAAAGAAACAGTTTTTTTACTAATATTAAGTCAAAAATGTAAGTAAAAGTTAATTTTGTCTTTGTTTGCCCTACAATAGTCAAATAAATAGCATTACTATTCACTGGCTTCAGAAGTTTATATGAGGATTGTTGCCAGACATAGGGTCTTTCAGAAGCCACTCTTCTTGACCCAGGGCAGCACTACCTCCACAAGGCACTTGATGCCACACAAGCAGAATAACCCAGTTCTGGCTATCAGATCATTTCTGCGACCACATCATCTCTGACATCTGGCCATCTAACTCCCCAGACTGCAAACCCCTTGATTATTATGTGTGGGGCTCAGTTGACCAAGAGACCAATAAAACTCCTTGTAACACCAAAGATGAAGGCAAGGATTATGGCAGCATTCACCAATTTAAACAAGGGGACCATCCAAAACAGGTGAAGGAGATTCCAAAGACATCTGAAGACCATGGTTGAAGCCAATGGCAAATTTATTGAATAAATTCACTCTTTAGTATTTCAAGATATTTTTATATAATTTTGTTAAATATATCTGTTAAAATGAGGTGTTAGTTTATTTTCATTTTTGCATAATTTAGACAATAATCTATCCATAGATCCCTGTATAGTACAAATATGTGGCATTTCAACTACATTATCAGGCAAAGCCACTGGATGGAAATTTTACCTCTCCAGGGGTGGACTGGCCAGGGTATGAGCTTGCTCAATGGCAAGTGGGTGCCCTATATTAAATAAAAATGCAATAAAGAAACAAACACAGACAACTGTTTTAGTAATAAAATGACTAAGAACTTTATAAAGTTATCTGCACACTATCATTTACTCAAGTCGAATGTGAGAGGACATTTTCAAAGCTGAAGATCATAAAGACAAGGTTAAGAAATTTACAGTCTTGGAATCATACATATTATCCATTGAAAAGGAATTGTTAGATGAAGAAGGAATTATTGGCAAATTCACATAATCATTGATTTTTCTTAATATAGTGGACTGCATACAATGCTCTATTATGCTATTGAATTATCTGCTAGAGTGTATACTGTGCAGTAAAATATTTAAAAATATCAACCAATTACTTAAAATTTAAAACAATAAAAAAAGATTCAACTGATAACCTGTATTTACTTTTGGTATCAACAGCCAGTAATATGTACAGTACATGTACACTGTAATTACTAAGAAATACATATTTTTTTTTTGTACAAAAATTCTAATTGTACCCTTTTTTTCTATATGTATTTTTTGAAAATTTGATTTATTCATTATGAAAATTAAATAACATTGTAGTTGTGGGTGGGCACCCTTTGTCTCCTGGCAATCAATATTTTTAGACACAGTCCGTCACTGGAAAATGTTTTACACACACACACACACACAAAAGAAAAAAAAAAATCATAGATATATGGGTGCACACTGCATTTTACTTATGTAGATTTTACTAACCTGGATTCTGTGAATTTTGACAGCAAGATGACATGAGATTCCATAATAGTACCAAGAGGTGAATCTATCACAGAAACTTCAACCGCACCTAAAAATGGCTGTAACCCACATAGACAAGGTTCAAGGTCAACAGGAGGTATTGTCTATAAAGAAAAAAGTGATAAATACTTTTATTGTGAAGATCCATGTTAGACAAAGAGAAACTTAGAAAGGTTACATTATTTCCATCAAGATGAAATTGCAAATGTTTCGATTATATTGTTTTCCACATATTGGTTTTGCTGCTCAAAACTATGTCACGATCATTCTGGAAAGATGTTCTGCCTACCCATCATATTAGTTTTGTAATTTATAAATTCAGATGTCAATGTGATACTAACTATGTAGGCAGAACAAGTCAAAGGTTGAAAGCACAGATCAACCAACACTTACCAGCCATTATTTGTAAGGGAAAGGGGGACAATTTACACTTGTGCATTAATATATACATTTGATAAATAACCAGTTGTGTACCTGGTCTTATAGCCCGGACATGTTCTCAGTGATGAGTAAGGCTAATACTGATCACTTGAATGTTTTGAAATCAGTATATATTAAGTCTTACCAGCCATCTCTCTGTAAGCAGAAGGAATGGTTGGTGAGCTTAAAAAGGTAATTAGCCTTTAATTTTATTTTTTGTATACAACATTTTAGGGTTATATAAATTTTTAGTCACTGTTCACATTTTTTGATTGATTTTTGCTCTGTGAGATGTTCAAAAACCTATTTAGCTGTTTTTAATCATTATTATATTTTGGTATTACCAGTTTACAGTAATATATTTTTTTGTTACCCTTTCTTTTTTATATGAATTATTTCTTTTTCTTTTATTATGAAATGCTTTTTAATATATTTGATATGTTTGCTTTTATTGGTCAAATAGAACTTTGTATAAGAACATTGAACTATATCTATATGCATAAAAGACTATTTGCATTATTGTGCATATTATATATATATATATATATATATATATATATATATATATATATATATATATATATTATCAACCTTTAGTAGTTATTTAAATCCAGAAAATATTTTTTAGATTGTAGGAATTTTGGGGAGATAATAATGATT
>CAHIKZ030005257.1:70000-207500 GCA_903632075.3 Acanthosepion pharaonis | reverse complement strand
GCATTGTTTGGGGATTCGTGTCCTTCAGCTGGAAACAAACATTCACATGACACATTACATGTTTTATAAATGCATCAGAAATTAAAACTAAAAGTGTAAATGTGTTGAATGCTATAATTATTTGTATATAATACATGTTTCATTTTCAGATTTATATGTCTAAAGGTTAGAGATACAGAAAACATATTGATTGACCTATTTTTTTTATTTCTTTAAAAAAAAAAAAAAAAAAAGGAATTTTTTTTTTTCCATCATGCCCCAAGTAAGACAATAAAACCACTAAGATGCAAGGGGTTAAAGAAACAAAAACACTATTAAGGAGAGAGAATAAGTTAAAAAAAAAAAAAAAAGAATTAATAGAAGATATTGATTGACATTATATTTAAATTTTTGAAGAGCAAAGTTGACTGGGAAGCAAGAAGTTGGAAGAGAGTTCTACAAACAAAAAAAGTGATAGAAGAAACAGTCATCATAGAACTTATGATTACTTCTAGCCATTTCAACTGTAAAATGATTAGATCTTGTTGCCAATCTCATATTGTGCTTAATTTCTTAGTCTAGATATCACAGAGGAAAGTTCATCAGAACAATTACCATGAAAGTATTTGTAGCAAAGACAGAGAGAAGCTACATTATGGCAGTGGGAAAGTGAAAGAAAATTAGAGAAAAAATTCAAATGAACAAAATATTTTCAAATTTTTGTGTGTATTTTTATGAGAATTGTATGAATGGATAATATAATGGTTATCAGTGTAGAAAATGGAATCAGTGTGCCGAGTTCAAATTTCATCAGTTTTATCTCATTCACTTTGCACTAATGTCATCGGAAAAGACATTAATCTATCTTCCTCCAGCTATGGGTTAAACAACAGCAAGCTAGGCTGGGTTCTCTTAAGCTTGAGTGGCAGCCAGTTTAGGAGAAGAAGAACCTTGAATTCTAACAGTTTTGCTAGTTCTACATAAGCCTTCTTCATTTCGATAATCAAATCATCTTTGTGAGTAATCTAGCATCTCAATTCTAAACTGAACTGTTGGGCCCCATCCACTGAAACTGATGGGAGGGTCCATGAATAATTGGATGTTTGGAATAAATCGTTATTGAAAAGATTTATTTTTGTTTATGTAGCATACTACATAAACAAAAATAAATCTTCTTTTCAATAACCAAGACTTAAAAAAAATAAATATTCTTTTTATGAAACCTAAAAATCCTTTAGCTTTCAATTAAAGCTAAAATGAAATTTTCAAGAAAGATTCATTTTAAAATTTACATATACCAAATTAGTAGAGGTACCGATAAAGGATTTAAAATTTACTATTTCCAGTAAGCTAAATACTCTATGGTATATTTCAAATGGAAATTATATTGATCGGAATCGATTTTTTCCCCCCGTAAAATCGATAAAAATCGGCACATTTTGACATATTTGTAAACAAAAATTAATTCTTGGTTTGAAAAAATCTTGCAAAAATAAAATATATATTTCTGAAACATTATTTGAGGAAAATTAGCAAATTTAAAGTTAAATTAATCCGATTTGAAACAAATATTAATTATAGAATAAAATGATGTATACAAGCATTTTTTAACCATGGGGTTTTATTTTTCTTATGCATTAATCAATTTATTGACAGCTGATTGACTGCTGAACGTGTTCATAACTAGATATCTCAGAGGCCTTTGACAAGGTGTGGCACAAAAGCTATGGAATCACTGGAAGGGTTTTCTCTATTACAAAATCCTTCCTAACAGGTAGATTCCTGAAGGTTGTTATTAATGGCCAGTCTTACAACCCTCTTTTTGGTTTACATAAATGATCTACCTAAGAATATCTGATCATTTGCAAACATTTATGCTGATGATACGATGATATACAGGAACACCTCTAAAAGTCTTGATGATCAGAGATTGGCAGCTGACCTCTTTTACGATCTAGCACTAACTTCCCAGTAGGGGAGGGGAGACTGGCTTGTTACATTTAATGCCTCTAAAACCAAACTGGTTACATTCCATCACCACTGATCATACCTCGAACTACTGCAAGTCACAATGAATAGATAACCCCTCAAGGAGTCACCATGTCTCATGAGGATATTGGGCCTCAAACTCACATCCGATCTCAAGTGGAATTCATATATACGATCCATTGCTAAAGATGCAGATAAAATGATCGGTTCTCTGTCCTGCTCCAGTAAGTACCTGATTCCTCATGATATCCTCGACTTTTATAACAGCCAGATCAGGCTGAAAATGTAGTATTGTTGCCATATTTGGGCAGGAGCTACTCAGACCTCATTTTCCAGTCTTGATGGAGTTCAAAAGTGTCCTTGTGGGAGAAGAATTAGTTTCCACACTCCTACCTCTCTATCTCACAGGCAGGATGTATCAAATCTCTCACTGCTCTATTGCTACTATCATGGAAAATGCTTGGACAAACTGCACCTCCTGGTTCCACCAGGTCAGATCTTCATGGCGAGGACCCGCCATCCAACTTAAATAGTAGCAAACCACCCACATTTGTTCGGTATTCCATCAGCAAGATTAAGTTCCACTCAAACAGCTTCTTTCTGCAAACCACTGCCCTATGGAACAGACTCCCTAGAGGACGTTTCCCTAATCACTACAACTTTAACCTGTTCAAGTCTAGAGTCAATCGTTATCTTCCCCTCCATATAAACTATCCCCTATTGTAACCCTCTACCTCAAGTGGTCCCATGCCTTGTACAGAGTGAACCCTACTGTAAAAAAAAAAAAAAAAAAAAAAAAAGATGATGGAGCAGATAAGTTTCATATGAGGGATTTTTTCTTCCCATAAGTGGAAACAACCCTTAAAACACGCGACTTTTTAATGATAACATTATAGGTTTGGACATCCATACTTTGAAATTCTGCATGTAGATCATATATACAAAAACAAATCGGAATTCCTTTAAAAAAATTTGGGGTTGTCAGATTGTAATAAGCTTTACAATATACAATTAGTAAATATAGTTTTACTTAATAACAATATTTTCTAAGAGTCATCTCATTGAAAATGAATTTTAAAAGATTTAAAAACTGTATAAATTATTCAGTTTAAAATTGTAAAAAGTGAAAAATCTTGTAAAAATTCATTTTTCATCAAATGATATTGTCTTTAATTTATATTATTCATAAAAGCAATTAAAAGTTTCACTAATTAAACAATGTTTTAGTTTTATTGCGTTTTTTATTTTTTGATTCAGAACAGATTTTCAGTAAGAAAAGTTTTCATAACATTAAGTGGAGGGGGGTAAAAAATTTTGTATCAAGATTTCTAAGAAAAAATAATTTCATTCATTTGCAAATAAGTCCTGAAACTTTCATTAAAATCCGAGAATTATTTGATTTTTGCAAGAATTTCCAAATTAATGTGTCTGTCACCACAAAAAAGAGGCTAAAATATGCTATGCTAAAAGTTAGTACAACTGTTGATGCAAGAAAAACAAGTTTTTTTTTTAATCAAAATTTCCAATGTTCTAAAAAGGAGTAAAAAATTTAATTAAATATTAAAAAAAATACTTTAATCCTTCCTCTTAATAATAATAATAAAGATTTTGATGATAAAATTATGTTTTCATTACATTTGGAGTATGTATTCATCATGGTATGCTGGTTTTTTTTAGCATTTTTGTGGAGGTAGCTACTTAAAAAAATAAACAAACTTTTATTTGAAGTTTTCTGAAAAAAATGCTTTTTCCCCCACAACAGTTTGTATTAAAAAACCTAAAATTTAATTTCCATCAAAAATGGTATTTAATTTTATTTTACTAATATTTTTCTTTGGTGTAATTGGACTTTTCTGTGTTACATTATTATAGCATTTAAAATATTCTGAACTTTTTTCTCATTTATTCCTCCTCAGAACCAAAAGAGATGCAAGTTTTATAAGTTTTTCAGACCCCAATTATGGCAAGTGTGTCCAATGCCAAGCAGAAAAGCAAAGTTTGAAAGTTTTTTTTAAAGATTTCTGATGATAGCCAAATTAAAACAATAACTGTAATTAGGTACTCAAGTAATTTATGTAAGGAAATTGTTCTCTTTATTGATTAAACTCTTAATCAATTTTTAAAATAAAAAGAATATCTAACTAATTTTAAGCTTTTGTATTCATTTTTCTAATGTTTTATTAATAAATGTATTTTGTTCATTAAGTTTCCCAAACCAACTTTAGGGCCTGAAAATAATGAATTTTAATCATTGTAGGTATCAGAATCAGAAATTTAGAACAGTATTGAAAATTGTATTGAAATTGGTAAAAATATTGGTATCGCCCCATCACTAGTAGACAGAAAACCCAATGTATTGGGTAATAAACAGAAATGAAGTAAAGAAAAATATACTGAGGAGACCAACTCATTCACAGTATCATGTGTAGAACAGGTAGTTCCATATTGTATAGAGTAGCTCAGTTATATTTGGTAGTTTATAGTAGTCTTATAGCTAATGTAATTATTTGTGTTTTAGTAAAAACTATGACAAAGTGTAAAAAGGTTTTCGTGCGATGCATTTCAACCTTTAGCATTTTGTTTTTCTAATTATTTGTGTATAATACGCCCCCCCCCCAGTTTGGGCTATGTAATTCCGGGGGGGGGGGGGCTAATCTGTTATGTAAAAAATGCAGATTTGGAATAGCTCAACTTAATTTTTCATTTGGTTTATATTGACAACAAATAAGAATTTATATAACTTACTGTACAGTATGTTTTGAAACACAAAATTATATATTACAAAACATTACAAAAAAAAAAAAAAAAAAAAAAAAAGCATCTCAGCTTCAGTCACTTTCTTACCAACATTTTCCCTGTGCCTTTTCTATAAACATTTTACCTTGAATTTATGAACTAGATTGGCAGCTAGGTCTCATCATTTTACAGTTGAAAAAGGTTAGATGTAACCATAAGTTCTATGCTAACAGTTTTTTTTTCTCTTGCAGTTCTCTCTCTCTCTCTTCCAGCCTCTTGCTTGCCAGTCAACTTTGCTCTTCAAAAATTTAAATGCAATGTCAATTTTTCTCTTCTATCTTCTGAATTCCTGTTCTTTTATTGTTCTCTCTCTTTAATAATGTTTTTCTCAGAGTCTATCACACTCAATAACCGCTTGCATCTTATCAGCTTTATTACCTTCCTTGGGAGTGAAATGACTTAAAAAAAAAAAGTTAGCCAAGGAAACATTTTATGAGGTAGTGAAAAAAAAAAGTGAATCAAACTGATCTGTTAATTTTTTTACCTGAATATATACATAATAACTGAAGGTGTTCCCATGGAATTCCTGACTTGGCTATTTTATACAGCAGTGTGTCAGCTTTGACTTTTCCATTCTTAAAAGCAGTCTTATCTGAAAGGAAACAATAAAGCATCAGGTTCAAAATTAAGTATTGATAATGGCACTACTGAGGTTATATGGTCAATTAATAAAAAATAGGAAAAAATTTTTTTTGACTAATTTTTCTTGGTTAGAGTTCATTTAGACCCTCTTCTACCTGTGACATTTGCCAAAATAAAATAAAAAAACTTGATATTTTATTATTTTAGAAGAGGGGGGCACATTCATATTATAAATACGGTATTAAATCAATCCCCATTTTTAAAGACATATCTGTATCTTGTTTATATTTAAAAGTGTCAAGTTTGAAACTGTACCCATGTCATTGATAACTGCCTACTACTGATGTTTTCCTTTTTTCCAATTAGAGATTTCCTCACTTTTTAAATTGTTACAGAATATGAAGGCCAGGGCCAGAATGGTCAGTGATTGACAAAAGTGACTTGTGGGTGGGGGATTCTGACAGTGATGAATTGCCTTTGTCTGGATTTTGAATATATATAAGTCCAAAGCAGCACAAATTCAACAGAGTATCTCGAGAATTCTGACATGTTGATTTGCCTCCCACACCCAGGTTTGCGGCTGGCTAATACTACCCGCACTGGGATGCTGAGCCAATGTGCGACATGCGTTCCTGTCATGTCAGTTCTACTATTGCCTCTTAGAATCCAAACTGCCAAGGTTAATAAAACAAATAGCAAAAGTAAATGATCTATTTCATTGATACTGTTTTTATTAATAGTGTGGGGATCCAGAAATGATACAGAATGCAACAAAATAAATATTTGCCAAACAGATTAATTTTCAATAATATATTGGACCATATTGTTGAACATATATCCTTTATAACTTTAGAAGATTTTCACGTGTATTCAATGTAAAAAATCTGTTTCATTATAACATATTTATTAAAAATTGGTGGAGGAAAATCCCTAATGGTGAGATTTATTTAAGATAAATATTTATTATCATCCTTTGTTTGTCCAAGTGTCTTTGTAATAAAGTCAAAAGCCAAAAGGAAAATATATTAATTTCTTCCAAATATCCCTCAATCAACATACAGACACTACCATTCAGAAACAAAAATGGCTACTAGACACACACATACACATATTATCACCCTAATCTTGCAAGACAAAGTAGAAATATAATCATACAGGCATACCAACATCATACTATCATCTTCAAACATCAGACAAACATACAGGCATGCCAACATCACACTATCATCTTCAGGAATTATACACACAGACATTACCAGACTGACACAAAAATACCCACTAGAATCCAGACAAGTACATCCACATAAACACTACAAGACAAAGACACATGGGGTCTACTTGACCAATGAAGAACAAACATCACAGGACTAAAAGTAATGGAACTTTCTCTTCCATTATTTATTTCTGATGAAGCTTAAATAAAAGCGAAACTGGTTAAATTTATAAACGTTTCCTATTTGTTCCTTATTCTGTCAGTTTCTAATCCATATTTGATATCAATTCATTAATCTTTTTCACAATAACTTATTTAAAAGTTTATTTAAAATTTTGAAAATCGGGGAAAAAAAAGGCAAAATTAGTAGCACACAGTTATGACATGAACAAAATTTCAAATTTGATATTTGTAAATAAAAACAAGTACAGATAACTCTTTAAAAAGTTATGGATCAATTTGATAATGTATTTATAATTGAACAGAAAAAAAAAAAAAAAAAAAAAAAAAAAATTATTTTTTTGATTTTAAAAAGTGTTGTTGGTTTGATTGGTTTGATTTTGTTTAGGGACATATCAATCCCGATGGGTTATTTAATACTGAAATCTTAATGTTTTTACTCAATTTTATTTTTGGGGGAAATAATAATGGTTTCAGTGATACAAATTTTACTAATTAACCCATATCTGGGGGAGAGAAGAGGTGAATTCGTAACTTTCCCAAAGGTATTTACATGTAAGTGAATGATATAACGATATATAATTTTGTATAATTTTGCATATCGACAAACAGCATTTAGAAAAAAATGACAAACTGGAAAAGTTTTTGTGACACATTTCAACAAGATGAAATGTGTCACAAAAATTTTACCAATTTATCATATTTTTCTAAATACGTAAGTGAATATAATGAACCAAACAGCAATTGGAACTCAGCTCTCCAATTAACAATTCTGAGCCATTATCCATTACACCACCCACACAGCTTACAGCACTTGGTATTCATAAGCAGTCACCCATCTAGGTACTGTTCAGGCTCAATGTTACTTAACTTTGGTGAATGTATGGGAAACTGTTATTTCAATGTGATATAGTCATAAATCTGAGAAACGCCGTGAGTAGAGGAAGGCCTAATGACAACAAAAATTAACCACAAAAAATTTTCCTTTTTTTTTTAAAAAGAAAAAAAAAAAAAAGAAAAAAAAAAAAAGCAGAAAATTTTCTTTTAGTAGTATCTTGAAAACATTGAAAGATTAATTAAATAAATAATCCAAAAATAGAAATGCTAACCTTTGACATGGACAATAACTTTGGGCAAAGACTTTGAAGAGCCATTAATTCCACTGTTACCATGAAGCTTAGGGAGATAGATAGGAGCTGGCATGTTTGCCAACCCTGATATCTGAGCCAAGTGACGAGTGCCTTGGCCAAAACTCCTACGTTTGGTTCGACTCCCATGATGATCACTGCTGAACACCCACTGGACATAGTTTTCATCATTCTGAATACTGACCAAGGCACCACTGTCTGCAGGAGGTGGTTTTCTGCTTCCTCCAGCCATGAAAGATGAAGTAGATGTGGAATTAGACAAGCAACTAGCCTCGAATGGGACCTGCCCACTAGGAAGGAGTGAAATGTCAATGGGTTGTTGCTGGTTCATTTGTGAGGAGGAGGAAGAGGTACTGGCAACCATCAGAGAAGCTGATTTGTTCATTTGTAATCCAGACTTCCGGATTCCATTGTGGAAATTAAGTTTGAAGACGTGCGCATAACGGTGAGAGAAGACGGCAATATAACTTTCATTGATGATGACCCGTCTCACCTCATGACCCCAATCAATGACGAGGCTGTGGACAATGTCCTTGTAGGAGCAAGAACATTCAGCAGAGTATTTCTCCTGAACCAGGTAAATGTTGATCTTCTTGTAGCAGGCTACAGCCAGAGTACCCGTGTGGGAACAAACGCAAATGCTACTGGCCCTCTCGGTGGTCAGTACCTCAATCACTTCCAGTACAGGTTGACCAGGCAGAATGACAGGTGTCTTCTCTGCCAAACGGAGACTTGTGAGGAACTCCTTTTTGTTGTCCCACTTGTTCAAGTCAAGGTAGGTTTTAACGTAGGTGAGACTCTGTTGGCGATACTGCTTCATCTCCAGTGTCGCCAGATAGTTTTCTGAAAAAGAGACAAATTGAAATTCTGTTATCAAATTTTTTTATGATTTATTAGCATTTTCTTGCTCAGTATTACTTCTAATAAGTTATTTTTTTTTTAATAGTTCACACAATATAAGACTCAAGAGGCACTTAAGACAGAGGGTTACTGAATGAGGTTGTTGTATGAACATAAAAGGAACTAAGAAATACAGATTATGAGGATATGTAGCAAAGATAACAGTTACCCCTAGACTTGAAGAGGTTAAGATTGTAGTGAATGGAGAAGTGTCCTTGAGAGAGAGTGTTCTACAAAGTCACGATTCTTGGAAGGAAGCTGCCCAAATGGAAATTCTTTCTCACTAATGGAACATGAAGGGAGGGAATGGAGCTAATTTGTTCCACTGTAGATGTCATGGCAGTTTTAGCTGTGAAGGTCTGAACAAGTGGAGCTACTGAATGTAACTCATCAGAATATTTGTCATGAAAATAGCAACAGAGAAACAAGAGGATTATGACATTTTATCTGTGGGGAAAAGGGTTGTAGAGTGGAATATAATCCCTCACCCACATCATCAAACACTTTTGAACTGTATCAAAACGAGAAAGTCAGGACTGGACAACTCCAGTTCAGATATGGCTGCAGTACTTCCTTTTTGATCTGATCTTGAAAAAGATAGTGCATGGTAAGAGGAGTTAGGGACTTTTTGGAACACTACAAGGAACCGACCATTTTTCCAGTATCTTTAGCAATTGACCATATATATGAATTCCACTTGAGGCTAGGATGTATTTAAATCCCAACAGAAAAGAAGGAACCTCTTTGAGAGAATGGTGGAAATTCAGCAGTATTTGTCTATATTTCTGAGATGAGGTATTATGTCCACTATTTACATTATTTGAACTATTGTCCTCATCTTTGTTACCATATTTATTACAACATTCAGTTCGACGTTCCAACCACCTGAAGAAGGCCGGAGCATACAACGGCCAAAACGTTGTAATAAATATGGTGACAAAGATGAGGACAATAGTCCAAATAATGTAAATAGTGGAAATTGAACAGTAGAAAAAAAAAAAAAAAAAAAAAAAAGTTTTTTTTATTATAGAAAGAACGTTAGAATGCGGAAAATGACTTAAAGATTAATTAGAAATATAGGAAGTTGAATATGAACATTTTAAAACAATCTTATTATTCATTTTGCCAGTCAATTTCAGTCAAAATGTTATATTTATAATTGCTTATTTTCCATGAAAACAGACAGAAAAATGGAATAGACTACTTGAAATGGAAATTTTTTTCTAGCAATCAGATTTGTCAACTGCCATTTTAATTTGTTACTATTTTTGCTTTCCCTAACTCACTCGTCTGACAAACATCAAAGGTTAAAGTCGGTAATGTTTTAATACATCCCCCCTTACCTACTATCTTCCTACTGTTTACAGTATTTAGGAACCAAGTTTTTATGAAGTTGGAATTCTTTGCAAGGGTTGTCCCAGAAATTCAAGTTAGTTTAAGGGCTGAAGTATGAGCAACTTATCCAATAGGTGGATATTCCAGCTAGTAATTTTTTTCATTTTCCTTTTATTTTCTTGTTTTAATGACATTTATATATTCTTACACTTTCTCACTCAGTATTATAATGAAGTAAGAACAGAAATCTATACTGAAAACAGACAAAAAAAAATGGAATTCTATACTGAAAATGGGATTCCTTAAAATTTGAAATGGAAAATTGGATCCCCTATATATTACTATACTATATAGTACTTAAATGGTTTAAAAGCCATATGTTATTTTCTTAGTTGTTTATATTAGTTGGTTAGTTGATTTTGTTTAGCAGTATATCAACCTCTATGGGTTATTTAATGCTGAAATCTAAATATTTTGTACATAATTTTATGCTTTTAGAGTAAAAGGTATGTTTTTTAGATATATATTTTGTAGATCATAAAATGCATTGTTGGTAATTTTACTATAAAAAAGTACTGTTGATTTTTGTCTGGAGGTTCACTATTTGCCATAGCTGGGACCCTAATAGGTGCTACCACTTGGTGTCAGGGTGGACCTGGGAACAACAGCAATTAAGAGGTGGTTCCACGCTCTTCAAAACCTTCTGACCAGAGGCCTTGCTGCTAGATGTAGTCTATCGTCATACCCAGAACAAGGTTGTTTATATAACCTGTGACATTGCAAGTAAGACTTGATAAATACATAAAAATTTCCATCCTCTTTATCTTTTATGTGTTGTGCTTCCTTTCAGGATGTGGGCAATGATATCTCTCCACAGCTGCCTATCCTTAGCAATATTTGTCTTTTTACTATTCCTCCCACTTTGTTTTGCACAAGCTTGTTAGGAAGGTTACTTGCTATTTCCCTCTGTTCTTCTTGCCTTCAATATATCTTGTGAGTGTCAAATCCTCCAAGCTCTTTCCTTGTGATGTGTCCCAGAAATTTCAACTACCTCTTTCTGATTTTAAGAATGAATAAGTGTTCTTTTGCTTCCATTTTCCTTAAACTTTCATAATTGCTAACATGTTCCATTTATGGTAATCTTCACATTCTTCTGTAGAACCACATTTCTGTTGCCTCAAGTCCCCTTGTCCAACATTCATTGCCATATAGAAGGAATGATTATTAAATAGAAGTTCAGCACTCTTTTCTTTATTTCTAACAAAATTTTCCTGCTTCTTAATATATTTTCTAGAAATGCATACATAGAAAATAAACATATGCCCAAATTTTTATAATACATTCAACATTTGAATGGGCATAAATTGAAAAATTGATCCTTTACTAGTGTTTTAATTAAATTTCACTCAATACAATACTCGAGAGACACTTAAGGTAGAGAGTTACAATCAAAATGAGAATGATGAATGTGGTATATAATATGCCTGCAAGAGATGGCGGTAGAAAGTGAATATTATAAGGATAAGATAGATAACATTTGACTCTTGACTTGAAGAGGTCAAGATTGTAGTGATCAGGGAATCACCTACACAGAAGTGTTCTACAAAGTGACAGTTCTTGAGAAAAATCTGTTTGAGTGGAACTTCCCTCTTACATTTGGAACACAGTGAAAATGATATTGATTTGACTGTCTAAATAGCATGACAGGTTCTAGCTATAAAAATGGAGCTCATCCAAACATTTGCCATGGAAATAGCAATAGAGTAACAAAAGCTTGCAACTTTGTATCTATGGGGGGAAAAAAAAGGTAGAGTGAAGTTTTTTCTACAAGTTTTCCTCTACAAGATTTCAAACCCTATCAAGGGTGGAAAGCAATTATTGAAAAGCCACATCCAAGATATAGCAGCAATACTCCATTTCTGGCCTAATCTGACTCTTATAAAGATAAAGTATGGCAGAAGAAGTCAGGTTATTACTGGAGCAATAGAGCAAGTCAACCATTTTTCCAGCATCTTTAGCAAGGGATTGTATATACAAGTTCCAATTGAGGTCTGACGTGAACTTGAATCTCAATAGATATTCAACCCAGGGGCATCATTGAAAGTACAACTATTCATCATGATTGGAGAGAAGCCAGACTTTGATTGGTGATGACAAAATGATACTAGACTGGTTTTTGAGATACTAAAAGTAACAAGAAAGTTATTTCCCCATTTAACTGTTAGGTTTAATCAAAGAAGAGATCATGTGAGGAAAGATCAAGGTTATAATTTTGATAAGGTATTTTTACATATGTTATGGTTAGTATAATACAAACTGACAGTACAAGTTTCTGTAATGATATTCAAAAAAAACCTGATCTTAATACTACTGCCTAGTTACTCATGTACATATAAAAAAAGTATAACAGGTTAATTGCTAACACTATCAAACCAGTTACTTATGTGTCACTGGTCTTGGTTGGCACAGGTAATATGAGATTCATGTGCCACTGGCATGAACTTGTATTAGCAAATAGCCAATCACTGAAAAATCCAAAGCCAATGCAAATTCCTTTACTTATAACACAAAAAAATAACAAAAGAAATCATGGTATAAGTTGACTACTGATGTTCAACTTAATATATGAACTTAATGTAAAACTGGACCCTAAAGCAAACTACATAAGAAAAATGCCTATTCATAGAAAAACCTCTAACTTCAGTTAACGGAATCATAACCTATATCTGTCAACAGCTATTTGTTCCTGAGTTTGTTCAATCATCTTTTTTTTATGTGCTATGTCATTTCAGGACATAGGCGATCATGGCTCTCCACAACTGCCTAACTTTTGTAGCTCTAAGCAATTTTTGTCCCCTTATCATTCTTTGCAGTACCTGTTCTTATTTACATAAGCTCATAAATTAGGTTACTTGATGTTTCTCTCTGCCCTTCTTGCCTTCAAATATGTCCTGTGAGGATTAAATTTTCCAAGCCTTTTTTCCTCATTATGGGTCCTAGAAATTTTAACTGTTTCTTTCTGATTTTAAGTACAAGTGTTATTTCTATTCCCATTTCCCTTAAAACTTCCTCATTGTTAATATGTTCTGTCCATGGTATTTTCAACATCCCTCTGTAGCTCTAAAGCTTCCTCTTTATCTGTGAATAATTGGAATTCCAAAAATGTTCTGTACATATTTGAAAAGGTTTGTTTCGTTATATCACTTCTCCCTCCCATTATTCAAGAACAGAGAACTAGAATTGAAATTTTGCAATTTCGTCTTTTATTTCATAGAATACTTATTTCTTTTTTAGAAAAGCTTACTTATCTTGATTACTCTTTAAGCAATCAATCGATGATCCTTCAAAATTTTAAAAACAAAAATTAACCTCGTTTAAAAATTCTAAAATCTTTCATAAAATGAGTCTCGTTGCAATAGTTTTTACATCCAATATAAGGGAGATAAATTTGGGTACGTAAAAATCGTTTAAAATGCCAAAATAGACTATATCCGATAAATCTTCGTTGTCAGAAATGAATGGACGACTGAGAAATGAATCAAACAAAGCAATTAAAACTAAACTGATTTTGTTAAACATTAAGCTTTTGGAAAATGAGGTTTACATTTTACACATTCAACATTTTCGAACAAAAAATAAAAACGTGACCGTGTATAAATTCGATTTTATTGTTTTTTTTTTTAATATTTTTAATTTTAATAATAAAAACAAAGATAAAATTTTATAGCCGAATGACCGGTCAAAAAAGTGTAAAAAACTACATTGTTAACAACAAGGAATGATTTATTGAGAGGAAAAATTATTTTCAAGTCACGAGGTTGGGTGGCCCTCATAACTAGCGCTTTCCCGCACAGCTGAGAGTAAATTCGCGGTTCTGGGTTTTTACCCAAAAATTTCAATTCTAATTTTTTTTTTTTTTTTTATAATAGATTCAACTCTGTAAGAAGAGTAATCTCATGCAAATCGATAATGAATAATTTTCAAAATGGCTTTTATTTAATCTGAAACATTCCTTTTACAGCAAATATTGTAAATTCATTCAGATTCAGGATATTCAATATTGTGTTTGCGAGAGAAGTAGTAGTACACTTCTCTACAGACTTCGTTCGTTCTTCTTCTTAATCTTAAAACCTAGTAAAAACAAGAACTACTCTACCCATATATTCCTGTTTTGTGAGTTTACCCTAAAAATTAAGCCAGAAGAAAATAATAATCAACACATGTTACAGACAGCTTAGTTTTATCCAAATGACAAATACATTTCTTTCTAATAATTCGTTAAACTATTTGTGATAACACTACTACACAGTAAACACTCAGACCTACAGGGTCATCAATAATCAATTAACAAAAAAAACACTTACAGAGAAGAGATGGAAAAACTAATGGACTTCAGTTAAAAATGAATTGAATAAGTCTTAAATTTATTTAAATTTTAATCATAAATGTTTTTTTAAAGATATTCAAATAATAAAATATATCTTGTTACAAAATTAGTCAGTGACTTTCAATGGGGATAAAAAGGGAGGAACGGGGCATTTGTTTGGATTGCTTTTTTTTTTTAAATAATCCGCTTTTTTTTTTTTTTTTTTTTTCTAGAAGGTTTTATACTTTTTATCGTCTAATAATTGAATGAGTTTATGACGATGATGATGAGATAGTAGTTGAACAACGAAATGATTTATTTTGTCAAAAAAAAGGCCGTGTTTTTGGGGGTTTTTTTCTCGTTTTCTTTTCTCGCTTTTTAAAATAGACAAGTAAAACTCCATTTTTCAGTCTATTTTTTTTAATTTTCATTTAAAAAAAAACCCAAAAAAACAATGTTACTTAAAAAAAGGAAAGAAGAAATAGCAGTATTTAAAACAAAAATACGTGTTGTTAATCTTTTTAGGGGGCAAGTGTTTTACTACTACGACTAAAAGGGGAAAAGGGTTTTGTTTAAAATGAGAGAACCTATCAGCAAGATGTGGCTGCTACTACAAAAAAGTAAAAAATAAAAAGAAGACTTGTTTTGTTTTTTCCTTTGGTTCCAACCAATTGATATCTTTTTTTATTTATTCCTTTTTGTGACAAAATTCATCTGTAATAATTTATATCCTCTTTAAAAATCCAATTGAACAGTAACCAATGCGATACATTTACCTTGACAGGCAAAATAAGACAAGAGAGTAGTGTAAACAAACAAAGTTTGCTTATTTATTTGAAAAAGAAATGCCGCTGAGGGTCAAAATAAAACAGACTAAATCACTAAATAAATAAAAAATAATATTTTTTTAATGTTTTTGAATTTTGTTTGTCTCTGTATAATATCATTGGTGATGCCTTTTTAAAAAACGTTTGAGAATATTTTTCAGAACTAATTAAATTACCCCACAAACAATTTTTCCATTCAATGAAAAAGACAAATTCCAATATTAATACTAAAAAAGTCATTTAAGTTTAAACAACAAAATAAGGCTTTTCCCAAGGAACATGTGACCTAAGCCATCACTTATTAAAATTAATGACAATTAATTTTTCAATAGCTTAATTCAGTGAAAGTGTTACTTAGAAATCAGTAATCAATGTTAGTCATTTTTTGCTTTTTTATATAATAATTAAATTAGTTTTATTCAAATCTGACAAAAAGCTAGCTACCATGTTATTGTTCATTTTTTTTTTTACTTTAGGTTTTAAAAGTAAATAAAAAAAAAATGAAATAATAAAATTTGGAATATGAAAATTAAGTTCCTCCTTCAACGAAAATTTAATTTTAAAGTTAAAAAATACTTTCCATATTATTTATGTTCATTTTCAGCATTGTTTTTTTTTTCTGTTCATTCATATAAATAAAAAGGAAATCAACCCAATAGCTAAAAATTAATCAATAAAAGTGGCTACCATGTAACAACAAAATTTTATAAATTAGCAAGAAACACATTTAATCCAGTATCATTGGTAAATAATGGATGACCGAGATGAATGAATCGATAAAAAAAGGGTATCTCGAACCTTTCTCACTGTAAGCCAGCTGTTGAGCCAGTCCTTCTGTGTTGAGTGTACAGACATTTTTCCATCCTTTGCCTTTCTGCAATCGAAAAACTTCCAAGCATCCAGCCGACGTCGCTACGTAAACGGAATTAGTCGAAGTACACACGGCAATCGGTTCTTCGGCTACAGGCAACACCACCTGCGATTTGAAACCGAAACACCTAAATACACGCACCATGGCTCAATCACATAGGAGAAGGCAGGAGAAGAGAGTGTTGGGACAACATAAACAACGACCAAACCGCGACAGTTCGTTCATTTTTGTCACTTGTCGTGCAAATATTATAATCCGCGATCTTTGGTTCGACATGATGTTGTAGCGACGACGCCCATGGCAGCTTGTGCCGTGGGACTGCTGGGCCAGCTGATACCTGGCTGCAAACGAGATAACACCAGTATTATGCATTAGAACTTCAGCTGAATAAAAGTTGTTTTTATTATGCAACTTTACTTATTGTTACTGTTATTGTTTATTATCATTTAATTTAACAATATCAGTAGTAGCATTATCATAATCAACATCACTGCAGTATTTTCATTTGTACTAATAATTAGTAGTAGCATTATTTTTTGCTAAGAATTATTATGCTACCAAGTATGGCAACAGGTCATATTTTTAGACCATCCAGTGAGGCCTTGGATCAATAATTTGTGAAATCAGCATCTAAATTATTGTATTAATAACAAATGTACAACATTTGCTATTCTTGCAATATTGCACAGTAACATGCCTTCCTTTACTAAAACTTTATCTACTTGAGTGATCTCTTACCATAAGTAATTTCCATCACTACTTTTATTATGATAACTACTATTTTTCCCCAATACATAAGAACATTTTTTTCAGGAACTTGTTCATGTATTCTCATATTATTATTTATCCTTGTATAATTGTTTAAATTATCAAAGTGTGGAACCTACCGGGTCTGCTACAAAAAGGATTCCAAATTTTAGATAATTATAGAAATCTATGTTTATATATATATATATATATATATATATATATATATATATATATATATATATATGCCCTTTTCCACTACATAATAAAGAAATTTCCAACCAATGAGGTGTTCAGATGGGATGTTTTTTTTTTGCTAAGCCTTGATTCTGAGCCTGATTATGGTGACACTGTGTCTGGTTCTGGGTAATAAAAAAAAAGAATGTATTGAAAAAAGACAAAACAAAAGAACTCCTTCTCAAGATTATTTTACTATTGGTGAGATGTAAGTTCCACTTAAACAACTTCTTTTCAACTGTTGCTTTGTGGAACTGACTCCCAAGAGGATGCTCCCAAATTGCAATAATCTTAACCTGTTCAAGTCTAGCTTCAACCATTATTTTCCGATATATACCTATAAACTGTGCCTCTTACTCTGTAAGACTCTACATCGAATGGCTCTTAGGCCTTGTACAGGGTGAACATCATTGTTTAAAAAAAAAAAAATAACCTGTATATGGCACTGTAACAAAACTGAAAGGAGCTCAAATCTAAATATTGATCTAATATAGAAAAAATATTACACAATAATGAGAAAAGTATCTCACAAAAAGCAGCATAACTAGCAAATCCAAATTTTCTAAAAGTAATCAAGTTTGTTTTTTGTTTTTTTAAATTGGTTTCACCCCAAGCAAGGCATTAAAGTTACTAAAAGACAAGGAGTTACTAGGTGTGGAAGAATTAGGAACAGAAACATTAATAATGAGCAGGAACAGAAAAAAGTAATCAGGAGGATAGTAGATACCGATTGACATTGCATTTAAATTTTTGCAGATTAAAGTTGGCTGGAAAGCATGGAGCTGGAAGGGAGTTCCACAAGTGAGAAGTGAGAAAAAAAGAAACTGTTAGCATAGAATTTATAGTTATATCTATAGCCAAATCAACTGATAATTGATGAAATCTCAATGCCAATCTAGTACTATGCTTAAATTAAAAAAATCTAGGCCCCATAGCTCATCTGAACAATTACCATGAAAGTATTTGTAGAAAAGACACAGAGAGGCAACCTTACAGTGGTGGGAAAGTGACTGAAGCCAAGCTGTCAGATCATGATCAATAATATTGCAGATTCTTCTTTGGATTTAATCAAGGAGCCCAAGGTAAATAGCGGGGGCACCAAACCATATATGGCAGCAATATTCTAAGCATGGACAAATAGTAGACTTATAGATATGTATGACAGTTTCTAGAGAAAAATATTGTCTCACATGACACAGTGAACTGACTTTCTTCACAGCTGACCTAGCAATAGATTCAATAGAGTCTTTCCACTTCATGCCAGCTGAGAACATTAGCCTGAGAAGATGCAATGAGTCACTTTCCTAGAGATTAGCATCAGCCATGCTGATGGAAGGCAGCAAGGTATCTCTCAGATACATTGGAGACATTAAAATTAACAAGTCATCTTTTGTCCCAGTTAACAACAGATTTGAGATCATTTTGGACACCTGCTGCCATTTTGATAAAGTGTTTTGAAAAAGTTATTCAAAAGTTCCTTTGTGCACCAAAAGTTCTTTAGGCAGGTAGAAAGTTTTCCAAGTCCTTTTAAGAATTTCTGTTTGAATTTCTGATATTAGGAGTTATCATTATTTACATTCAGACTATTGTCATCACAATGTTTTGGCAGTTGTAGCCTCCATCAAATGCATGTTAATTCAGGTAACCTTCCAGGAATTTTGAACTGAGTCCTTTATTTAATCTATGGGGGTAGATTGTTTTTGTCCCACTGATCATTGCAATCTTTCTGTAACAAAATTACTGAAGTCTTTGTCTTCTCCATCTTCTTCTCCATAGTCATAGTCTTCTTCTGCTCAGTCTTACACCGCAGTCGACACCAAAATGAAAAACACGTGTGACTTTCGCACAACTGGACAACTCTCCCTTACCATCACAAACTCTCAGCTTTTATGCCAGTGAGGCATACGCTTATGCAAATGAATACAGGCCTCACTCCCAGTCTGATCGCGCATGCACACTGCCATTTCTGTGTCCACCACCATGACGCTTGCCTCATTAAACGTTCACTCATACATTTGTTACAATCATATCTAAGGATATCTCATCTTGTCCTTATTTAGTACAGCTCAGTTGTTGCTCTCCCTGTTTCAACTGAGTCTAAGTCTGTATCTTTATTTGAAGTGAAAAATGACGAAAATTGGAAAAGTGATATTCCACTTCTTTACTGGTGTTCATTCTACTCATCTTCTATGGATTTTATCAACTGCACAGTTATTGACCTTTGTTTACTCATATATCCACTGTCATCTGAAGCCACACCTTTTTTCAAATTTCTAATGAGTTATCTTCAATGGATTTCCAGCTTCTGGTGACCATTATTTTTGACAAGATTTTTAGCCTAGAGCCTTTCCTATAATGATTTTTATAGTAGGTCATAATAAAAAGGTAGGTAATATTTAAATAAATTACTAAAAAAACTCAGCAGTTTATTCAAAAGTGATACACCCATTGTGTTTATTTATTTTTATATAAAAGCTAATTTCAATAACAGCTAAGAATAAAGAGCATCAGCTCTTTTTAGTAGTGTTCTTTTTTCATTAAATGAAATAAGTGAAATGCAAATAAGACATACAGCTATAGTTAAATCATTTTACTATATACTATGCCAGTTTTTTGTTGTAACAGAGTTATCTCCCTTGCAATGGCAAAGCTCGGTAGCAGTGACTTATCACAATGGTAGATGAAAAGACTTGCACTGTGAAAGAACAGACTATAATAATAATAATTGAAAAAATATATTTAAAAACACACACATGAAAACCTAAGAAGAGTAAATACTTATGCTGTCATATTAGTTGGCATGACCTACAATTTTAAGTGGGGCTATGGGTAGTGTAACGGCTATCAGTGTAGAAAGTGGAATTGGCAAGCTGAATTCAAATTCCAGTCTAGTCTTATGTTCATTTTCATTGTACAAATGTATGTGAGAAAGGCATGAATCCATTTCTTCTCCCCCCCCACAGCTATATGTTAAATAGTAGAATAGACTGAGTTCTCTAACCAGTCAATAATACAAAATTTGTCTCTGAAGAAAGATGGACTGTGTCAGGTTCTCTTGTCCTAGACTCATCCACTCTTGCTACAGAACATGTGGTGAACCTACAACTATAATGGATTATAAGACTTTACTTGGTAGAGGCAAAAGCGAACCATTTCTTAATAGAATATTGATATTCCGACATGATCATACTATCAAGTTGGTGCAAAAGTAATGTCCAATTTCAAGGTATGTATTAAAAATGAAAAAGCCCGGGATTATGAAAATATTTACTTGTTAACAGAACCTCCTTTACTTTCTAGAACATCATTCATCTGTCAACAAACTTATAAATGCCACACCTGTAAAATTCCTTAGGTTTTGAAGCAAAATATGAATCCAACACATTTTCAACCTTTTCTCTTGATGTCAACCTAAGACCATCCAAATGATTCTGTAGTCCTGAAACAAGTGATAACCAGAAGGAGCAAGGTCAGAAGAAAATGGTAGATGAAGCAATATTTTCCAACCAAGCTCTTCCATAAGATTTTTAGTCAGCTGAGCTGTGTGAGGATGAGCATTATCATGATGGGTGGTGATACCATTTCTGTTCACTAAAGAAGGTCACTTTTGGTTCAAAGCTGTTTTCAAACAACAAAGTTGATCATAGTACAGATTAGCTGTAATTGTTTGATTGTTGTTTTACAGTTCGTAATGGACAATTCCTTCAATATCCCACCATACACTCAACATGATCTTCTTTCAATGGAGTCCTCCTCTTGTTTGTTGCACTGATCTTCCTCATTGACTGATCCATGATCAGTGGCATTTAATGTTATGGTAAAGGGTCCACTTCTCATCACCTGTAACAAGCCTACCTAAAAATAGGGCCTGAAAGTGTTGTAAATTCGCAACAAGCAAGATGTTATTACAGATTCTCTGGAGACAGTTTGTGTGGGAACCATTTCCCAGCCACTGAAACCTTTTCAATCATTTTTAATTAGTATAGCACCATTGTAGAGTCTACATTAAATTGTTCTGTAAGTTCCCTAGAGGTAATGGTGAGCTTGTCTATGACAACAGCTTCCAACTCCTCCGACCAAGATTTTTTGGATGAACCTCCTTTTGCTCATCTTTCAAACTGAAATTCCCACTTCAGAATTGGGAAAAATCACCTCCTGCAACTTCTTTCATTCACTGCATCATCTCTATAAGGGCTCTGAATATAATTTGCTGCTGCATTTGCATTGACACCTTTATGAATCTTAAGCAGTAAGGTATGTTGAATGTGATCTTTAGATGGGATGAACATGGGTCTGAATATAGTGGAAGACCAAGAAAATATTTTTATAATCTGAAAAGAAATGTGTAAATTACTTATTGTGACTTAACTATAATGAGAAGCACAAATTTCATAAATACTATTTAAAACTTTCTTCTCAAAAATCAGACATTACTTTTGCACCAACCTGATGTAACCTGATAAAATGTTTCAATGAAGGAATTTGATAAACTCTCCAAATATATGTAACTGGAAATAGAAATTACAAGAATGTGGCATTTAAACACAACCATTATTCCAGTAGTTACAGGAGTACTAGGAATGATTAAAAATAATACTGTTAATGAGAACTTTTCATTTTCTATTGTCTGGTTCACACTCCTCCCCAGTCTATTGAACAAGAGTAGAGGGTTATCCCTTGTTTCCTATTTAGGATTGGGCCTTTGGTTCCTTCTAAAGTCTTCTCATTCTCTTTCACTCCCTGTAACACCTTGTTTTTTAGTGGCATTAGCACCTTGCTTGGGGGTGAAATGATTAACAAAAAAAAATATAAATAAATAAAAAACAAAACAAAAAATAAATGTGCAAGCTGGTAAATGAAATAAACAGATAAACAGTTTAAAAAAAATAGTTCATTCTACTCAGATACAGATATCCACTAAAAATAACATTTGATGTTATATATATATATGAGTGTGTGTGTGTGTGTGTGTGTGTGTGTGTGTGTGTGTGTGTGTGTAAAGAGAACATTGAAGTCAACAGGCTGTTTCAGGCTAGATGCAATCATCAGGCCGCAAATGTTGGATATTTCCTCAACTATTTAGATATATGGGTCAGTGGTGCATTGTGGGTAATTTATTCTGGCAGTTATTTTTTTCGGAGTGGCTTGTTTGTTTGGGTTAATTTATTTTACTTGTTTTTCATTTTCATTTATTACTATTTATTCTTTTCAGTTTTTGATGTTTTATTTATGTAGTAACAAAATTTGAGGGGGGGTGCTTAGCTCACTTATGTAATAGTTTGTTTTGGTCTGGGAAGAAATATTAAAGCTATTTATTTGTCCAATGTTTAGATTGCTTGCTATAGTCTATTCTGTTATTTTTTTACTACATTAATAAATCAAAAACCAAAAAGAATAAATAATACAAAATGAAAATGAAAAACAAAATAAATTAACCCAAACAAATAAAGTAACTCCCAAAAAATATCTGCCAGAATAAATTACTTACAATGTACCACTGACCCATATATGTAAATAGTCGAGGAAAATCCAACATTTCTGGCCTGACGATTGTGTCTAGCATGAAACAGCTTGTTGCTGAGTGTTGACTTCAATGTTCACCTTTATATTTACATACGCTCTATCTCTGATATTGAGCACTTTATCCTATAAATATAGCATACCTTAAAACTATATTTCTTCATTCATATATATATATATATATATATAT
The DNA here is from genome assembly GCA_903632075.3 of Acanthosepion pharaonis. Lineage (NCBI taxonomy): Eukaryota > Metazoa > Mollusca > Cephalopoda > Sepiida > Sepiidae > Acanthosepion > Acanthosepion pharaonis. The sequence continues at coordinate 184,620 of CAHIKZ030005257.1, read as the reverse complement.
ATATATGTACATGATGAAAGATGTATGACACATAGTGGAAAAAGTTTCTGTGACATTTCATCCTTCAGAACTTCATCAGATGAGGTTTGTTTATGTTTACATGGACAAGATACACTGGGAATTCTAAATTTAGAAAAAAATTTTCTTTTTGTGTTTTGGGTATATAATCAAGCCAATTCCATTTAGATTCTTTTTGTTTCCATCATCTTTATTATTAAATAATCCATATTGTAATAACAGAGCTGCAAAGAGCGGTGAAATGAAAGAAGTTGGACACAAATTTACTGTGGATGAATTAGTGATTAAAGCACTTTCTAAACATTTTTGATTTAGTGAATTGTTTTCTTTTAATGAGAGTAGCATATTTTGTCAAAACTGTCAGTCTTGTTATGATTTTCTTTTTTAAATTTGCAATATTTTTTCTAAATTTAAAATTCACTGCATCTCTCTTTTATGTACATGTAGTCACATCAATGTAAACATAATTCGATGAAGTCCTAAAGGCTGAAATGCGTCACACAAAAACTTTTCCCACTTTGGCATACATATTTCCTCCAAAATTATTCTTTATATATAAAAATTCATATATTGTTATCCAATATATATATATATATATAGCTCATGAAACATCCTGCCAATGTAAAAGTATTTATATTGCAAGCACAGTAGTTGATAAATATCGGTATCTGAAGTATTGTTAGACCGATCTCTGATTGTCTTTGAGGCAGTAGTAAAGAGCCTAGTGTTAGAGATAACTAATTTATTTTTCAAATTAGTAGATTAACCAATCTACATAATTTAAAAATAAACAGTTATCCACAACACTAGGGTCTTTACTACCACCTCCAAGACAATCAGAGATATAATTAAGAAGAAAAATAGATCCAACAACACTTCAGATGTTGGGGGAGATATATATATATATAAATAAATAAAAAGAAAGTACAGTAAGATATATAATATGGTGTTCTTATAGATATTTTTATTTTTACAAAATAGTGCTCAATGTAAATTTACAGAGCATTAATATTATAAATTAATTGATTTAAAATATGTTTTTTTTCGCTACACAGTTCTAACCATGTTTCAAAAATGGAAGCTAAAAACCCCGAATTTAATTTTGTAATTAAAGACATTAGTTCCATTTCATCCTCAAGCGAATTTTGGAGTAACTTTTAAAATTACTGGGTTTTAAAGACACAGCTAAAATTATAATTCATGTTTCCAAGGTTACAGATGGATCCAGTTTACTAGACGAGGGGTGTCTGGGTGTTCATTATGTCTATATTTTAATGCATCATTTATTGCTACGTTTTGGTAGTGGGTAGGGATGTATTTTTCGGTATTAGGGATGTGTCGTCTGGATTTTTTTTTAAATTTTATATATATATTTGTGAAAATATATAGAAAATAGTAAAGAACTGGTTAGGTAGATCCAAAGTTCCTTAGTATTTTAGTTATTATTTTTTAAAAATAGTGCTCGATACAAATGTAGAGCATAAATATAATTATTTATTTAAAAATATGATTCCAATAAGAGGTCTCATGTTTCAAAACAAGAGCCGAAAACTTCAATATAATTATTTGAATTAAATTGAGTTAAAGAATGCTCTGTTCCATCTTCAAGCGAAATTTTTTTTGGAATAACTTATTTCAGAAATTTACGTGTTTTAATAATTGAAATCAAAATTTCCATGGTACAGCTAGGGCGAATTGTTTAAATTGGGTAGGCGTGTGTTGGGTGTTAATAATAAGTATCAGTATAGAGTTACTTTCAGAGATGTCAAGTCAGGGTAAGGTGGGGGTGTCTAAATTTGAAATGGAAGATGTTTTAACCTAGTCTGGCTTACGTATCTACGGAGATTTATTTATTTTTTTTATTTTATTTCTTTATGAAAAGGATTTGTGCATATAAAAACTGCCGTAACTTTTGTTTTTTGACGACTTCATAAAGGGTTTTCTTTTTGTAGGGTATTTAAACTATTTATTTTGGCTATGGATTATAAAAGTTATTATATTGTATGCTTGTTTTTAGCTAATCATTCAAACCATAGATTTGATGATGACAACAGAAAACCGTTAACTCATGTCTATTGTTTAATAGATTATTATTATTTAGAAACTTAATAATATGCAGCTTCTCATGGAGGCACAAAGGGCATGGGTCATCCCAAGTTTTACATGTTCTAGTCCTGTTTATAATTTTCCATTTTACTTTAGGTGTCCTATTTATTTCCTTCAGATGCCAAAAATATTTAGATAGGGAAGTCTGGTTTCTTTTATTTATATTGTTGAAAGAGCACTTATGCTGCCTCCATCTAGCTTTAAAATCATTCTTCGTGGACCCAATGTATATCATATTAGTACTAGGACTCTCAGTGGATGATATAGTACATTGGTATACCACAGATTTGATGCAGCATTTATTTTCTAATGGGCAGTCTTCTGGGTTTCTACAATTACATAATTTTCCCTGTTATTGTCTGATTTAAGTGTAGGGTTATTATTAATACTATTCAGGCATGGGGTTTGTTCAACATTTTATTATTGTTTTTTTATTATAACTTCTAGATTTTCGGTGCAGCTGTAACTCAATTTTAGGGTGTTCTTGTTAAATATATTACTAAGCTTACTATTGGTGGGGAAGTGTTTATCAATTAGATCTAAGAATTTCTGTCCTAGTTTAATACTAATCATTTGGTTGAACGGAGGGGTATACCAAATGATTTTTCTTTTCCTGTTTTTTTTCTTTTGGCCAGTGCAATTGTCTCTATAGTTAATGTTTGCATTTTTATAACCACTATTTTTTAGGGCAGTGTTATAGAAGCCATTGTGTTGGAATATTTCCTTGATATTGATATCCATAATTAAACATATACCCTCATACCCTCCACCCATAATTAAACATATACCCTCATCAATAGAAAATAGAAACAGCATTAACTCCGCTAACAAGGAAATCATATACTTGGTGTGTGTGTGTGTGTGTATATATATATATATATATATATATATATATGTGCATACACATACATGTATATTTTTTTAATAAAAAATTCCAAGAGGATAGAATCCAGGTAGAACTCAATGTCCAGGACAGAGTAAGGATATAATAAAAAGGCTTAAACACTAATATTCCATGGTCATAATTTATTCCATTGGAATCGTAAATATGATCCAATTCATCAGACCTACAAATTCAAAAAGAAAACAGAAAAAACAATTTCGGGAATAAAAAGTGTATGTATGAGAGTGTGGGACGAATGCTAGAGCTAAAGAGAGGGGTAACAGATGAGAGAAGGTGGGAGATTAAACCTTAACAGAGAGAGGTTTTAGAGAGGTGAGTGGAAGAGGTTTAAGTGAGAGAAATATGAATGTTGTCGGATGTCTAATACATTAAAGATACATTTCGTGTTGACATAAACACATAATAGACGATCTAATCTTAAAGATCAGAATAAGAAGGAGGGAGAGGAAAAGAAAAGAAGAAGGGGTGGGGGAGAGAGATGGGGCAGGGGAAACTAAAATTGAAGGGCATTTACTGAAAGGGTCACTGTGTAATTAAGAAAATTTGACAAAATTAATATCGACTACATGTTACAAGTCAAATATAAACATATAAAAAATAAATATCTAATCTAGCAAGGACCTATATTTTTATGTTCAAAAACACATGCGAATACACAATAACATATACACGTACATACATACATATAGGCGTGTACCCACATATACCCATGTACACACATATCCACACACACACACACACATATCCACACACACATCCACTCCTACATACACACACATCCACTCCTACATACACATTTACACACACATCCACTCCTACATACACATTTACACACACATCCACATTTACACACACACATCCACTCCTACATATATATATATGGACATACATATATACCTAAAACCTTACATCTCCATACAATTACATACACCCATCTAAACAAATAAACAATGTATCCCTATATCTATCCGTCTAACTATACATACATACACACCCATATACAGATACATGAGTACATACATACCAAAACATACACACATCTATACATACACATAAATATACATATACAAGCATACATATACATATACATATATAGATAGATATAAATTAAAATATAAAATCTAAAAAAGTAAAATTTCAAAAATTTGTAGAAAAAAAATGAAATACATAGCCCATCACATAAACAGACACAATGATATATATAGCGATAAACATAATAGCCATTCCATTAAAATGTCATGCCCTATGTTATTGAACCAAGATGGAACTGACATAAGTGACATGTTACAAAACAGTGTTTATGTTTTGAATCGTTTCTTATGTCTACATTTAGAAAATATCTCATTACAAAGATTCAGCAGTTCATCTTGACTTTTATCTTTATTTTTTCCGCCATGCACAGATCACGGAGGTTATTAGGTATTCTAGCTCTTGATAAGTATCTCCATTTCAAAAGTGGGGTTCATCCCTTATCCACTCACCTCTCTAAAACTTCTCTCTGTTAAGGTTAAATCTCCCACCTTCTCTCATCTGTTACCCCTCTCTTTGACTCTAACATTCGCCCCATACTCTCATACTTACACTCTCTCTAAATTCTATTTTTATTTCCGAAGTTGTTTTTTTTCTTTTTGAATTTGTAGGTCTGATGAATTGGATTGTATTTACGATTCCAATGGAATATTAGTGCTTAAGCACGCATATATATATATATATATATATATATATATATATAGGGAGTAATGGATAGTAGCTCAGATTGAGGAATCAGAGAACAAGAGTTCAAATTACAGCCAAATCCATTACATTCACTGGCCTGCTATTTACCCATAGCTAGAGGGAGAAGAAGAGGATTCAAACCTTTCTCAAGGGTATTAGCACGTAAGTGAATGTAATGGATTCAACTGGAATTTGAACTTGGCTCTCAGATTCCTCAATCCAAACTGCTATCCATTACACCACGATGCCTCCTCAACTTTGAATTCAAAACCTGCAGAGGGGCGTTTGGGGACCCTGTGGCATGTAGTGCACCAGGTTTCTGTATCTGTCCCTTCAAAAAGTATGGATGGTCCTGCACAAAACCTTCACCACTATAATCAATAATCAAATCTCTTGTGCTGTTGTTGGGCTCTCGGTTACCTAGGAACTGATCTGTTTGACCCTCAAATGTCGAATTCGACGAGAGTCGGAGATTATATATATATATATATATATATATAATAATCTTATAAATATAAGTAATTATACTCATCTGGAAAAACCTTAGGTGTTTTGGCTTGTAAATGAGCAAACCAATACCCAAGGAAAAATAAGGAATAAAAACAGAAATAACTCTGTACATACAATTCAGGCGAAAACAATCGACCAGAATCCAAGCTCAGACTAGGTTCCATCTACATGGACCATCAGGGTGCACCGGCACATCCTGACGATCTGTGTACGTGAAACCTAGGTAGGTTTGCCTGGCTCTTTATGTTCATAGTTATATATATATATATATATATATATATATATATATATATATATAAAAAAAAATCTATCATTTAAGATACTGAAAAAAAAAAAAAAAAAAGCACAAGTTCATTCTCTCACTTCAGGAAGTGCCTGACTTCTGCCATACTTTATTTTTACAAGAGTCGGATTAGACCAAAATTGCTGCCATATCCAGTCTGGAGCTGCTCAATTGTCACTTTTTGCTGTCTTGTGGGACAAGATTTATTCCCTCTTCAGCAGCCTTTTCTCACAGGTACAATGTCACAAACTTATCACTACTTTATCACTATTTCCATGGTAAATGTTCTGACAAACTACCTTCTTTAGTTCTACCACCAATTCTATCCTTCAAAGACACCATATTACACAATATATTTACTTGGTTTAGTTTAGTGTCAAATGAATATTATATAGGAAAAATATGCATATAGCAAATATAACTACAAAAAAAAGGTTTAATATTTGACAATTTTCATAAGGTGTAAAATTTATGACATGTTGAGATGTTTTTGATTTCATAAATGAAAAAAAACTGTTGCATTCTGTGTTGTCTCTGGATCCCAATGCTACTGCATAGATAATATTAAAAAAAAAAAAAAACAATTTCCTTTTCTTACTCATTCACTTAGCATCTTTCAGTGTGGTCTTAGGCTGTCTCTTGAATTTGGGTGTGTGAAACACATTGAGGTTTCAAAATTCTTGCAGCCCTCTGTTGAATTTGCAGCATTTTGGAGTTACACCCAAAACCCAAACAAAGGCAATCCATCACTGACAGAATACCAAACCCATGAGGTATTCTAATCAATTGCTGACTGTTCTAGCCCTAACATTTCCATCCTGTAATAAAACTCATTAAGAGAAAAAGAAAAAAAAAAAAAAAAAAAAAAAAGCAAAAAGAATAAAATTTCCAAAACGAATTTATTTTCTTGTCCCCACCATTTTAATTTTTTGTTTCCCCAAAAGTTTAAGGAAAAGAGGAAAAAAAAAAAAAAAAATATATGAAATATGAAATGGAATCTTTCTATTCTCAGTTTGGCATGGGTGGTGCAGGAGGTGGGGGTGGTGGTGGTACGGAGGGATGAGGAATGTTGGGTACTGTTGGCATAGGAACTGGAGGGGGTACAGGAGGAGGTGGTGGAGCTGCTGGAGGTGGGCCAGGGGGTGGCACACTTGAAGGAGGGGGTATAGGTGGTGGGGCAACTGGAGGTGGTCCCATAGGTGGTGGTGGTCGAGGTGGCATCATGCCTTGTAGTGAGGGTGGTGGAGCCACTGGTGGAGGTGGGGGCATGCGTTGTGGTATCTGCATGTTTCGTGCAATCTGATTTGATGGTGGTGGAGGTATTGATGGAGGCTGGTTAACTTTCTGGTCCAACTTGAAGGCAAACTGCAGGAAAAACTGAAAAACAAAAGAATAAGCAAAATATATTATTAATTAAATCCGCATTTCCATATCAAAAAAAAAAAAAAAAAAAAAAAAAGGCACAATTAGTAGCAAACAGTTATCAATGACATGAACAAAGTTTCAAATTTGACATTTGTAAATAACAAGTAAAGATAATTCTTTAAAAAGTCAGGGATCAATTTGATAATGTATTTATAATTGAACAGAACTCCCTTCTAAAAAAAAAAAAAAAAATTACTTTTTTTGATTTTAAAAAGTGTTGTTGGTTTGATTTTGTTTAGTGGCATATCAATCCCTGTGGGTTATTTAATGCTGAAATCTAAATGTTTTTACTAAATTTTATTTTTGGGGGAAATAATAATAGTTTTAGTGATACAAGTCTTACTAATTAACCCATATCTGGGGGAGAGAAGAGGGGAATTCAAAATTTCCCAAAGGTATTTACACGTTAAATGAATATAACAAACCCAAATGGAATTGGAACTTGGCTCTCCAATTAACAATTCTGAACCATTATCCATTACAATAGCTGCAGATCTAAGCTTACAGCACCTGGTATTCTCAAGTGGTCACCCATCTAGGTACTGACCAGGACTGACGTTGCTTAACTTCGGTGATTGTACAGGAACTGGTGTTTCAACATGATGTGGCTGTAAGCCATAAGTGAATTACAGTAAATAACAGACAGATCAGTACATTGAAGAGTTCCAAAATAAAGAGTGTATCCCGATATTTCTCTTCTTCATGTAAATATCATGAGCTACAAATTCTGAGTTATCTATGTATAAAGTATGAAAACAATAGAAATATACTGTATATTTTCCGTGTATAAAACAACCTTTAAATCCCCAAAATCACCATTAAAAATTGGGGGTTGTCTTATACAATTCTAAAAAAGAAACCTTAAATTCTGAGTGATGTTTGTTGGTAGGCTAACCTCAGCCTCAGTGCGATAACCAATAACGTACATGAAAAGATTCACATCATCAAATAAACTGGATAATTCACAGCCAATAGGCCAGTTCTCAGTTTCATCTTACTCAGTCCCAGTCTGTCTTGTCTTGAAGTCAGGACCCTACATTTGATTATCCCAATTTTTAGTTTATGAACTTTTTGCCTTATTACTGTTAATTTACCTTGCATATATTTTTTGCTTGCTTTATATTATTTTTTTGACCTGTTCTTTTCTTTTCCTTGTTGTTTATTGCAAACTGTCAATTCTGTTTATTGTGCAGTTCTGCCATTTATTTACATTTAACCATGCCACTTTTGTTACTGTTTATAATTGCAGATAATATAACTATTTTTTGGCTTGCATCTTCAAAAGTACTATATTAAGATAATTGTCCAGAAAGATATGTAAAAATACAAATGTTTAAGAGAATATGGCAGGCAAGTATTTCTCACCTGCTTTGTTTCTTTATTCCAATAAGTCCATAGTTTTTTAGGGTCTTTGTCAACTTCACGACTAGGCACCTGCAGAAGATAAAAAAAAGAAGTAAAAAGATAAATTGAAGTACTTATACCTAAAAGCCCTTAAATATGAAGAAATTACCTGGTATTAAGAAAACATTTACATTTAATATGTGAATAGAAAAATATTTTACTACAAATGCATCCCACATAAAAAATGAGAAAAAAAAAAAAAAAAAAAGATTATGTAATAAAAATAATTGGAGCTTTTAGATTTAATAAAATATAGAAAAACACTCATAATTCAGCATTGAGATACTGGATTCTATAAAGCTTGCTCTGAAAGTAATGCCTGCTTTTTTTTTATCATGCTGGCAGTATAGCAATCTGTTAAAATAGCCCCTGGCATGAAAATGTGTATGATGCAGAGGTGCATCACTGAATTCTTCCATGTGGAAAAAATTGCATTTACCGACATTAATCAATTCATAACATTTACACAGACAAAATAGTTTAGTTTGGTTAACTGGCAACAGGCAGTATGCCAGACAAAATAAAAGGAAGACATTGCTTCCCAAATGTAAGAAAAAAAAAAAAAGATTTGGAAGTGATAGTATATTGGTGTGGGGAATATTTTGACACTGGCGTTGACACACTAATTTAGTTGCAGAGCAAAATAAATGTTGCAGTGAATAAGATTATTATTGACCAACATGTTCTTGCTTCTCTGAGAGCATCCCATCCTTATGCAAGATAATGTCCCTTTTTATTGTGCAAAAATAGTAAAACAATTCTTCAAAGGCAAAAAACACCAAAATTATCACATGGCTAATCTAAAGCACTGATCCCAAGTCAACTAAGGAACTTATTATCAGCAATAATGTTAGGAGGAAAGGATATAAAAAAAATGACTGATTTGTGGCAAAAACTGCAGTAGAAATAGGACAAAATCATTCATAAACAATCTTAATAAATTAATTAATAAATTAATGAAGTTCTGAGTTGTTGATTAAAAGCCATAGAACATAAACATATTAATATTTTTATCAATATTAAGTCAATAACATTAATTAAATTTACATGTGAAATTACGATTTTGTTCTTATGTTTTGGATAGATTTTTTGTTCAATAATTTTCTTTATCCTTAGTTCTTTTTTTTATGCAAATTTTCCTGAATATTTATTGCAGTTTATATCACAATTGGTATATATTTTTTTATGTTCATCCAATACAAGCCCTAGAGCCACTCAAGTTAGAGGGTTGTTGCAGGATTGTAAGAAGGAGATGTAAAAATTGAAAACTTTTGACTTTTAAACTTTCATTCTCTAATACTGGATGCTACTGTACTTTCATACACTTTTTACAACTAATCATTTCAATGCATGTTTGTGCTAATCATTTCAAAAATAAAAGCTTACCTTGAAGGCAATAGTTTCATAAGGTTCTGCAGCAAATAAAAGATACTGCCACTTCCTATCAGGTGGTTCAACTTTTTGTTCATAAGCAGCCATGAATCTATGGCGGGGAATGATCACATCAGCAATTTCAGGATAATCAATCTGAAGAAAAACAAAACTTTTCATCTTTTTGTAAATCAAGAGAAAATGTTCCAAAAGTTATTCACATCACTGAAGTGATTCTTTATTGTGGCTTTTATTGTCACAATAACATTTTACCTGATCCATTCTACATTGATCTTTAAGTGTATAATCTGTATAGAAAGAGAGAGGAAAGGGGTCATCCCCACCCCATGAGTAGCAGAAACAGAGAAGAAATTGTGGCAAATATACAACAATATATTTGAAATAGCTGGTTATATTGAAGAGTGACGTTTTCCAGCATTGAAGACATATTTTTCATGAAATAAAATTTGAAAATGTATCCTGTATTGTCAACACTGTTAATGTCTCCTTATTGTTTAGCTGATCAGTAAAAACTGCTTTCTTCATAATTCTATGAAACTGAACAGCTTAAATCCAGAAAAAAATTATAAGTAATTCTTGAGATTAAAGTTGTGTCAGCTGTATATTTATTATAAAGGAAAATGGAGTTAGCCATGTTTCTTTGCTCTATACTTAGTATGTTAGTATTGCAAGTCACTGTCAGGGAATTCAATCTTTACCTAGTACTCTAAGAATATTGGCCTTGTACCAAATTTGGTATTGTCTAACAAATGTTTAAACATTTAAACTCTTCCTTTGTATTGTTGATGCAGCTACATTTCAACAGATCTATTTTGCAGCCTTCTTCAATTGTATAAAACATAAAGAGACCAGCTTGTTTTTTTGTTTGACATAAGATGGTTATTAATGTAACAAGTGGATTGGTTCATTCCAGTAAAGTGATATATACAGACAATACCATTTGCCACTAAAATATACAACACAAAATTAACTAGAGTAGAGAAATACTAAAATTAACTGTCAAAAAGAAAAAAGGTGGTGTAATTCCTCTACATATTTTCCATCTCAATTACAGTGTACATTTTCCACAAATATTTAAAATTTCTTAATGAGATAAAACTTAAATATAACAATTATACTACCCTATCTTTTTGGCAGTTAATTTCAACGTCTCCACTTATTCAAGTGATATACAAGTTTTGTATGGTTAAGAAATTGACTAGTCTGCTCATAAAAAAATAAGGAAAAAAATGTGGTGGGAAGATAATTTTTGTAGATTAGCATTGATTAAAGCTTCAAGTTACATTTGTCAGAATTCAAGAAAATTGGTTTTTATTGCTTTAGAAAGCGGTCTCTTTAATATAAAGACAGTATCAAATTGATAAACTTTTTAAAGAGTTGTCTGTAATTTGTTTTTATTTACAAATGTCAAGTTTGAAATTATGCTTATGTCATTAATAACTTTGTACCACTGATGTTGTCCTTTTCCTCAATTCATAATAGTATACAGTTATCAATAACATAAACAGTTTCAAATTTGACATTAATAAATAAAACCCCAAACATATAGATAACTATAATAGATAAGTCAGGAATTGAGTTGACACTGTATTTATATTATGAACCCATCTCCCCACCCAACCCCCAAAAATTCAATGTTGTTTTTTTTATTCTAATACCGTGGTTTGAGAAAGGTTTATGGAATGTTACTCAACAAAAACTGATAAAACAAAAATTTTAAAAATTCTACTCCATTTTTTTTTTAACAAGCAAACCAATCAATTCAAGTTTGGTGTTTACAAAACTTCATTAAATATGACATTTAATTAACTTTTGTCATCACCAGATAAAGCAATAAGCATATAAGTAAAAAAATTCCTCACACATGTTCAGAATAAATGTATACTTATATACAAATGTATACTTCTTTGTACCTTGTGGATTGATGTGACAGAATCACAAAGAACTGTACAAATAATAGAGACCACATCATTTGAGGACTTTTGTTGGATAGCCCCTTGTTCTGGGGAGGTTTTGGTTGACGGTCTTGATTCACTCATAAATGTTGCCTTCTTTCTTGGCCATTGATTGCCAGTTGTTTTGTTTGGAGATAAAAGAGAACTTCAACAAAAGAGATTTTAAACTTACGTATTTTATTAAACACATCAACGTGTACATTTTTAACTAGCCAGTGGGGTTGCTCTATCACCCCGACTGGGGAGCAAGTTCCCCAACACGAAATAATATGTCTACATTCTTCGATGTGCTAAAACTTGACTCCCTGAAATCCCTTTCTATCTCTGTAACATTCTCACACTAGTTTTAACCAAATAAAAATGACTTTCTCTGTTTTCCTGTATCTGACCTCAAAAGGTCAAAATGAGGAAGTCAGAGGAGAATATAGTTCTCTAAAAAATAAGTCTGCTAGACTATTATTTAACACTTTCAACAGCAGCAACAATTAAAATGGATAACACATGTAACTTGAAGAGAAAATAATAACATTTTCAAGATGGTGACATTTTCAAATTACTTCAAACAAAACATTAGGAAAGAAGCTCCCATCAATACTGGAAAGAGCAATAATAGTGGACTTAAACCTATTTTCTTAAAAAATTGTTTTAAAAGTAAGATTTTATAAATTACAACTGATGGCAGCAATGGCTGCTCATTCAATGAATGTTGTATGATTCCATGTAAGGAAACAGATAATATTGCCATTATATTATAGTAGAGATGTATTTTCCTACACAATTTGCTAACATATTGATCTAAATAAGTCATTAGTTTGCAACAATATGGGTGGCCTAGTGGTTAACAGCACAGAAAATGGAATCAGCAAACTAAGTACAAATTCTGGCTAGGATAGTGTTTACTTTGTATTAATACCTTGGGAAAAGGCATGAATTCACTTCACCCCTATAGCTATTAGTTAATAACAAAGACAAATCTTTCTAGCCTTGGTTGGTAATGAAGATGAGGAAATGAACAAATGATTTCAAGGAACAGAACCTCTAAATAAACTGGTTCCATTTCTTCCAAGTAACCTGATCAAGGATCATCATTCCCTCACAATGTTAAGTGTCATCATCATTGGCATGGTTGCAATATATCTATACCCTAGCTGAGAAGCAACCTCCATCTGAAAATTATATTGAATGTTTGGTGTAATATACAAGAAATCATCCAGTATGAACTTTTAAATGATAACCAGTTAGAGCTGAATCTTAATGCCAACAATGTTTGGCATTTGAAAACACTTGTCCTTAGTGAACAGAAAGGTTGGGGGGGGGGTCACATTCTTCATCATTATAATGCACATTTTCATACAGCACGAGTGACCAAAGAGTGCATAAAAGCATTCAGTTGGAGGAAAATGATTCATCCACTGATATTCTCCTTGACTTTGATCCAACTGATTATCACTTCTTTAGGATTAAGCAAAACAATGTTCATTTACAAAGATCCACTTCAATAAAAGAAATTGAAAATCAATTGAAGGAATTTTACAAATATAATAGTGTAGAAAAAAAATGTTGATAGATAGAATAAGGTGAATAGATTAATGTCCAAGTGTATCTTTAATTAGTGCCATATATATGTTTCTAGAACTGAAATTATCAAACAGAAATCTCATTACTACCTGAGAAAAACTTGAAATAAAATTTTGTTAATTATCCAATAGAAACCTTATATTCTTACCTGAAATAGTAAACTTTGCTGCATTGTTTCAGGATCTCGTTGTTTTGTTACTATAAAAATTAAGAGGAAAATAAAAATTATACCATAATCTATTTACAAGAAAGCGTTTGACAGTAAAAACAAAAAAAATTAAAACAATTTGAAGAGTTATAAAACTGAATAAATTTTATTGAATAAAGATTTGTTTTACTGGGTAAATTTTATCCTGTATTAAACAAGGAAAAACAAATTGATAAATATTAAGTGATATCCTAAACGATAAATTTTTTTAATAAATACTTATTTAAATCTTTTCAGCTTTCAAACAGAACATAGTAACATTACAATATAAAAACAGAATCTGTTTGTTTATAAATAGTAAGTCAAGCAAAAGTCTCTCACTATTGTTTTTTTTTATATAAATAACCCACTTAACTGTGTCAAGAGAATTTCAGTTGCTGTTTTCTGCATATGGTAATAAGTGAAACTCTGAATACAATTTTAAATATTTGGTTTTCTTTATTTTGACACCCAAAATTCTGTGAGAGAAGTAAATTTATTTTATTGGTTTGAAGGAAGGAGTGTTTATTTGATACACTGATTGATATTTTAAGCACATCCTAATAGACTGCAAAAAGTACAAAAACACATGCAACAAATACTATGATGTACAAAACTTTACCATGCTTTTCAAAAATATGTTTCTCAAATAATAGGCTACCTGAAAGAAGCAGACTGCTTCCAACACTTATAGAAGAAAGCACAATACATTATTTATATATTATATCTCTTTAAACAAACACCACAGATAGATAGATATAAATAGATAGATAGATATAAAAAGATAGATAAATATATAGATAGATAGATAGATAGATAGATAGATAGAAATAGATAGATAGAAATAGATAGATAGAAATAGATAGATAGAAATAGATATAAATAGATATAGATACATAGATAGATACATAGATAGATAGATAGATACATAGATAGATAGATAGATACATACATAGATAGATACATACATAGATAGATACATACATAGATAGATAGATAGATATATAGATAGATAGATATATAGATAGATAGATACATACATAGATAGATAGATATATAGATAGATAGATACATACATACATAGATAGATACATAGATAGATAGATATATAGATAGATAGATACATAGATAGATAGATAGATATATAGATAGATAGATACATACATACATAGATACATACATAGATAGATAGATATATAGATGGATAGATATATAGATAGATAGATAGATACATGGATGGATACATGGATGAATACATACATATGGATGGATGCATAGATACATAGATGGATAGATAGATAGATAGATACATAGATAGATAGATAGATACATACATAGATAGATAGATAGATACATACATAGATAGATAGATACATACATAGATAGATAGATAGATAGATACATACATACATAGATAGATACATACATACATAGATAGATACATACATACATACATAGATAGATAGATAGATACATACATAGATAGATAGATAGATACATACATAGATAGATAGATAGATACATACATCCATAGATACATACATCCATAGATCCATAGATCCATACAAACATCCATAGATACACAGATACATACATCCATAGATACACAGATACATACATCCATAGATACACAGATACATACATCCATAGATACACAGATACATACATCCATAGATACACAGATACATACATCCATAGATACACAGATACATACATCCATAGATACATACATACATACATACATACAGATACATACATACATACAGATACATACACACATACAGATACATACACAGAGACATACATACATACACAGATACATACATACACACATACACAGATACATACATACACATACAGATACATACATACACACAGATACATACCTACATACAAAGATACATACATACATAGATACACAGATACATACATACACAGATACATACATACACAGATACACACATAGATACATACATACATACATACACAGATACATACACACATACACAGATACATACAGACATACATACATACATTTACCCTGAAACTTTGGAAGTATAAAATTGCAAACAAAACATCTGTGGTTAAAGCCATAAAGTTGTGTACAAAATATTTCAGCATTGAGTGGCCCATGGAGGTTGTCATGCTGCTGAACAAAATCAACCAACTGTTCCAGCATTAATGATCCATGGTGGTTAATATGCCAGTTAAATAACCAATCAATTACATTGAATCAGTTATTATGTATGTGACTGATGGAAATTTCCATTATTTACAACTGAGCCACAGAACTGCAATGACTAAAATTCCTGATATCCACAGTTAATGGATTATTTAAAAAGACAATTAAAAAATATCATGAACAATTTCATAAAATCCTCTTAAAAATAAAGCATTGTAATTAAGTAATATTACAAAAGGAGGCACCTCACCATAGAGTAGTGTTTAGCAAACATGTCTTGTAAACTATAGCTACTGTAGTGAATTCAGTCTTCACTGGGTGCCTCAAATTTGTAGGCTTATGTCAGACAAAGTGAATATAAATCCACAAGTGTTAAAAACTGCCAACAAGGCAATTTAATCTTTGGCCATCCAATAAGTGACAGATATGGGTTAGTATTGAAGCAGTATATTATTTTAGACTAGAAATAAAAATATCAAAGTTTCTCAGTCAATATATCCCGAGTTTAATCATCAAAATTTCAATGTAAAGAAGAACAGCATAACTACTAAACATTTTTAAAAAACTGAAGATAAATAAATTATATATATATATATATATATATATATATATATATATATATATAAGGTAATTTCTGAAATCAACAGAGCTAAATCACAAACAAATATTTAATTTACTAAAACAGAACATAAAATATATACAAGATAAACAATTGTGGCCTACAAAACAGAAAACACAGAGTTACTGGCAAGTGTTACGAGGGGAGAAGGAAAGGAGTCAAATATCTTTATAATTTTTTTTAGCTAGTGAAGTAATCTAAATGCTATATTTGGAAATCCACAAAGGTGTGTAAATAAATATTAATTTTAGTTTGGTCAATGAAAATTAGTCAAAATTCTATTTACCAACTTTGTTCCATGAAATTCTCTTTTGGGTTTTGGTTGGTCGGCAACTTTTTATAGAGATTCTTTCGGCTGGATATAATAGTCCTTGAATCAAAAGCCGGAGTTGATACTGACAGCAATCTGTTTTCACCAACTGACAACCCTTTTCCAAAATCCCATTTTTATAGGGGCTAACACCTAATTTGCATTTTTTCTAGATGTTTCTCGAATCATCTAGATTTTTCTCGAATATACTAGAATGATCTAGAATCTTCCAAACATTCTATTTCTAATTTCTCTATTTTACAACTACTTCATGAATGAAAACTTTTTTGTAATAACAAGTAGAACTCAAAGGAATCCCTTTTATATAAAAATGCATCCTCGTAACACTTCCCCCTTCAAAGTAAAAAGTTTTGAAATTTGAATGAAAAACTTTTATAAGACAATATCAATCTATTTTTTTTTTGTAAAGAAATAAGTCATAATATCAAATTTTTTTTTTTTTTTTTTTAAGTTATGCTCTAGACAAAGCATCTGCAATAACATTGTTCCTTCCTTTAATGTGATTTATAATAATATCATATTCTTGCAGGAGAAGACTCCATCTAGTAAGTCTTTGATTTTTGTTAGTCATCTTTTGAAGGAAAGTTAATGGATTATGGTCAGTATAAATCAGAACAGGATGAACAGTAACATTGAGGTAAAAGTCAAAATGTTGTAGTGCTGATAACACTGCCAAGCATTCCTTTTCAATAGTAGAATAGTTTTTCTGGTAGGTGTTGAACTTTTTTTGAGAAAATCCAATGGCTCTATCGACGCCTTCATCATCTTCTTGGATTAAGATACCACCCATACCGACATCACTGGCATCGATTTGCAGTTTAAATTGCTTTGAAAAAACTGGAGTTGCAAGAGCTGGGCCACCAATGAGAATCGACTTGATTCTGTTGAAAGCCTTATTACAGGTTTCACTCCACTTGTATTTTACTTCCTTTTTAAGTAGGTCGGTGAGAGGACTTGCTATTGATGAGAAATTTTTACAAAATTTTCTGTAGAATCCTGCCATACCGAGAAATCTCATTAGCTGTTTTTTGTTAGTTGGGATAGGATACTTTAAGATAGCATCCACTTTTGCTGTGATAGGCTTAACCTGTCCCTGACCAACAGTATGACCCAAATAATTTATGTTTGCATGACAGAATTCGCTCTTGTTTAGGTTCACACATAGGTTTGCTTCTTCCAGCTTAAGAAAAAATTGTTTGATGATGTGTATATGTTCGTCCCAAGTCATGCTGTACACAATTACATCATCTATATAGACCTCACATCCCTGAATTTCATGTAGAAGGGAATGCATCATCCTTTGAAAGGTTGCCGGTGCATTTTTCATCCCGAACGGCATAACCTTATATTGGTATAAACCATCCAGAGTCACAAATGCTGAAATTTCTTTGGCGTTGTCAGTTAATGGTACTTGCCAATAACCTTTCATTAAATCAAATTTACTGACATATTTCGCCTTGCCAATGTTGTCAATACAATCATCAATTCTAGGAATTGGAAAAGAGTCACTTTTGGTTATTGCATTTACTTTTCGAAAATCTGTCACAAATCTGTAAGTGCCATCAGGTTTTGGTACAAGAATACAAGGAGAACTCCACTGACTGTTGCTTGGTTCAATTATGTCATTGTCCAGCATATATTTAATTTCTGCTCTCAACTGCTGAAGCTTGATTGGATTCACCCGATAAAAATGTTGTTTGATGGGTTTTTCATCTCCAACTAAAACATCATGTACTGCAACCGTTGTTTTTTTTAGGAACATCAGGAAAAAAGATTTTGAAAATCATTGACCAAACCATGAATGTCTTTTCTTTTCTCATTTGATAAATGTTTGAATTTTACATTTAAATTAGACAGGATTTCCGAGTTTTTTAAATGACTACTCTGATCTATGTCCTTCTCCCTAATAACTGTATCTTCATTATTGTCTAAATCATCTTCAAATTGATTTGTATTACTAACGTTTATTAAAGTTGAGACTGGTTTAGTATTAGTTATATAATTTCTGTCGATGTAATTTTTTAACATATTAATGTGGCAAATTCTTTTCTTTTTTCTTCGATCTGGGGTGCGGATGATATAATTTACATCATTAATTTTCTTTTCTATCTCATAAGGACCAAAATATCTTGCTTGTAGAGGATGATTAGGAATTGGTAAAAATACTAAAACTTTGTCACCACTTTCAAATTTACGATTTTTACAATTTTTATCATATCTAGTCTTCATTTTAATTTGAGAGTTTATTAAATTATCTTGTGCTATTTTGAAAGCATTATATAATTTTTCTTTAAAATTTGATACATAGTCCAAAAGATGCATCTCATTTTTTTCAGTCAACCATTTTTCTTTTAGAAGTCTTAGCGGACCCCTAACCGTATGTCCAAAAACTAATTGAAAAGGGCTAAACCCAAGAGTGTCTTGAACAGCAAACAAAACAAAATGCACCCCTTCATCCCAATCCTTTTTATATTGATAACAATATTTTCCAATCATAGATTTTACCGTTTGATGAAAACGCTCAAGAGCCCCTTGTGATTCGGGGTGATAGGCACTAGATTTGTATTGTTTAATAGCCATTTCACTCATTACTTGTTGAAATAAACAAGACATAATATTCGAACCTTGGTCTGACTGAATGGCCGAAGGAATCCCGACTAAACAGAAAAACTTAGTTAAAGCCTTAACAATAGTCCTAGCCTTAATATTACTTAGAGGGATAGGCTCTTGAAAGTGAGTTGACATACACATAATTGTCAATAAATATTGGTTTCCTATTTTTGTTTTTGGAAGAGGGCCAACACAGTCAACTAGTACTCTATTGAAAGGTTCTTCAAATGCTGGAATAGGTTTCAGAGGGGCGGACGGAATCTTTTGATTTGGTTTTCCGACAATCTGGCATATGTGACAGGAGTTACAGAAATTGACGACATCTTGTCTAAGTTTCGGCCAGTAAAAATGATTTAATATTTTTTCACAGGTCTTATTTATTCCTAAATGCCCTGACATTGGAGTATCATGAGCTATGTTTAGTATTTCTTGCCTGTATATTTTCGGGACCACTATTTGGTTTATTATCTTCCACTCCTCATTTAGACTGGCATCCACTGGGCGCCATTTCCTCATTAAAATTCCATCTCTCATATAAAAGCATTCTCTAACTTTTCTTGCTTCTTCTAAAGGGAGTATTTTATTTTTTAAAAGACAAATTTCAGGATCTTTTTCTTGTTCAATAACAAGTTGATTTTGATTTAAATCGTCTTTCATTTTTTCTGTGCCATTTCTTTTTTGTGGAGGTGGTTTATTTAATTTTTTATTCGAATTATTAGTTTGTTCTAAATGATGAGATATAAAGGTCTCATTCAATTGTAACTGATTAGCTGGTGTTGCTGAATCTTTCTTTTCTAAAATTTGCTTCTTTGCTTTAGCCCTAGTAATAACACAATCAGGGTATATGTCACTGTTTTCTTCAACCACAAATTCATTATTTATTTCTATCTTATCACGGACAACTGGTTCTGCTACTACCCTGTCACCTGCTAAGTCGTTGCCTAACAGTAAAGAGACCCCTTTAACTGGTAGGGTTGGTCGTATACCAACTATGATGGGACCATTCACCAATTCCGATTTTATATAAATTTTGTGAAGGGGCACCTTAATGACACCCAATTCAATGCCTTGTAATAAAACAAAATCGCCAGTGAAGGTCGAGTCCGATAGCTGTAGTATACCTTCTAATAGTAAAGTTTGAGACGCACCGGTGTCCCGTAAGATTTGGACAGACCTAGCTTTCTCAGGGTCGTTGATGTAAACAGAGCCCTGGGACAAAAAATGGTCTATAATTTTCCATATATGAGTTTTTATTGTTTTCAGTAACACCTGGTTTTGAGAAGGAAGACTGAGGAAAGGAGTTACTTTTAGTTTGTTGTCTAACAAAAAAAAAAAAAAAATTATGAGGTTGAAGGGAGTTATTTTCTTCCCGTTTTTTTTTAGGATTCGGCAATCAGATATGATGTGATTATCCTTCTTACAGTAGGCACAGGAAATTTTTGATTCTGTTGGAAGAGAACTTTTAGATGTATCTTTTATTTTTTTTGTGCATATAACTTTTCCAAGATACATTATGAGATACATTATGAGGAGATTCCGACAGTGTATGTGTATGAAGGCCTAACTGGTTTTCAGTTATATTAATTTTTTTTCAAACTCTTTTTGTGAGTTAGACTATGGGTATCTGCGATTACCGCGGCCTCGTTAACAGTTTCTACATTTTTCTCATCGATATGCGTTCGAATCTCCTGTGAAACGCATTGTTTAAATTCTTCAACAAGAATGAGTTGGCGTAATTTATCATAATCATTATTTATTTTTTCGCCCTAACCCATCTATCAAAAGATCTGCTTTTCTCTAGCGAATTCAACGTATGTCTGCCGTTCGAATTTTTTGTATTTCCTGAATTTTTGCCTATATGCTTCAGGTACTAATTCGTATGCATTTAATATGGCATTTTTTATTTTTTCATAATCTGTGGCCTCTTCAATACTGAGAGCCGAGTATATATCAGCAGCTCTGCCAACCAAAACAGTCTGTAAGAGTGTTGACCAGATTTCGTAAGGCCATCCTAAATTTATTGCAATTTTCTCAAAATGAGGAAAATATTTTTCCACCGTTTTTTCATAAAACTTAGGTACCAATTTGATATATCTTCCTGCATCAAATGCTGCACTTAATGAAGAAGAATTATCGGAATTTTGACTTCTATTTTCGCGTTGTAATTTCAATTTTTCTAACTCTATTTTTTCAGCTTCAATTTTTAATCTTTCCAATTCTATTCTTTCTTGTATCTCTAATTTCTTTATTTCTAATTGAAGACGTAAACTACTTTGGTCGTCTTTTTCTTCAATATTACATGAGTCTAAGAGATTTTTATCCATTAGTTCTTTAGCGACAATACTTTTTATTTCTGCTTTTTTCATTGACGGGCTTGTATTTAAACTGAAATAATCTGCAATTTGTAATAGTTCCGATTTCTGTAAAACTTCGAATGATTTGCCCACATCGGCTAAACTTAAAAAATTTTCCACGGAAAAAGGCATGTTTTTGTTTTAGCTTTTTTTTTTTTTTTTGCAAATTACGTATATTGAGTTTATTTATTTATTTATTTTTACGATATTATAGAGTTGGACGAGCCCCCATTTTGTTACGTTTTGATAATTGTAACAAAGAAAAAAAAATTATTTACCACAACACAGAGCTAAATCACAAACAAATATTTAATTTACTAAAACAGAACATAAAATATATACAAGATAAACAATTGTGGCCTACAAAACAGAAAACACAGAGTTACTGGCAAGTGTTACGAGGGAGAAGGAAAGGGAGTCAAATATCTTAAATCACTTTAGGGCTAGTGAAGTAATCTAAGTGCTATATTTGGAAATCCACAAAGGTGTGTAAATAAATATTAATTTTTAGTTTGGTCAATGAAAATTAGTCAAAATTCTATTTACCAACTTTGTTCCATGAAATTCTCTTTTGGGTTTTGGTTGGTCGGCAACTTTTTATAGAGATTCTTTCGGCTGGATATAATAGTCACTATAGTCCTTGAATCAAAAGCCGGAGTTGATACTGACAGCAATCTGTTTTCACCAACTGACAACCCTTTTCCAAAATCCCATTTTTATAGGGGCTAACACCTAATTTGCATTTTTCTAGATGTTTCTCGAATCATCTAGATTTTTCTCGAATATACTAGAATGATCTAGAATCTTCCAAACATTCTATTTCTAATTTCTCTATTTTACAACTACTTCATGAATGAAAACTTTTTTGTAATAACAAGTAGAACTCAAAGGAATCCCTTTTTATAGAAATGCATCCTCGTAACAATTAATAAAATTATATTATTTACCTTGTCATTCACTCCTAAAAATGACTTAAGTATGACAACAAAAACCTTATAATTAGCATAAACAACACATGGAAGAATATTACTCTTGTGTAGGCACTAAGAGAATAGCTTCTCTATTTGTTTATTGTTAAGTTTTATGTATTTTATTTAAATATTTTTAGGGAGAAATTTATTTATTTCATATACTTTTATTATGACATAAGTGACGTTGCCGAGTGAGGTAACACTGGTCATGATGTACAATGAACAGAAAAATAATTCCAGAAAAGTGGCATAAAGGCAAATTTGTAGTAGGCTAAAATGATATGTAAAGCAGGGTATTTTATATATAAATTATCCATGCATAAATAATCCTGTTATTTCTAACAGGTATTATATTAGTTTGTTTTAATAAGTCTTGAATAAAATAGCAATAAAATACCTTTATAACCAGGCCGTCCAATTTTAACAAATTTTTTAATTTCAACTTTAGCCTTTTCTGGTGCTGGTTGTGCAGGTGCTTCCTTGGCTTCTTTTGCTGCACGCCGAGCTCTGGCATTGGACAAAAAAAGAAAGCATTGGTCAAATGAAAATAAACCCACATATCCTTGGTTTGCATATTTTAAAGAATTCTTAAATTATGAAATAAATAAATAAAAAAAGGTAATTTTCAATGTGATTTAAACTCACATTCTCAAAATTCCAGTAGCTTATTTTTCATAGAGGATACTTTAACCAATTCAACCAGAAGAAGCCTGTTGGTAGACAGAGTAAAATTTGGATACATTTATAAATCCACAAAAATGTGGCTACATTTACAAGACTGGTACTATTAAATTTTGAATTGATTTTCTTCTCATTAAGAGATCAAGTAAGCCCAGCTTATTTTAAAAGTAACCCAAAAAGAGCTCAGTGAGGTAACCATGACCTAGTCATATATTGTTACCTCTTTACCACATCATTTCAGGCCATATCAGAGTCTTAAATTATTTGGAACCTAAAATTTTCTTAAGTTTTAGATATTTTTTTTCTCCATCTTTTTTTATTACAACTTTCTCAGTCAAATACTCTCCAATTGAGGTTGATTCATTAAGGTATTCTCTAAGAAATACAAGCACTGGATCAGGATACAAGCTGAAATTTCATTGGAATTTCCTTTTTTTATTCCGATTTCATGCTTAATTAGCCCTTTGAGCCCTGTGTTCCTGAAAAATTTTAACCTTTCAAAATTCGCAAATAGTTGGTATGTAATGTTTAATGGTAGATATAAAAATAGTTACACATGTTTATCCACCGCTCAACTGGTGGCTCAGCATTAAGTCATTTTTCTCTACCACTGTTTAACTGGTGACTGGGCATTACGTCATTTTTCTCTACCACCAGTAAAGCGGTAGTCAAGGATCAAAGGGTTAACAACTGAATGACAGTCAACTTAAGGAGTTGTGATAAAAAATAAGAATAAAATATCAAAAAGTAATTATTCAAACCATTTATTTACAGCTGTAAAGCGTCGATTAGCTTTCTTTTGTAATAAAATTTGTGTTTTTTCAAAGTTATTCAAGTAAACATGTCCAACAGATAAAGTATAATTGAAAAGAATTTACACTTTGATTTGACAAGCAAAGCTACAGTTATTGAAATTTGTATTTAAATTAGTTTGCTGATTGTTGGTTGGTTGTTTTGTTTTATGGCATATCAACCTCAGTGGGTCATTTAATGCCAACAAATTTTTGAAATAGATTTATAGCGATAGTTTGGTAAAAAGGGTGTGTACATATACATATATATATTTGAACCATTTTTCAATTACTCATATTTTTGAGTACAATCCAACTTTTAGAAAATTTACTCTGGTTTTACTTTCATAAAAAGTTTTTCAAATACTTTTTTCCTCAAAAATGTATAGCTGGTAATATTTTTTTCAAAAATATATTGAATGGTAATATTTTTTTTCCTTCAAAAATTTATTGCTGGTAATAATTTTTTGAAAAGTATTTCTGGTATTAAAACCTATTTATACACTTTCAGTTTTGGGGTTAACTATTTGCCCATAGCTGGGACCCTAACAAGTGCTACCACCCCAAAATTAGTTTGCTGAGAAAGAGAGAGATCGTCATGGTATTCTTTAATCAGTCAGCATTTCTATTTTGAAACAAAGTACCATCAGATAGACTGTGTGCATATGAATTCAAAATTTTATCCAGGTTATGATTACAAATAAAGAATTACAATTAAGTATCTACACAAAGGCCACTGAACAAGTATAAGCAAATGTTTGTACACTTTATAAACATTTAATAATTTTGCTTCTATCCATTTATTCATCTTTTTACAATGGATCTGCTAGATGATCACTCACAGCTTTTTTTTTTTTTTTAATCATCATCTAAAATAGATATAGATATCAAATTATTTTTAATTTCTTTATTGAAATTAATTCACAGCAACATTCAAATGAAACATTTACAATTTACAACATAGTACAAGAAAGTGCATTTTCATTTTTCATATAACATGACGATCACCTTTAAAGCCAAATGTACACAAAATCCAACAGAAAATTTTAATTAAAAAGCCTTCATGCAATTCAACTTTGTTATAAATCTCAAAACAGTAGCTACAAATGCAGGTTGCTGTAAAATAGCAATTTGTGTCTATAAATTTTACAATTATTACTTGTGTCATTTTCTTTTTAATGTCATGACGTAGTCTACAAATGTTATCAAAAATGATAAAAATATGTATACTGAACAAATATAAACATATGGATAATCAAAAATGATAATATGTGCCAACATGATGTCACCTAGAGAGTAACTATTTGTTAAATTAATCAATGAAAGATTAATTTATATTTAAATGAAAGACGATTCAAGAAAGAATAAGAATGTATAATTATAAATAAAACTTACAAGTTTGCTTGATGTTTCTTTCCTTGAGTGTGAGCCAAATAACTGCCCTAAAAATGAAATAAATTCCAATTAGGATTCAAAAAAATTAGAACAATGATTAGAATCACAAATTCTAAAATTACAATAATTAGAAAACTTGCAAATCAGACATATTTAACACAATATACTAAAAACAAATCTATACATTAATTTAGCTTATACATTACTCACTAGACCAGAGTTTCTCAACCTTTTTACCCTTGCATAACCCTTAAAATAAATTACATGTCTCAAGGAACCCCTGCACAAAAACAAAATTATATACCATATCTTTTTCATTTTATTTTCATCATAGTTCATGTGGTAAATATCATAGAATATATTTTTGAATAACTGGTTTAAGGTAAAATTAATACTTCTTTGTCAAATTTTTCGGTAATGCTAAATAAAATTCATACTGTCTGTTTATAATACTTCATCAGGGAGTTTTTATTCACAAAAAAAAAAAAAAAAAAATTCTAAACTCAAACATAAAAAATAAACATAAGTAACCAATACTAACCTGTACTAGATAATACTTCAATACTAACCTGCACTAGATAATACTTCAATACTAACCTGCACTAGATAATACTTCAATAAAATATAGCAAAATAAAAGTTAAAAAAAGATCAATCGTAACAATGGATGATACTTTTTAAAATATTGCTTATTTTTCTTTTTACAAATAACCATTTGAAGAATAAAAAATTTGAAAACATTTGAACCGAATCTTTTTAATTAAGGCTTTCCAATGAAAGTAAAATATATGCAGTGAAACTCCAATTTAATGCATATTTGGATATAGGGGTCAAAGTTCATTTGGTATTTTTTCTTCCCCTTTCAGGATAATATTTTTCTCATTATTTTTATTAAAATCCTGATTTAATCTGACTCCGTTTTCTCAGTGGCATTTTATAGACATCAATAATCACACTATAAAAGGGTTACATTGTACCATAAAGTTTTAAAGTATTGAAAGATGCTATTGGTTAGAGTTGAGAGAAAAATGATACTTCAAAATATCTGAACCTATATGTTAATGACTAAAGACTTGGTAAAGTGCAAGCATATTTTATTAGTTGTTTTTCTATGTACTGTGTCCCTTCTTGACATTGGCGAACATGGCTCTCCATAATTTCCTGTCCTTTTTAGCTCTTAATAAATTTTGTCCTTTTGTTATCTCTCCTAAACCGTGTTCTGCCATTCATTTACTCAAACTTGCCAAGTAGCTTATGCATTATTTTCCTGTCTCTCTTGCCTTCAGTCTGTCCTGTGTGTATCAAATTTTTCAAGCCCTCTTTCCTCATTATGTGCCCTAGAAATTTCAACTGTCTCTTCCTGATGTGAAGTAGAAGAATTCTGTTTGTTTCCATTTTCTCTAAAACTTTGTTGTTGATCACATGTTCGGTCCTTAGTATCCTTCTGTAGAACCACATTTCTTTTGCTTCAAGTTTCTTCTTCATCTGTGAGGAGATTGCCTGGCATTCACTGCCAAAAAGGAGGACTGATATTATGCAACAGTTCAATACTTTTTTTCCTGCTTCTTAATAGTTTGCTTAGTTTTTGGAAGGTATCTTTCACTATCCCATTGTGCCTTAGGATATCAATGTTGCACTTTCCATCCCCTGTTAAACGCTTTCCAGATATTTAAATTCTTGTACTTGTTTGATTTTGGTAATTTGTAACTTGTATGTTGGGCTGTCCCTTTTGCTAACAACTATACATTCTGTCTTCTTACAATTGATGTTTAGTCCTTTCTTCTTGCTTTCCTTCACTACCTTCTGTAGGAGTTTTTGTAGTTTCCTTTCTATGCCTGCTATCAACAGTGTATCATCTTTCTATCTTATATTGTTAAGATTGTGGCCACCAATAATGAATCCTGGTTGAAGTCCTAATTCTCTCAGAATTGTTTCACTGTATAGGTTGAATAAGTCCAGTGAGAAGACACTAACATTACATATTTACTGAATTCATTTACTATTCATATGCAAGTGGTTTATTCCCAGTATGTGTTCTGGATTAGTCTAATGTCCTTTCCAAATATTTCACAGTTACCTAGCAGTTCCAACAGGTTTTTGTAACATACTTTATCAAATACTTTTGCATAATCTATAAAACAGATACACATCCTTCTGCACTTGTATTGCTCTTTCGGATATCATTCTGAGCATAAATATCGCATTCCTTGTTCCAGATTTGTTATTGTCCTATTTCTGGTCTAATTCTGCTGTGTACTATTCATCAGGATTCAGATGATAAGTTTTGTTATGTAGCTCATTAGGCTGATTATCTAATGGAGTTCATTCACATTTGTTTGCAGCTGGCTTCTTAAGCAGTGCTATGGAAGTGGATTTACTTAGGTCTTCCAGTATATCACCACTGTTGTATATTTCATTTATTATGTCTGTAATCTGTCAATACCAAAATCATCTAAGGCTGTCAGTATCTCTATTACAACTCCATCTGGTCTAGCTGCTTCATTTCTGTTCAATTTGGCCAGTGCTGATTTCATTCAAATTTTAGTTCTCTTTTGTTGTGGAAGAGTTCCCCAATGTATTTGTCCCATTTCTGAAGTATTTTTACTTTCTCTAATATCAGTGGATCCTTGGATTTTATGCAGCCTATTGATAATCATGTCTCTTGTCTTGTTCATTCTCTTATTTTTTTATGCATATCTGTTTTATATGTGATACACACTTTCTATTTCTGCACATTTTCTCATCAAGCCATTCTTCTTTAGCCTGCCTGCATTTGTTCCTAATTTCTTTGTGTAGATTCCTATATTCTGTGCTGTATGTTGGCATTGCTTTTCATCACCTTTGCATCATGTTGAGAATTTCATCCTTCTTCTATTCTTTGGGATGATCTTAATTGATGATGTTACAAGAGCTTCTAATGTTTATCAGTTTGAGTTTCCATTCTCATTTTGTTCATGGTATCAGCTTTTCACACTGTCTCTATATTTCTACTTCACATTAGGCTCATTCAGGAGTCTGTCATATCAGAATTCATGTGCTGCCTTGGCCCTCTTCAATTTCCATAGTTTACATATTACTGGAAAGTGGTTGTTCCTGCAGTCAGCACTTAGGTATATTTTGCAGTGTAAAACTGCATTCCCAAATCTCTTATTGACAGTTATAATAGTAGAGTTTGTTTTCCGTTTTTCCTCTTGGGGTTCTCCATGTCTATATGTTCTTAAAACCAGGTGTTGGTTACAAACTGATCATTCACTGTGCATCATTGGACCCATTTTTCTTTGTGCTCATTACAAGTCCCTAGTCTGAATTTGCCAATTATTTCACCATCTCACTCATTGCCTACTTTGGCATTCAGGTCTTCCATGATGATTGCAATTTCTTGTGATTTGGATTGAGCCTTGGCATTGTATAGCATAAAGTAAAACTTTTAGTGTACAAATATGGCTGAATAAAAGACACTTCATTTTCAAATGTGAAACATGGTTCTAACTCACAAACTTCAATAAACTTGCTTCAGATGCCAATCTCAACCTAAGCAAATATATGTTTATATTTTGTACAAACTTTATGAAAATTTAGTATAACAGTCAGTTAAGTGTCATACACAATACATGCTTGGGTGATCATGTCTTTTTCAATTCATGATTGACTAGGCAGTATAAATCTATCATAAAAAACTTTTTTAAATCTTTAATTAAAAGGTAATAAAATTTAAGCTATTGACTTTTACAAGACAGTTGAAAACATGTAAAAATTACTTTTTAGGCATGTTTCTAAAACAAATTTTTTTTTTTACATTTTATGAATGCAAAGACTAAAAATTGGATACAAAAAGCTTTATCATAATACTTTTTAATAAGCTGAATGAAATAAAATAAATTCTTTTCAACTTCCAAATTTTTCTATCATTCAAAATAAATGTAAACAAACATATTTATACTTCATTTATTAGTTTCAAGGCAGTATAGAATAACTGCTCTTCTTGTTAATTCAACATTTAACAATGATCTTTTAGATAAAATTTTATAAAATCTGTAGATCTACTAGAATAAAACTTACCTCATTGTTATGAAGTGTTAAGCAGAGTTTACATTCATAAGAACCCAAATGATTTTTCATGAAATAAGGATCCTGTAAAAGAAAATTGATGAGAATAATTTTACAAATTAAAATGTATAAGTCAGCAACTGCCAATCAGATCATAGAGAAACATTGATATTTTAAAAAAAAAAAATCTTTCTATTGTTTTAATGAATTTATGCAAATATGTTTTACAAAAGCAATAAAATAAAAGGTATTAATCATTATGAACATCTTTACATTGTGAAAGACAGAATTTTGAATAAAGAATTAAATTAATATTTTAAAATGATGTAAATTTGAGAATATATGGGGAAAAAAAATGAAAATAATAATTATTGTTGAAAATATATATTTTTTTTATTTAATCCACGCAACCTTCAGCCTGTAAGCAGAAGGAATGGTGTGCTGGATCTTAATGTAATCTGTGATCCATGAGTGTGTGTGTTTTATATATATATATATATATATATATATATATATATATAAACAATGCAATGCTGCTTATTGAAGTATGTTTTTATTTTACTTTATTTCTTACAATATAATTAATTTGATCAAGCTCTTAAAAACAAGAAATGCTTTTTAAGTGCAAACATTTTTCATATTTTTTGTTTTTGATACAGAATTTTGAAAAATTTTAAATATTCATACCTAAAAATTTCATGAAAATATTTTTTGACAATATAACTTATGAAAACTGTCACATTCTAATCAATAATACATTTAAACAACAATTCATTTTAAACACTATTCATTGAAATAACATTTTTAATCAAGTAAAACAAAAAAAAAAAAAAAAAAAAGGTTTAAATTTTAAGTGTCAACTACGGTTTTAAAAGCTTAATTGCTTCTATAATAAAATTAGTAAACATAAATAACATTATTATTGCTTTGGAGCGGTAATTTTTTTCATCTTAATTTTTATCTGTTTTTATTGTAACTTACATGTGCTGGCTGACAACCAATGACAGCAAATAACATAAAAAATACAGCAGAGTAAGTTTCCAGTGAAACTTAACCTACTGTCTCTCTTGCTTTGAAAAAACAGTCAACCACACCAGCTGCTTTTACCATCTGAGCCACAAGGAACACTATGGTTTGCAAAAGATCAAATCTAATCTTATAGTCAAACCGTCATTCTTTCTTGATCCCTTTTAGAATCATATTGTTATTGTTTTGAACTAGTATTATTACTAACAAAGATATTTTCATGTTTATCTTTAACTGTCAGCCATTATTCATTTTGAGTAATAATTTTTTTTTATTACTGTTCACCCAATACAAGGCCCACGTGCCACTCAAGGTAGAGGGTTATGAAATTGGGATGTTGTAAGGTCATATAGAGAGGAAACAAGGGTTGCATATTATGAGGCTATATAGGATATATAATAGCTGATCATCTATTTGAAGAGGTTGATTGTAGTGATCAGGGCAGCTTCCTCTTGAGAGTCCATTCCCCATTGCAACAGTTCTGTGGAAGAAACAGTCCAAGTGGAACTTACTCCTCACTAATGGAATATGAAAGGAATGAAGGTGAGTCAACTACATGTATGTATCAAGGCAAGTGCCAGCTGTGAAGATCTCAATGTATGGAACCAAAGAGTGTAATGTGCCCAAGGAAATGCTCTGAAAACAGCGATAGAGCAGTGAGAGGCTAGAAGTTAAAGGGTAGAAAACAATTCATCACCTACAAGGTTGCACAAATATTTTTGAACTTAGTCAAAGATGGAAAGTGAGGACTGGGCAGCTCAGGCCCAGATGTGGCAGCAATATTCCATTTTCAGTTTGATTTGGTTCTTGCAAAGATAGAATTTTATTTTATTAATTTTTAGTTGCATTTTAGTGCAACCTATTCAGACCATCAGTATATTATTATTAATAATAACAATGGTTAAAAAGCTTCCTCTTAAAATAAAAAATAAATAATGCTAATATTGTTGAAATGTAATGCCAGCATGTTCACTCCCAAAACATTTTGTAGAAGTGGAAAAAAATCTTAGTAAAATATCTCTATAGTTTAAATGTACCTCGAAGGATTTTCCATGACAATAAAATACAAATATATTCAATCTGCAATCATGATGACCATTCATAAAGATATTTTTGAAATATAAAATGAAACACAAGCTAAAAATATAAATTCAGAGAGACAGTAATTCTATAAAAAAAAAAAATAAAAGATAAAAGGCTATTATTTACCTTGTTTAAGTTGATAGTTTCTAAAGCCAACTGTCTCATTCGCTCACGGCGATCGAGGCTGGTTTCAGAGGCCGAGGCCACTCCACCTGTGCCAGTTTTACCTCCTGGCCGGTGTTGCAAATCCATTTTTGGTTACTGGTATCTGAAAAATATCAAATGGCTATATTGTAAACATTTATAAATCTGTTACCTTCACAACAGAAAAAAAATATTCAATTGCATCAATACAATTAATTATATGTCAACAGCATTTTTTTTTTTTTAACAATAATGTTCACTGTGTACAAGGCCCAAGAGCCACTAGGTATAGTGTGTTACAGAGTAAGAAGTAAGGGGTACAGTTTATGAGGATATGTGGGGAAGATAATTGTTAACTCTAGACTTGAAAAGGTTAAGAGTGTTGTCATTGGGGAAACATCTTCTTGGGAGTCAGTTACATCAAGTAGCACTCTGTAGGAAGAAGCTGTTGAATATAAAGGGCATGAAGGTAGTTCACTACAACGTGCATGGCATGACGGATCTTAGATGTGAAGATTAGAACTGGTGGAACTAAGAAATGGTGTTCATCTGAACAATTTCCATGGGAATAGCAATAACATAGTGAGAGGCTTGCAACATTTCATCTATGGAGGAAAGGGGTTGGAGGGTGAAATATAATTCATCACCCACAAGGCCACATAAAAGCATATTGGGAAAGGAAGAGAAAGAAAAATTAATGAATAGAATTTATGAATCTTTTTACCACATCATCTGCAGTTAATGTTATATAATTCTTCTAACAATCATTTGAACCATTTTTTTCTTTACCCATTCATAATCGGATAAGAACAAATATGGAAAGAACCTGCAAACAAATCACTCAATATAACACACAGATAACAATTTCCTTAAAAACAACAATCCAAATTGTCATAATGAATTGAGAAGTCAGTTCTTGAAATAACTAAAATTATAGTTTCTTATAAAAAAATCCTGAGTCTGAGCAAAACTCCATAGTACTATAGAAAATAAATTTATTCATGAAACAAAAAAACAATTTTTGTTGGCCTGTCTCTAATGGAATTATGCACACATTAGTACTGTAATATTTTTAGAGGAAAAATTTATTGTCTATAGTCCTTCCTGAATAGTACATATATTTATTTATTTATTTATATATTTAAAAAGTGAAATACCAATAAGTGTTATTTACAACTACTTTTCTTATACATAACAAGCATCATCAAATGGACTGTAATTGATTTTTTTTAATATTTACAATATGTAGTTAATAATTAAATAAAAACACTTTTTTTTATTACATTAAATCTAAAGAGTCAGAAAAACAAAGAAATGATCGCTTGTCGTTCTTGATATTTTAAAAATAAAATGCAGAATATTAAATCATTTCTTTGATCGAATTTTGTAACTAGTTTTAGTACGAAAAAAAATCAGATTTAATTCCCCCACATGTATGTATTGTAAAAATGTAAATGTTTTGCTGATTTTCAAATTATAACCGTGTTATTTATTGGACCAATATTACTGTTCAGGGGACATGAAGTATTAAGAATTCTCTAAATGAAAATAGTTTTAGTTTTCAGGTTTTCTCATACCAATATGGAAGAGGAAAATGCAATCAAAGCTTCAAGATGCCCAGTTTTTGCTAATTCAAATGAAATGGTACACTTTACTAAACTTAACTACTGTATCAAATCACTAACACGACAAACACTGTGTACAATATAGTCGCGAAACATCAAACTTTGCTTACGTCAGGGATATTATTTATGAAAGAGTACTTTAAAGCTGTGAAAATGCTCTTAAATTAAATCCTAAAGTTTAAAGACTAAAGCCAAAACAACTATTTCGTGGAACTACGAACAAAAAAGCGGGTAAGCGTGGGGAGGAATCAACATTTTTATTGTTCGAAAAACTGTCGAAGGTCAGTCGCTGATTATAAAATCCCGTTTTTATCATAATGTTCATATTATAAAATAAGTAAGCGGTTATCCAGAAAAAATATGTGATATCGAACTCACCGATTCAGATTTCAAAAATGGATCTTCAACCTAATCTCTGTCAGAATAATAGACCTGCTTTTTCAAACACCGGTGCATACGCGGAAGTTGAATTGTGGGATTTTTTTAAACACGTGTTTCCGGTGAACAACCAAGTTAATGTACAATTTGAACTCTTCTCTTAGAAAGAATCTTTCTTACTCTCTCTTTTTTTTTTTTTAAATATATGTTTGCATTAAAAATAAAAATAACCTGTAATATTTACTTGGCATGCAATTGATAACTTAGTTTTATCTTATTTCAAATTCAGTACCTTATCGTTCATTTTTAAAATTATAAAATAAAAGGACATAGAAGCTTTCAAAATAGTGATCTTGTAAGCTATTGATAATGATTTCTTTCCTTACTGGCATTTTCTATTGGTAACTTTTTTTTTAAATTTGTAATGCCCAATAAAATTAATAATTAAAAACAAAAATCTAATGCTATATAGTTAATAGTATAAAGAATATGTCATAAATTTTGATCACATATTGCACCAAAAGACAAAAAATGCTAAAATTATATAAATATTTTATGACAATTTAAAAAATCTTTTGATTTCACAATTATTTTAATGAACAAAGTCAGTTACTAACATTGTGTCAAAGTACTAAAATAGTCATATGTCAGAATAATTTGTTAAATGTTATTTGTTATTTTGTGTTAATTTTATATTGTCCTCAAATTGGAGACTATATTGTAAAAATGTTATTAGTTAATAATACAAAATAATTAAAGATAATAACTAATTAAAAAAGGGTAACTAAATATTATAATCGTCTAAGTTTGTCTTATATACATATTTTTTAGAGAAGTGTATTTTAAGGAACACCTGACAAAACTTGTTACATTTGTGAGTAAAAATTTCTATTTTTAGAACTGGCTGTAAAAGAATCACCAAAAATATTTTGGACAAAGAAGATTGTTTCAAATTCATTTTTTAAATTATATGTACTACTTCTATTTATTATCCACTCAAAAATGTGAGCTTACACCCACATAAATTTGAAGTTAAGTTCTGTCTCAAATCCCTTCAATTGTTACATAAAGATATGAAATTTTCAAAGAAGTACCAAATGTTTCAACCAAAGCAGAAGACAAAGTGGCACAAAAATATTTAATCCTGAAGGCAGAATGATAAAAACCCAGAAGGGAAAGCAATTTTTGGTTATCGCCTGGGAAATATACATAAAAAGGAACTGTAACAGGAACAGAATTGTGTTCTATAAAAGATAAATTGTAAAAAGTCCCCATGACACTAGTGGTTTGAAACGGCCAAAAGCTCCTTTCATTCTGCTATTTTTTCCTCTTTCAATTTTTCAAAGAGTATTTTCTACATTATTCAAATGTTGTATTATGTTCTCAAAGTTTTTCATTTTTCGAAGACTGTTTTAAAATCTTTTAAGATCATTTATAAATTTTTTGATATGTTATACTGCCTTGTTTTTTTTAATTAGGTACACAAAAGGAAATTTTTGTGCAATATTGTAAAATATTGTATTTTGTTATATTGTTTTGTAATAAATTTTTGTTCTTTTAAATTGCACACAGTAGTTTCAAGTCTTGTTTTTTATGCACCTTTATTAATGCTTGAGATAAGAGAGGAGACATTTTTCTTTTAATTTATAATTTGTGAACAAAAAATTTTAAAAGCTCTGTAAATTAAGATTTGGTAAAATGAATAAATTCAATTAAACAGATTCAAATGCTGAGAGATTATTAGAATATTCTATTAATTAATCAATTTCAAACCAAACAAAAACTTCTTTTTATTTTAAATTATTAATAAAATATTATATCCCTACTGAATGGATACTAATTTAAAATTCAGTTAGCTTATAATTTACAAAGAAAGATAAAAATTTTACATTATTTAAAATATATATCTGTCTATATTTCTGAGATGATGTATTGTAATTATTTACACTGTAGCGACTGCTATGTTTTTCCATGCCCACATTTTATTTGTCTACGATTGGCTAATAAATCAATACTGCTTTTCTATAGGACAATTTAGCCATCGCAGTCGTTGCTTTGAATTTTTCAGTTTTGAACTTGCTTACTTGTTTCATTAGTACAAATTTAGCAATTGGTCAAATTTTAACCAATCTCATATTTTAGTGCAAAATCAACTTTTCCCACAGTTTCACTGGGAGCCTAGCTGCAGCTTTAAAAAGAGGCGACTTTGTCACAAGCTGCGAGTAGAGTCCAGCAAATTTTGCCTGTCAACACAAATCTATGACTTTACTCACAACATTTCAAATGCACACACAGACACAGAATTTTGTAATACATATATACATATCTTTCTGTGACTCAGCCAAGTTCAATCAACCAAGACTCTGTTGATTTCTCTAACAACACACTTTCTGATCAATTGTATTCTTGTTATTTATTCTAACAAACAGTCCTTTGTTCTAATATTGATTCCTGAAATTTTTTTCTCTTATGAGAACTTCCTTTCGAACAATCAAATACAAATCAAAATACAGTAAAAGGGAAGCAACTTCTTTTCACTTAATCTATACATTGAATACAAATTATTGTATATTTTGTTTGTGTATGTTATTTCAATATATACTTGTTGATTTGCATTTAGAGTTTTGTTGTTTTCTTGAATCATTAATAATAGAAAAGATATATGCATTAAAGAACATGCCCCATAGCAACACTAACAGAACCCATGGAATTACCGACTAATAGAATGTTGAGCAAACAATAAACTTTTTCTACATATATGTATTTATAAAAATAACACATTGAAGAAGGAGCAGTTAAAATCTCTACCTATATAATAGAATGAGATACTTAGGCAGCAAATAATAAAATTGCATATATTTTTATAGTTATATTTAAAAATACATACAGTTTAGTTATTAAATCTATCATTTTTTAAAATACAATACTCATAGGCTGGGAAAATAAACAACACACATACTTGGGAGTGTCTACCATGTGTGCAAAGATTTCCAATGCCAATCAATTCATGGTACTCCCCGCTTCCAACATAGAGCCATGCCAGTTTCCTCCAATATGAATACAAAAAAAAAATAGACCTATATATGTACAAAACTATATAATACATACCATATATAAATAGTTTCCTCTTTTGAAAGATATTCATTTAATATATATATATATATATGTGTGTGTGTGTGTGTGTGTGTGTGTGTGTGTGTGTGTGTGTGTGTGTGTGTGTATACATATAAACCAAGGACACATACCTAATGTAATCAAGGATCTCCAGAATTTCTGAAAATACTCCACTCCTTCAAGTCAGTACCTCTCAGCAGACAATGTTCATAGTAACAGTCTGCCCTCTTCTCCTTCCTTGTCTGTTTCCATCACCTTAACACTTACATCTGAGAGTTTGCAAGCTCTAGAGTATGCCACATCCAATTGCGCATGACTGAACACCGGCTGAGGTAAGAACAATCCCACCTTCTCAAATGTCTGCCCCTGTGACTTGTTAATAGTCATGGCATATGACAAACAAACAGGAAACTGGATTCTCTCAAAGGTGAATGGCAAGTTGTTAGAGTCACTTGGAGCCAGCTTTATTCTGGGTATGAGGACAAGTCTGCCAATTAATCAAGGAAACCTCAATTAAATGTTGATGCATAGCTACCACTTCCAATCTTGTACCGTTGTAGAGTCCATTCTGGATAGAAATGTTCTTATTGACCTGGGTTTTAAAACTCAAATTATGAGGAGGCATTCCTGAGGGTGTCAAAGAGTTTAGAAATTCAAGTGGGTAGTAATGAAAACCGAAATGAAATGAATGAATCCCTGTTCCAAAATGTCGAATGAGTTTTCCCAGTAAGGAAATTCAAGGTTTCAAAACAACTCTGATAAGTTAAAGTAAAAATTATTTTTGTAGAATTTGGTTCTAATTAGTAAAGGGAAAGACAACCCTTAAAACATGTGACCTTTTAATACTGTCATTTAGAGGCACCCTAAAAAATTTTCTGAGGCCAATTGTTCAAAATTTCATGGACTGTTATGTTTCTTCGAAAGTCACTGGCATATGTTGACAGCAAAAGTGAGATGGAGTGGGTGAGGGTGTTTTTTTGAAAATCGCTGCCAGTGAGACATTGAATACTGATCAGTACTGGAGAATGTAACGGATTGTTCAGACTGTTGTCCTCATCTTTATTGTCATATTCACAATGTTTTGGCTGTTGTACACTCCAGCCTTCTTCAGGTGATTGGAATTTCAAACTGAACCCTTTATTTCATCCACTGGGGTAGATTGTTCTAGTTCCACATGCCATGCCTCTCTTTAACTCAACTCTCCAAGTTTTTATCCACCACTGCAGTAGCCAGATATTGAACTCATAACTCTTTGGGTGAAGCCACTGGATCCAACCAACGCTTTCAACCACTGATCCATGTGTCCATGTGTAATGAATATGACAATAAAGATAAGATAAATTATTAATCCGCTAAGTTTCAGCTTTTAGGCATTTATAGTTATTAAGTAATTAGAAATGTTATATTCTTTTTTTAACACACTTTTTCGAATAGAGTTTAGCATATTTTTGTTAAATATTCACACGCAATTTCATGTCTAATACTTGATCCATGCCTCATATATAAATAGAAGATGTCAGGATTTTTCACAGTTGCATATGTTTGTGCTCAGCAGTGAAAGTGGAATAAACAAAACCCCAAAGCTTGAAAAATAACTGTTCAACAGCTTTTATTTCTGGTTAAAAACAGAGTGCAAAATAGCAGTATTTTGTGGGAAAAAAGTGATGTTTCTCAGTTGACAAAGCTCTTGAGTGTAGTAGTTGTTTTTGTTGAGAGAGATTTCGCCTCTAGTTTGCACAAGAGGAACGAGAAATCCAATTGTGAAACTGCCTGATCAGGCCTCGTCTTTTACAGCAAGGGTTGTGTGTAGTTTTCCTTTGGTAGGTGTCTCGAGGGAGATTTCTCTGCCTGTTCCCACAGTAAGAATGAGAAATCTGGCATCAAGCTGATAGGACAGGCCTCATCTTCTGCAGCAAGGACTGTGTGTAGCCCTTCAAGCTAGGCTTCAAGGTAGAGGCCGCTGAAAGTGAAAAAAATGGGAAAGAGCAGGTCTTGGATGTAGAGCCACTGAAATGGAAGATGAAAAAGGGAGCTGGCCATTAAAAAGGAAGATGGGAAAGAGCCGAATAGGGCTTGGTCAGGGCTTTTATGACCTCTGGTACTTCTATTGTATCATGTGGATTATTTCTGCTGCTGAACCGCACAAAGTTAGAAAGCCCTCATATGCCACAATAGAGAACAAGTGAGATAATTACTATAAAGAACCAGTGTATATGCTAGGCTATGAGGACATCCTTAGTACTACTGTTATAGACAAGCGTATGGTTGCAAGAAAGAAATACGACAACAGCAGAAATAGATTTACGTGGTTTATTTCAACAGGAACATGAGGGTTTGGGACAGCTACCTTGTGGTATAGTTCATAAGCCGGCTTTGGATCTAGGTCGATCTCTCATAGTAGTTTACACATGTTGATGGTGGTTGATGCTCCCCTGCTGACAGCTACTGACCGTGACAGGTCTGTTCCCTGGCCACCTGTGGACTGCCTGTTGAACTTCCGTGTGACCCCTTTTATAGCGTTTTTTTATGGCTTAACAGGCTTGAAAAACGAAGCGAGTATAATTAGGAGGGAAGCATTTTTATTGGATGAAAAATAGAACACTTTAAATATTATTTTATTTTTCGACTGGAACACATGTGTCGGGAATATTTGTAAATGAAGATAATGGTCATTTTGTGACAGGGTTTTGTCCCGTTCACATCCGGTTCTTGCTCTTGAGTATTTGCCTGTAAATCAGCTGAGATATGTCTGATTTTATTTTATAACACTACATATTATTACTAAGTACCTACTAAGTACTTAGTAATAACTTAGTACTTAGTAGGTGTTATAACTCACTCCTAGTGGTTATGATATTAGGCTACTCACCATAACATCATCAAGGAAGACAGTTGAACTTATACAATACCTTGTGTGTATTTATAGTTATTAACTCTGAACATTCATCTTCAACATGTATTTGCAAATACACTTCAGAAATATCCAACTTTGAAAAAAATTTTCCACTATTTAAATTTGTAAAAATTTCCTTTGGACTTGGTAATGGGTAGTTATGTGATTCTAAACCTTTGTTTAGCCTAATCAAAAATCAGCACAAACCTGAATGTTATCATTTTTTTTCTTTACATACACTGTTGGTGCTGCCCATTTTAAATGGTCAATCTTTTTAATTACATCTATTTTTTAGTCTAATTTCTCGTTGACTTGATCCAATGCTGTGAATGGTACACTACGTTTCGGTTTAAACACTGGAAATTTCACTTTGACTTTAGAACACTAACCCAATTCATCTGATAGAAACATTTAAAATTTCACATTGTTTTTTATTCTGGTACCTTGTCTGCTTACATTTTTGCAATAAATATTTATAGGTAAATCCCACAACTCAAATAATTCCAACCAGTCAGTACTGAATAGATTTGTAGTATTTTTAACACATAAGCCTTACACACTTGTTATGAAATGAAATGTTACAAGTTATTTCACCAATAAAAAATAATTTCTTGCCCGACACACCACATGCAATTTTTGAAGTTCTTTTTATCATAGGATTTCTGTTTGCTTTCCATGTAGTTTCATTGATTATTGTGATTTCACTACCAATGTCCAGTTGCATTTTTACATCCACATTATTAATTTTCACATACACACATTTCCTTTGGTTTTCTGTAATTATTTTCTCCTTTGCAATGGTGTGTACAAAATTCTTTCTGTGAGAACTTTTCCTTGCTATAGTTTTACAGTGTGACTTTTATGTCCTACTTTTCCACACTTGTAACACTTAAAGGGACAGTTGTCTCCAAGCTGTAAACTTCCACATCTGAAACATAAATAAATTTTTCTTTTTCCACATTTTTCTTTAGATTGTATGTTTGTGCATTCTTTTTCTTCATTTTCTTCTCTGTTGCATCTCAAATTTAGGATTCTCTGACATTCGTTCGATATTTCTTGTAGTGTTACTTTTTGATTCTGTTCACGGTTCACTAGAGTTCTAGCATGTATTTCTGCATCTTTTTTCACCATTAACCCTTGAACAAAAATTAACCCTTTAAACATATCCGGAGTCAGTTCGTTTAATTTAAATCTTTCACACTCCTTGTTAACAATTCCAGCATATATAGCAAAATCTTTGTTTTCTTTTTTCTTCAGATTTATACACTTCCAACAAGCATCAAATAACAAACTTTTCTCACTGAAAGTTTTAGTCAGAATATTTACTGTTTCTTGAAAGCAAATTTCTCCTGTTTTTTTTTTAATAGTACAAAATTACAGTATTTTTCACGTTCTACTAGTGCTAACTTTCTCAACTAAAGCCTTGTTTTTTTCTCATCTTCCCAGTCGCTGCATTCTTCTCTGAAAATTTGTGTGTATCTTCTAAAATAAGCAGAGATGGTAATTCCATTATCTGAAACGTGTGTAAATTCAGCTATGGCATTTGCCATGGTATCTGGGGTGAAAGAACTTGAGGAATTTTCCATTTTCTTCTGTATTATTTCAATTAAATTTTGTTGTTGCTTCTGGAGTTCCAACAACTGCTGTTGTTGCTGTATTTTTACCACTTGGGCTAATAATTCTTCCATATTTAAAGTATATCCATTTTTTCTTCTTTCTCTTTTTTTTCTTTTTTACACATACCAAATAAAAAAATTAAACCAACAAGGTTCTAATTTCTCATCATCACTGTTATCATGTGTGCCAAAGCAAAAAGTACTTTTTCCTACTCCATATGAGTTTTGATCCCTCGTCGTCACTTATAACTAACTCCTAGCAGTTATGATATTATATTTTGCTTAGGCTACTTGCCATGATGTTATCAATTCTTTCTACTCAACTGACTCCAACAAATTTCTACTGATTCACTTTTAGTTCTTTATTTAAGGCATCTTGCCTAGTTCATTTGTGTTACCAGGGGTGTTTTATTTACTCCATAACAGTAGGCCTAACATAGAAATAAATACAGATGGAAGCCATTAATAAATAAAGAAAAATTTGAACCATGACTCATCAAACCATGTGACATGTTGCCAGTTTTCTAGGATTTAATTAATGATGTGACAAGTCTAGATGAAATGTGGTATTTGGTGTCATGGTGTTAAAAAGGACCATGCTGATGGATCTTCTGCTCCTATATTCCATGTGACATTATAGATTGATGAATGGCAAATGTTCCCATAATTTCAGAAATGCATCTGACAATGCCCCATTTGAACACTGATCATTCCTGTTGTCTTGCTGGTGATCACATTGATTCATCAGGCATCAGAGCACAACTAATAGAGATTTAGACATTTTCATGATGTCAAACTATAGTGACACCACCAACCATTATTTTTATTCCAGAACTTTTGGTACAGGCACATCAATGTGTGACACCTTTTATAGAGTGCACATGTGGTACACTTGTAGCATTAACAGGAACACCCAGATTGTGTTACTGCTCCTATACCCTATGAATATTGAGTTAACCTGCTGGATTGGATGTGGATGGGATTTGCATGCATAGACTCTCCCAATTATAAATAAGAGCAAGTGCTGCTTTTTAGAGAGTG
This sequence comes from Acanthosepion pharaonis, assembly GCA_903632075.3. Classification (NCBI taxonomy): domain Eukaryota; kingdom Metazoa; phylum Mollusca; class Cephalopoda; order Sepiida; family Sepiidae; genus Acanthosepion; species Acanthosepion pharaonis. The sequence continues at coordinate 142,242 of CAHIKZ030005257.1, read as the reverse complement.
TAGTTTCCAGCAGTCAGCTCTGACAGTTGGACCAAACATTCTTGCTCGTTTGTATATGCTTGTATTAACTGTTCCTGTTAATTTATTTGTTTAACTCAATTCCTCTCTTTGTGTCTTTATTTCCAACCCCTGATAAGGCCACAACATGTAGATTGATAGATGTCAGATATTTTCACAATTTTAAATTACCTGATGTCCTATGACTTTTAGCATATCTGTGTGTATATGACACTGTAGTGGACGAAACAAGATCTAGATTTAAAATTCAAATGCTAAGCACTGACTCATGGATTTTGTTAGAAATTAAAAAGACTTGAATTTACAAACTTTGCTTAAGACACACGCAAAAGCGAATCCAAAACAAAACACATGAAATTTCACACCTTGGTGCAAAAATGTTTTCAGCCAATAGAAAACTAGAAAACATTTAAAAACAAAATTCAAATAATCTTCAATTCTCAGAAACAAAATTCTTTTACAGACCTTTTCGCAAGCCAACACAAAGTTTGTTCGTCATCCAATGGAAAGGCCCAAATCATATCCGGGAGTGAATTCCCAAATGACCTTTTCAAGCCCCACAAACAAAATAAAAGACGGGCAAGTTCGCCTGTCACCAGAGAGAAGGAGACAAGCATATTATCACGTCCCTTGACAAACGTCAAGCGATCGCTATTATTATCTCTACCTTTCTCCATCACCTCTTTTATACTTGATAAACAAATGGAACATTTTAAGATTGAGCAATACTTCAAAGACATTCCTACCCTTCGATAATGGTCATACATACATACATACATCCACACGTACGTTCATTCCTATATACACATAAACTCCTTCTTGCAAGGACTACTACGAACATTTTGACGACCTTGTATCAACCAAAATACATTAATTTTATTTGTAAAGACCTTAATTGATTTATATGTATATAAATTTTTTGTTTCACTTTGCAATTTGATTTTCTTGTTTTATACCCCTCTTATAGTGGGCTATCTAACTAACAAAGCAAAATCAAACTAATCTGTTTCAACATTCATACACTTCACTATAACTGATAACCCACTATAATACCTTTCACAAATTTCACATATACCATTGGTGAGTAACACTTTCCTAAGGGAGAATGTGTAAATATTCTATACAGAAATGTTGATCTATGCATAAATAATCCCGTTGTTTTTTTTTTATTGGTATTAAGGTAGTCCGCACAGAAAATAAAATACAGGACATGAGACTTTTTTTAAGAAATTGAATTCCTCTGTGTTAAACCTGATACATGAGCTTAAACAAAAGAAAGTTGTAAAGCTTAAAGAGACTCAGTACAATTTCTGAATACTGAGAGGTCACACACACTGGATTTGAGGAACACTGATACTGACTTATGCCACACACCATGAAGTAATCACATGAATGAAGTTAAGTGGATCATGACACAAGTTTCAACAGTATTCACATTCACTGCTTTAAACTAAGGGAACAACAGAATCTTTCATTAGTGATTCTGTTATATAGTTTTTGTTTTCTTTAACTCTGACAAAAAGATCCATGAAGAGCATAAGAAGATAATTTTTAAAATGGAAGCTGGAAAGAAAAGGAAGAAATATATTTGCTTCTGACTTTAGTTTTAAAAAGAAGAGAAAGTTATCAATAACAGATCATTATCAAAAAATAGACAGTATTTACATTAGTATCTTTGAATTATTATAGAAATGTTTATACAAATCTAACCTTAAAATTTCTTATTTGTTACTTGGATAATACTTTTTCTGTTTGAATTTGGGAGTAATTCAACAAGAAGTCATTATGAATATATTTTGGACACATTTTTTTGTGGGCACTTTACTTTTATTCCAAGGTAAGTTATCTTGAAATACTTTTTTTAAATAACTTTTTAAAGAGCAAAAACATCATTATTCTTTTATTATTACTTGTTTATTCATAAGATTTCATAAATTAATAAAATAGGTTTGCCTATTCTCCCCAGTTTTTTGAACAGGAGTAGAGGTTTATCCCTTGATTTCTGTTTAGGTTTGGTTTTTGGTTCCTTTTGAAATTTACTTCAACTTTACACTTGTAACATCTCTGACTGAATTCCAAAATTTTATTCACTAATTATATTTTTTTCTCCAGTATTTCAAGGCAAAATATCTGAACCTCCTTTGACAATTTTTGATTCAATTTTCTCAGTGCTCATTGTAAAGTTAAAAGTTAGAAATATCAAGTAAATGTTTTTCCATGTCTGAAAATTCCATTGTTTAATTGAATTAATGACATTCAACCAACAGCTTTTATTTTGATAAATATAACTGAGATTCACAGGAAAATTACTTAAAAGTAGTAATCACATTATATTTGTCTTGAAAAAAGGATACAATTTCAAATAAAATGATTTACATTTTGTTTTTATTTTGAGAAAATCATTATGCTATTAAATAAAGATTGGAAATATATTTCATTTGAGGACCTTATCTTTGAACTATAGTAGAAAATCCTACTATAATGTTACTGCAATTGACATTTTTTCATGATTTTATTAAGATCAGTAAAAAAAAGCATAGTTTTTGTTTCAAAAATTTATATTGACTATTGTTTTCTCCACTGAATGTTGGCTAGCTTAGAAATTTTTTTTTTTACTCCTATTTTTATAATGGTTCTTGAAGATGATAGTGTTATAATTAAAAAAATGTTTTTTTTTTGTTGTCTATTTTTAAAATTATACTCATATTTTATCCTGATAAAAAACAATCAATTATCAAAAAAGGCATATCTCTTATCTATATCTATAATTCTCAAAATGTGTGTCTGTATGTATATATGTGTGTGACTGGATGATGTTTATGCATTTCCATAGTTTTCATCTGATTTTGATGAAATATTTTTTGTTTGACAAATAATTCTTCAGTGCCAGTTTTTGAGTCCAAAAAATTACAACTTTGAAGATGAAAAATCGAAAAAACTCTTTTTTTACATTTTGCACAAAAATCAAAGGAAAAATTTAATATCTGTATAAAACAGTGTACAGTCAATTTAGAAAGTTGAAATCTAATGCAAAAGATTATTAAAATTATAAAAAAAAATTATATTATAAATAAAAATTATCATATATTATTATTATGATAGTTCATGAAACAGGTTCCTTTCTTGCAAGATTAAGAACACAAATGCAAATTGTTAACCCCCCCATTTGGGGATGTGCCTCAGTTGCACCCAATTGTTGTTACTAATATTGATTTTCAGTGGGGTTGACTTTAAATTTAAACTACTTCAATTGAATGGCAAAAATTCCCAGTAATGAAACACCTGGTTGAAGACGTGTTATACTGCTAGTTTTAATATAATAATACCTTAATGTTTGATTGCTCCCATAATGCAACAGCTCTTTTTAAAAATATAGAGTAAAGAAATTCTTAGTATCTTTTATATCATAATAAAACAAATATGAAACAATGAAATGCACACTTATAATTTTGCTTTCAAGAGAATAACTTTCCTTGTCCTTTATAATTTTGCTTTCAAGAGAATAACTTTCCTTGATACTGAATTTGGGGAGAAAGGTGAAAGACAATAATCCTTCATTTAAGAAATTAGCATAATTATATGGTCTAACAGAAAGCTGCGATGTTAAGATATTCTAGACACTGAAATGTAAAATCCTGACCTAGTACAGGTAGAATTATCAACCTTGTAAAATTATTCTTGTTAAATAAAGATCTGAACCAGACTGATTAATTTAACTGGAAGTAAAATGTACAAAAGTATTTAAAATTTTATTATGAAAAAAAAATAGATATAATTTCAGTGTATAATTTTGATCTGAGTTTGGTGTATTTAAGCTGTAATTTTGAATTTATACAAGTTTAGTTGAAGACCAATGAAAGTTCTTTGGAAAATGATGTGAATTACCAAAAAAAAAATAAAAATCTTAAACAAAGAACTTTCATTGATCATGAACCAAACTTTTGATCTGAATATGCATGAAAATGTAGTTCATACATTTTACACATGCACATATAAAATGCATTCTAATTTTAAGCTAAAAAAAAAATAAAAACTTTCAAAATAAAACTTTCAAAACTTTTTAATTTCAAATTCACTTGCTATGGTCATGTGACATGTTTCCTTTAGTGCAATGAAAAATCTATCATTTGTGAAGATTTTTTAAGGCAAGAAATTTGATTAAATATTGTACATATTATATAATGTGAAATATTGTATTTTCTGGTAAGCTACTTTTCTATTTTATTTTATGTAAATTTAACCCAGATTCTGACTCAGTTTACTTTAAATGAACACAATATGACCAAAACAAATCTCTAAAGCAGTGTTTCTCAACCTTTTTAAGGAATGCCACATCTCAGAGCAAATGAAAATATCACGGTACACTTAGCAAAATTTTTAAAGACAATGCATTTAAATGTTATGAAATGAAACCATAGATTTTAAAAAATACACACACTATATTTGCGCAATTTATTTAGTGTGAAACATGTGCCTGGAGATTTTTTTTTTTTGCAATTTCTTCAATGTTTGGTCGAATGTGCAATAAGCAGACCTTCATTTCTTCAGTTGAGTGTAGTCTTTCTTGCTTCTTATTTTTGATGTTATTTAGGATTGAGAAGCATAATTCACATAAATAAGTAGAAAATTGTAATAAAACTTATAAAGTCTTTTTAGCTAATGTTGGATATTCCTTTTGTATTGAAATCCAAACATCCACACACATATATATGCATGCTGTGACAATATTTCACAAAGAGGTTCAAGCTGCACACTAGTGTGCCACAGTACAGTGATTGAGAATCACTGCTCTAAAGGAATACAATATGATAAAAATCAATCATTCTTTGATCAAAATTAAAGATAATATAAAACTTATTTGTCATAGAATAATTCAACATCATTTAAAAATGAACAGTAACAAATTCTTAATTCTAATCTCATTATCAAGTTTGAATTTGTTGAATCAAGTCCTAAAGAAAATACATTCCTTCTGACTTTATTTTGTGTTCTTTTGGTAAAATTATGTTACATTCCAGTAATATAGTATTTTGGAATTTTATGATCTATGTTAAGGAATGTGAATGACAAAAATTGGATCTCCAAGGTCAAAACTAGTGCTAGGCTAAGTGTGTCATTGTAAAGCCTTTTTCTTTCAAGCCAGTAACAAATAAAACAGTTTTTTTGATTGTATAATTTATATATATATATATATATATATATATATATATATATATATATATATATATAAAATTAGGAAGACTTTGTTTGTCTGTTCACAATAAACACTTTTTATTTACAAATTTGATCTGCATATTTATTGGTCTCAGGAAAGTCAAGAGGAAAGAGGCTCTACCATTTTTCTGTATGCAGAAATATAGAAGATATGTATATATATATATATATATATATATATATATATATATATATATATATATATATATATATATATATATATATATATATATATACAAGATATATATATATATATATATACACAATATATATATACAATATATATATATATATATATATATATATATATATACAAAAGAAGCATATATATACAAGATATAATATATATACAAGAAGCATATATATACAAGATATAATATATATACAAGAAGCATATATATATATATATATATATATATATATATATAGAAGCATACATGGACAATATTTCTTTAATATATATATATATATATTAAAAGAAATAGTGTCCATGTATGCATCTTACAATATATAGATATAGAAGGTCAATGAAAGAAATTTAAAATAGACAGAATAATAATAATAATAATAATAATAATAGTAATAATAATGATGTTTTTTGGCTTAGAAAGGACACAGGTGTGTCTGAGAATTCTGATTTTTAACATTTTTCTCCTCATGCATGCTTCTATTTTAGTAACCAAAGATGATACACAGTGTATTAATAAGGTAATAGTAATATTAGCCATTTCCTTATAAAAGAACATTCAGTATTAATTGACCAAGAAAACAGTATTGCTGACAGTTGAAATTTATAAAATCTTTTTCTTCAAAACGATTCTTCAGGAAAATAGGTTTCTTGAATCCAGTAACTGTGGTACCTTTTTCCAGTATTGATGGAGTTTTCCTTCCTGACATTTTATTTGGCATCGTGTAGAATGTTAACATCTTGATTATGTTCTTATTTTTCTCTTTGACTTACATGTGATATCCATTTTAGATGTTGCTACTGTTGAAAGCCCTTGTGATGTTTCTGTTATTTCATATAGTTCTTTCTTTGTGATTCAGTAGCTCCAGTCCACAAGGTTTAAAGATTTGTGGACTTTGCCAGAGCCCACAGGCTGGATGGCCATAAAACAGTGCTGAAAAAAAATGGCAGAGACCACAACAGGACCCTCCAAAAAACACCCTATGTTGAGGGTTTTGGGTGTAAGACGTGTTGGCCCTGGCTCTGAATATTTAAAAATTATAAAGAAGTGATCTCACTGGAAACAAAAAAATTGAACTGCTGAACTGCAATGTAATATCATTTCTCCAACATGAGAGTTAATAATTATACAATTTCCTCACAAATAAAAAGAAGACTTGAGGCAACAGAGATTTTGTAGTGATATGTAAATGACTCCCTAATTAGCATAGCTAAGGCATAGAGACTATATAAGTGCCTAAGCAGTAAGAGGAGGAGCAGACTAGGAATACAGGAATTAATGACTATCACTGGACTGACAAAAGAAAAAAGAAATTACATTAACAGATTTTATTCTACAGAAGAATGCTATGAATACCATAGATAGAGCATGTGAACAATAAGGAAGCTTTAAGGAAAATAGAAACAAAAAGGATACTTATACCTAGAACAAGAAAGAGATAGAAGAACTATCTGGGACACCTAATAAGGAAAGAGAGCTTGGAGAATTTAACTCACAGGACATTAAAGTTTAGAGAAGCAGAGGGAAACATTGAGTAACTTACCTAATGAGATTGTGTAAATGGATGACAGAACAGGAAGTGGAAAGGATTTTAAAAAAAAAAGCAAACATCGCTAAGAACTACAAAGGATAGGAAGTTGTGGAGAGCTATGATCACCCATGCCCTGAAGAGACACGGCATATAAAAGAAAAAGAAGAAAGAAATGATCAATGATTTTTGAGTAAATGTCTATAAATGGAATGTAAAGGAAATAGATAGTTATATACTTTCTTCTTTTTACAACTTTAATCCCATAGGGGTATTAGCTGTTGGCAAGAGGCCAGGGGTAAGTTGTTTTTCCTCTAGGCATTTCTGTAGTAAGAAGATTATTGATGGAATAAAGGTGCTAACTACACACCCAACTTCTTTTTTACCAGTTTTCTTAGAGTTGCTACATCAGTGTGTATATATTTATGTACCTTTATATTGTAGGATTATTATTATTATTATAAATGAATAAAAATAAAATATAAAATAATAATAATATTAATAAAGAAAATTATAAATAAAATAAACCAATAATATTTAAACTCTTTTTAAAATAAATTAAATAAAAAATAAAAATAATAAAATTCTCCCAGCATGCAACAAAAACTGTTCCTGTTGGAAATATGAACATCCTACCAAAAGACGTTAAATTCAGTCTCTTCCCCATGAACCCTGGTACAGGCAACGCATGTCCAACTTTTCTCTGTGATATGGTTTGTAATACTATGGAGTAAATTCTCCCTTTTATCACATGTACCAGGAAATAATTGTAACCTAAAAAATACACACACCAATACACACAAAAATATAAATAAATTCTATGAAATTAACATACAATTTACCATGCTTTTCCTGTTATTTGTGTACATTTTATTTCTTGTCAAGTATGCTTTTATCTACATGAACACAAGGCTAATTTCTGCTGCCATCATGTTAGTGACCCCAAAATATACATAAACAGAATGTTAAAGAAATAAAAAAGAAAGTGATGGAGAGAGTGAGAGAATTAGACATATCAACTTTAGATCTTAGGAATACCAAGAATAGATTTATTACCTTCTATGTTTACCTGAATGAAATCAAGTACCCAACAATGTTGATATTCTTCAAGCTAACCAACCATAACTAAAGTCTCGACACAAAATGTTTCTATCTTGGACATTGTGGTTGTGTAGAGAGGAAAAATACAATGCTTACATTTGTTGTCTTATATACATATTATCTTTTTCTTTTCTTCTTCATTTTCCTACTTAATTACTTACATCGAACTGATCACTTTCATTTCAGATAAACAACACTGCATTTATAACTTACACATTTGACTAACCTCATCTGTGGTGATTTGCTAAGTGTATATTTCATCAACTTTTTCTTACCTAGATTTCTTGGTATATTCTTTCCTGACCTGCATTCTGGGCATTTTAAAGAAAAGGAATGTTTACTTGTAATCAATGACATTTATTGGTTGAAAGTAAAATATTAATGTTTTTTTATCTAAAATATCTCAATATAGTGTTGTGGATGTGGGTGATGTGTGTTGGAGAGCAATAGAAGGTTTGAATTATCAGAAGGCTTAAAATTGTATGTTCAATTATATTCCAATCCACAACAATTAATACAAGACATAGAATAAAGATTCATAAACATCTTGTTTCAAAACGTAACAATTTAATTTATTAGTGTTTGATATACATGCATGAATACTGAGTGAAAAGGTTAGACAGAGTTGTGTCTCTTAGATTAGGTAATATTTGTACCTAAGTTCATAAAGTGAAAGTAATTATTAAACTGTAGTTTAGAAGAATAAAGCTTCTTTAGCATGTTTGGAATTGTGTATTGTACAAGTTGGTAAAAGTTCAGAAGAGATTTTAGAGTTCGTACTTGCGTGAATGTTGGTAATGGTCTTTAACGTCTGACTGCATTAGTTAAGACGGGAGTTCTTGAAGATTACATCTTGGCAAAAAAGACGAGAGAGAGAGAGAATTTACACGTGTTTTATATTTATAATATAGTGTATCACGTGGGAGGCTCTGAGCCTATTGAGCGGGAAAATAGATTTGTCACGTACAGGCGGTTTGATTGGTCGGAACTGACCAATCAGCAAGCTAGGTTGAAGGTGATTAGCCAATGAATGCTTGTTATATATTTTGTAAAATTGTGATGGTGAAAATTACAACAGGAATAGTGCATTTTCTAGCAGGGGTTAACTGGCTTGTTGTGGAAGATTCCACAATAGGAAAACCACTTTTGCTCATTTCTTCAGAAGAGAACACTTTTGAATGTCATGTTTTTTTTTTGATGTGATTTGTTGTAACATTAAATTTAAAGAGGGCAAAGAAAGGTGTAAAGAATCCAGATGAACCTTTAAGCTTTTAATGAAGCTTTATTCAAAGCAATTCGACCAGAGTGTCTGTGATACTAGATACTAGACCATCACTTTTTATAGTAGTGTAGTTCAAGGCAGAGACAACTATGTTTGCCTTCACCACATCAGGCATCAAGTTATCAAATAATCATAACTCAAGAAGATGGAATATTAAAGAGATTTTTGTTTTCATATAAGATTTTCTGCTTTTCAAGAAAAACACTTCATTCAAATATCTTTAAGGAATAGAAACAAAAAGTGTAACAGTTTAACAGGATCTTTTTAAAGAATCTTATATATTTTTTGGATTCCCTTTAGCAATATTATGTACTTGCAAAGAATGGTAACAACAGAAACCAGTGCTGTAACAGCCAAACTCTGGCTTCCAGTGAAATGTTTGGTTTGCCTACTTCACAAAAATATTTGCTTCATCTTCAGGGATAGATTACAGTTTTTTAAAAATCACCATTACAACAGAATACAGATTTTATCACAGTTACAATAACTTTGTCTTTGTAAGATGAATCTTGATAAATTTCATCTTAATGTCAAGAAACTGATTAGACAACTGGAATGGATCAGTACAAAAATAAGTAGACACAATATGTCTATATTATTCAATGAAACATGTTTGAATGAAGATATTCTGCCTAATATTCACCTTCATCCCTGCCATATGCCAATGGCTTAGGGGTAAAATCTCCGACTGATCACAGCTTGAGGCAATCAAATATCTAACCACACTAATGAGCTGTGAAACAGTCTGTGGATGACAATATATATATATATATATATTATCATCCACAGACTGGGTTCTATAGCCTTGGATGGCAACTGGTCTACTGCAGAAAGAAATGGCAACCTACTGCAGGGAAAAATCTGCCTCATCAGTCATGTATGGAATGGTACATGATTGCCTGTGTCATGCATAACTGACTGAAGGGAAAAATATTACTATCAATACATTTTTGTAAAAGAAATTACTAATGTTCCCAAGAAAATTAAATTTCAGTATTAAATGACCCATAAGGAGTTGATATGCCACTAAACAAACATACCCACCAGAAAACAAAAAAATGCCAATGTTTGTTATGATACTGGCCTAAAAGCAATGGTAAACAAAATTTACACATGTAAATATTGGGTCTATTGTTAATAGAGGTGGATGGAAATGGAATAAATTTCAACAGAGTGATATTTTCATGTATTTTTATATAACTGAGTAACAAAGAAGAGAAAACCTACTAGTATGCTTTTAAAAGAAAGAAGACATTAAAAGTTAGCAATTATAAATTCTGTGTGTGTGTGAGAAAAAGTTCAGTCACTCAGGAGAAAGATATTCCAATGCCTGGGACAAAGTCCTGTGATGGTGTAACTTCTATTGCATGCTAGAAGGATAGGAAAGAAAAGAGAAAGAAAACAGGCGTCTCCCATTTTTATAACTGTTTAACAGCACCTCCTAATGGTGTATTGGTGAACTTCTCAAAGTAAAGTGGAGATAACACACACACACGTAGACAATTTGGCAGTGTCAGCAAAAACTAGATTTGCTGAATGGTCAGTGCACAGAACATTCAGAGCTTTAGGATTTATTTTGAGAACTCAGGTTTAGATACCAATCCCTTTTTCTTTCCTTCTTGACTCCATTAGTATATGACTGGTCCTAACAATTTAAAAGATTTAGTTCTTTGTTTTTTCAAAAAATATGTCAACATGTCAAAATTCTGACCCATTTTTAAAATCCATTATCAAAATTATGTTCCATTATCAAATTTCTGATCCACTGGCAAAATCCATTATGAAAATTCTGATCCATTATCAAAATTAAAAGAAATGTTTGAACAGTCAGAGGAAGAGCAATAGCAAACGGGTTTGTGCAAAGTACCATAAATATAAATGAGCAATGCAATGTATAAAACTCACCTGATTTTAGAGCAAAGAAAATGACCAAAACTTGTGAAAACTGAAGAGAAGAAATGAAAAAAAATGGACATTAGAGAAACATTATGAAAGATTTATTTCCCTTTGTTGCAATATGCCATCAGATAGGTATTATCTATCTCAGTGTTTCTCAACCTTTTTAAGAAAAGGCACACTAAGAAGCAAATGCAAATATCAAAGCACAATTAGCAAAATTTTTAAAGGGTGTATATTTAAATGTTATGAAAAAAAACATAGATTTAAAACAAATAAACACACAAATATGAATTTACTTTATTTCAATGTTTCTATTCAACAAAACAAAGTTTAATACTTATTCATTTATTCAAATACTAACACTGTACCATTACTACTTCTACGCACACACATATATACCGTGACAATATTTCATGTCACACTTAAGAGGATCATGTGGCACACTAATGTGCCCTGGCATGGCAGTTGAGAAGCACTAGTATAAAGTAATTGTCTGACTCATAGCATTTTAAGTCACCACAAACACAGGAAGAAACCATAGATCATAAGAGAAAAGTGGAAAGTGATACATCTGACTAAGAAAAATAATGGCATCAATGAATAAAGAAAAAAATGGTCACAATAGCAAACAAGCAAAATTTATTCAAATGAATAACAATGAGTTCATCTCGTAGGAATTTTCTTGGTGTGTTCTTTGAATGATGAATGTGATATTTTCGAGGTGTTCATAGCAGTTGGTTTTCTCTTTTTATGAAAGTCTGGTGGGTAATAGGAAGTTATGATAAAAGTCTTTACTTATTTCTTCATTATGGTGGAAATTTACAAAAAGGTAAAGTAAGGGTTTATCACTTGATCGTTAGCAGTAACATGCAAGTAGAGGAGATGGGTGCTGTGATTTAGGTGAAGTTAAGGTAAGAGCCTGTACTCACATTTTCCATCTTGATTTCATGGCTGGATTACTGGTTCATGGAGCCATATATGTCTGATCCCAACAACGCCAAAAGAAGAAGAGTCTTGTTTAGGAATTCTAAACTAAACAGCTAATTAAGGCCTTGCTTTTACATAATGAGAAAAAGGTTTAACTTTTTTTTTTTTTAATTTTTATTTATTTTTTGTGTAACTAATGTTTTGACTATTGTTTTTTTTTGTTTAATTAATGTTTTGACCATTGTACCTTTCAGCTTTTCTTCAGGTGTCTTTCATAACTCATAATTTTCTTGAAATTTCAGTTTGAACCATTTAAACAAGATGAGATATCCTCTAATATGGACAATGAAATGAAAACAACCTAAGCCCTTAGGTTGAATTCAAATTTCACAGAAACTTGCCAACTACAACAGATACCTAAAGCCTGGTGAAATTCTATTGCATTCTTATGGTCAAAACATTGTGACTATAACAACCAAAAAGAGAACAGTAATAATTATTGTTGTTTGGTTTCATTTCAGGAGTTCTGGCCCAGATCCGGATTTTGATAACAGCTGAAGATAACTCTCATGCCAAAGAAAAAAAGGAAAAAAGGCACATAAACCTCAGATGTCGAGTGACTGACACCACAGATATTCATATAAAATGCCAAGATTTGTGGTGGACAAGAGAAATTGACCAAGTTAATCACAAAGAAGTGGTTATTGGCCATATGAAAACACAGTCATTCTTGACTGGTTACCAGACAAAACTGAGTGTGCATCCACCCAAAGAACAATCCCAAGAAGTTTATAGCTGCCATGCTTTATGTGGCTTACAGACTTTTACAGCAACATGTCACCTCATGGATCTAAAAAGTAAGTCATATTTGTACAAGGGATACAATTCTTGAATATACGTAACTGCTACTTTCTCATTACCAAAGAATGCATCAGATTCTTCAAATGTTAAAATAAGAACAAAATATGGCAGGAGTTGCTTATGGGATAGATGAAGTAGCTTAGCTATAGTGAAAGTAGTCTGCCCAGGAGAATAAAATCTCTGATATAAAAACTATATCATTAGGGGATAAATTTCAGTTTAGTATCTAGTACATTCAAAATTGAAATTGGAGAGCCGAGTTTGAATTCCATTTGAATCCATTACATTCACTTGTGTGCTAATACCCTTGGAAAAGGTATGAATCCTCTTCATCTCTCCCCAGCTATGGGTAAATAGCAGGACAGACTGGGTCCTATAGCCTTGGATGGCAACTAGTCAACTGCAGAATGAAATGGCAACCTATTGAAGGAAAAAATCTTCCTTGTTGTTCATGTATTGAAAGATACATGATCGCCTAAGTCACATAACTGACTGATCGAGTATAAGTAAAACTAACTTATGGAGGAAAGCCATTTTTTTTAACCTGTTTGCGCATAAATCTTTCCAACTCTAGTGTTGGAGTAAGAAAATTTCTAGAGATTGCCTTAATCCAGCATGAAAGAACAGGCTGATAAAACCAGAATGAGGGTGTCAATCCAGCATCCGCCCCCCCCAACACACACACACACAAAAAAAAAGATTTCTAGGTTAGTGAGGGTCACTACCTCTGATCTCTCATGCAACCAGCAATGGCAATCTAGGGAATCACTTCAGCAAAACTTATTAGATGGGGTGTTACATGAGACCAGAAGAATATAAATATAGCCACACAAAGATGTGTCTCTTTGGAAAGATTTGGTTGATTTTGTTTCATGGCATATCAACCTCTATGGGTTATTTAATGCCAAAATCTAAATATTTTGAGAGCAGTTGTATGTCTTCAACTACAGATAAAATGTATTGGTCATTTTGTTATAAAATGTCTTGTTGGTAATTCTACTATAAAATATATTGTTGGACATTTTACTTTAAAAATGTATTGTTGGTAACTTTATATAAAAATGTATTGCTGGTATTTTTACTATAAAATGTATTTTTATAATTTCATAGTGTTTTGCTTTTGTTTGGAAGTTCACTACTTGCACACAGCTGGGACCCTAAGAGGTGCTGCAACCCTGGGTCAGGGTGAACCTGGGAACAACAGCAATTAGGAAGTGGTGCCACACTCCTCAAAACTTCCCAATCAGAGACCTTGTTGCTGGATGTAGTTTATCATCATACCCAGGACTTTCTTTGGAAAGAACTATCTGGTATTGATGTACAGTTTTTTGTAGGCAGAGATAGTGAAAAGAGGATGATTCTTGGGGTTTGTTTTGTGGCTGAAATATTCATGTATTTAAAATTGATGTAGGAAATTATAATTCATAACTTAGTAAAAAAGCCACATTTCAAATGCTGATTATCTAGACAAGTAAGCAGAGCTGTTTGGAAGATTAATAAAGTAATTATTATTGTTCAATTTCTCCTGAAATTTTATCTTGAGTCATACTTAGCTAAGCTTAGTAAATATCAAAAACAAAATAGCTTGTGAGACAAGGGAGATAACTTTTAGTTAGAAATGGCTACATGTAACCATAAATTCTATGCTAACAGTTGTGAATTCATTTTACAAAAAGAAATAATTGCTATTGTTTTAAGAGTACAAGATTTTTAATATATACTGATATATTACAGTATTAGATTGGTGGATAAATCTCATCATTCTACAACTGAAATTGCTAGATGCAACCATAAATTCTATGCTAACAGTTTCTTTTCTCACACTTCTCGCTTGTGGAACTCTCTTTTGACTTCTTGCTTCCCAACCAACTTTGATCTTTAAGAATTTAAATGCAATGTTGATTGTTATCTTCTGTCTTCTTAATTCCTGTTCTTTTATTGTTCTCTCTCCTTAAGTGATTTTTTTTCTTATATTCACTTATATTCAGTAACTGCTTGTGTCTGAGTGGCTTTGTTGTCTTGCTTGGGGTAAAATGATTAAAAAAAAATGAAACCCTCAATATTAGACAAAATGATAACAGTGAACTTGAGAAGCGTAATTGCCTGTAAAACTGTTTTAAGAAAAAGATTTTATATATTTAAACCAACAGTAAAGCTGTGAATTACAATGAATGCCACAAGTTTTCTGTATGGAAACGGCTAATTTCACCATTACCCATTACCATTAATTTCACCATTATCCATTACCATTAATTTCACCATTAACATTACTCCCCTGCTCAACTGGTAGAATTATAACGTATTCAGGAGTTACGGCCTGGCCACAGCATCAAATATATTACGGTGTTCTGGCCATGGCCTGTTCACGGCCCCCAAATATGATATATTCAGGGCTGCAGCCTGCTCATGGCGACCAATCATATGACAGAGTTCCAGGTCCAGTCTGCTTCGATCACCAGGTATGGCACTACTCAGGGTCAACCCCAGTCTGCTCGCTTGGTCAGGATTGATCCTGGTATCAGAGAACAAGCCGTCAGCCCACTCATCGGTCGTTGATGGCATTTGACACAGCAGCTGGTCTCAAAGTTGACAACTGTGACCTCTCTTACCCATGTTGTGATTTTGATCTTAAGAGAGTCAAGCCGAATTTCCACTGGGGTATCTTAACCACACTAAACCAAGGTGTTGAACATGTGAATACAAAATCAAAAAATAAAATGGATGACGTCTGAATAAGTCACGATATGATGTTTATATCAGAATAACAAAAAAATATTTACAGTTCTTTTCTTCTTTTCCCAACCCTTTCCAACAAGTAGGGATGGAACGAAAATTGCGGGTAGCTTCTTTAAGAATCTTCAAGTACTGTGGTTTGTACTTTCATGGATGGCACAAGGTTATTCATCAAAGTTTTTCTTCAGTGACGACTGGTTTTAACTTCAAAGTACTGTGGTTTGTACTTTCACGGACAGCACAAGGTTTATTGGCAGAGTCTTTCTTCAGTGGATAATTTATATTATTATTCTTTTCATCAGGTTGGCAAGCAGCGTTATATCAGAAATCTCTTAACTCTCCGTTGCAACCTCACTGCAACAGCAACTCAACTGGCTGGCCCCAACTCTCTCCAAATCCAACTAACTTTGGCCCACATAGGCACTTGTATTTATGGGTGTCCCTTTCAACTGGTGTGGTGCAGGCGAATAGGTGGGTTTTATGCAAATTTCCCAAAATTCAACCAGTCATTTTCTTTCATTTTCTATTTCACATTTTGGAAGATCCTCTCCTCCTTTGGGAGGAGCCATTATATGATGTCAGCCTTTCTGATGTCATTTGTTTTAAATCTGTTTACAATTGTAATTTTTTCTCAGAGATATTTTGGCTGACAATTTTCTCAGTCAAGCCGGACATTTCTCAACAGCTGACCTTAACCTCTGGCCTCTGATCCTGCACCTGTTTGACGAACTGCATTGTTTAACTTTTTCAACAAAATTCATACATCTATTCCCATATCCTGGGAAAATAATACTCTTTCTGACAAAAATTTAAAATTGTTTTGTTTTAACCTTTTTTGTCCATTTAACCCTTTTCGTCCATACACCATGTTAAATTTTGTTACAAAATAACCATTACAATAAGCATTTTTATTATTGTTTTACAGATTTTCTTTCACAATTTTTCTCATTTTTCTTTCAGACTCCATGATTGAATGTAGTTCACATTTCATGAACAGCTATCAAAAGTTGAAATTGAGAAATGAAAGCACTGAGATCCATGAAATGAAGACAACCTTGAGTATTGGAACGCCATTATTTGGCATCATGTTGGTGATTCTTCTGATAATTGCTGGGCAGAAAATTATGAAAAAGTGTAGAAAAAGAGAAGTACTATCTGCAGATGTTGTTGAAATTATTGAAAAGCATGATTCAAGTGATGTTTCGAAAGCTGAAAACTCAAACAAGATCAATCCTCCACAAAAAACAGAAGGCAAACCTGTAGAAGTTAAATACAATTGTCCAAGTATTATGGTGAATGGGGAACTCGTAATGGATGGCGACACACCCTTTGCTAAAGTTTCTTACAAATCAAACAATAAACCAGTAATTTCATATGTACAAGACATGAAAGCACTACAGAACTGGGATCCTGGGGTGTCTTGTTTTACATTGGAAGAAAGTGATGACAATACTGATGAGGAGAATTTCGATAAGGAGAAACTACTGGTTCCAGATAATGATTGCTATACTTGGAATCGATCTGCCTCTTGTCCAGAAGTCACTTTCTGTAAACCCTGAAATTAATCCCATAATAGACAAGGGCTTTATTCCAAATAAACAAAATGAAATAATACTGCCCAGAAGAAAATTTATAAATAACCAAAAGAAAACAAAGCTTTATTTTTTTTTCCTATTTGTATACATTTTTGTTTCTTGCAGGACATCAGAAAAGTATCCTTCCTGCTTGCAGTTATATAGTTTTTTCTTAATTACCACTCCCACTCACAAAAGGTTTCTCTTTATTTATATGTATATTTTTTTCTTGTCTGCTGTGCATGGTTTACCCCAGATGCTGTAGGCCTGGATGTGCGGGTGGTATAATGGATAATGGCTTGGAATTGAAAAGTGGAGAGCCAAGTTCCAATTCCAGTTGGGTTCATTATATTCACTTATGTGCAAATACTCTTGGGAAAGCTATGAATTCACTTCTTCTACTCCCAGCTATGGGTTAATTAGTAAGATTTGTATCACTAAATTATTATTATCTCAAACAAAACAAAAAAATCCTTAAATCTAAAAATATTTTGGGCACCATCTATCACCAAAGTTTTTTTTTCTGCTCAAATATATATTCTTGTCTATTACTAGAATTCCTCAACCAAAAAATGTTTTTCTTTCTTCTCATGAATAAATTCTCTCTTGTGACTGACTGCTTGTACCATTCTTGCCTGGCACCCACTTTGACAAAACTTTTCTTTCTTTCTTTCTCCCATGTACTTTCTTTCCTATTTCTTACTGTGTATCTGTCAAAAGTGATTCTCATTAGGCACCCAACCCACTATCATTTTCTTTCCTTCTCCCACGTACATACTTTCTTTTAGTAAAAAGTAAAATTTCCAAAGTAAATCATATTTTCTCTTGTTTCTAATACAATGCATGCATAACTGCACTTTAGAAAGAATTTTAAAAATGGAAATTAAACTTCACCCAAATGTATATATTAGTTGTGTGTAAAAGTTCTCAGCACTTTTTGCGAAACTGGAGACTGAATACAAAATTGAAATGTTATATATATATATCAGAGACACCATGTCTACTTGGCTTTTCATTGTACACTTAATACTATTTATTTTACAGAATAGATAAAAGATATACAGGGTGTATCAAAAATACTTTTACAGACTTTGGGGACAGGTTCCTCACACCAAAACAAGAATAAAAGTCCATATAAACATATGTTTGTAAATCCTTAAATTAAGTTTAAAGTTTACGGTAAATCCTGTTAAATGTACAATCCAAGATACAATCCAAAAATACTTTTACAAATTTTGGGGGCAGGTTTGTGAAAAGTTTGTAAAAGTATTTTTTATACACTGTGTATATAAATAGATAATTGAATAGGAGTAGATAGGTTTGTCTATTGCTCAGTTCACATTCCTTCCTTGTATTTTGAAGATTAGTAGAAATTTTATCCCTTGTTTCCTGTTTAGGATTGGGTTTCCTTTTCCTAAAGTCTTCTTATTCTCTTTCCCTTCCAGTAAGCTCTTGTATCTTAGTGATATTTTCACCTTGCTTGGGGTTAGATGATAAAAAAAAAAAAGTAGTAATAGAAATTCTTTGATTTCCACCAATTAATTACAACCTTTTTAACATTAGAATTAATGATTTAAGTCTTAAGGTTTGAATTTTGTTGATGAGACATTTTCATTAATAATTTATATTATTTTTATTGTAACAGTTGGGGTTGTTTGACATTCTAAATCCTGGAATAAGCAGCATTCATTGGGGATAAAAAAAAAAGTAGCTTTGATGAGATTTAAACTTGAGAGCTTGCCTGACTTGGACAATAGGTTTACTGATTCAGTCATGGAAATCAATCAGCTGAATGCTAAGATCAAGTTATATTATGTTAAAATTGACCTGAGTATTGCAATAAAGAATTAATCTCTAGTAATATAACCTGATTATTAAAAAAGAAGTAACATAGCTATTCAAAGAATGTTCCCATTGCCTTATCTCTAAAAAAATGTCAACTGATCACATTTTGCTGTTTAATAAGCTTAGCTTAATTGGCTCAAGGTCAAAAGGCTCAGACACCTAGTGAGAATCAAACTCATTACTAAGAAGTAATAATGGTAAACCAGACTAACCCACTAACTAATTACCCCATGCCGAGGCCCCTTTAATATTATAAAATTAGTTTGTAAGCAAGAGCATAGCTGGCGTGGGAGTGGGGGTTGACACCTTTGGTTTAGCTAATATTGAAATAAAAGTGGTATTAATGTCAGGACACTACTCCCAGTTAAAGGACTTTCTCAATTTCGAATAATTTAAACTGTGGCATATATATTTAAGCAGTTGTTATCTTGGTCAAACAATATACATTATCCAGGGCTGTTTTATCATTGTTGGTAATGTGAAACCAGTGAACAGACTCAGAGTGCATTCTTTTAATGTTACATTACTGCTAAGTATGGGAGACAGATCTTGGTTGTTATATAAATTTCAGTTATTTTCCTTGACAGAGTATGTGTTGCTATTTTTCATCTTTAGGACCTGTTAATAGTTAATACATTACATATACACACACACACACCTTATATGTATGTGTGTGTGTGTGTGTGTGTGTGTGTAAAAGAAGGAGTCATTGTGCAATATGTTGTATTTTTTGTGGGGGACTGGGGTGCTAAACTCATGGGCTGCCCCAGGTGGCACATACTCTAGCTACCCAATTGTTTGTAATCGGTGCTAAAGCTCAATAGGAGTAGCTTGCTAATCCATTACCGTCTTGAAGAGTTTAAGGAGCACCAAGATTTGCAAGTAATAAAAATCAAAATTTTATTGTGCTGGGAGTTTAGAATGTAGCCCAATCTGGTTAACTATTGAAAAAAAGTAAACAATACTTTTAACTAAAGTTGCCTGCTCTGTTGACCCTGAGAGGCTGGAATAAACAATGCTTTTTATCTGACATTGCCTATTTCTTGCCTGCTCAATCAACCCCACCATTCATGGTAACTAGAAATTAGAACAACAAATTTCATCTCCGATTAAGCTTTTAGTCTGATTAAATTACCATTCCTTCCTAATTTAAAGCAAAAAAAAAATGTATAAAATGAGTGCATTCAAAACAAGGAACAATCTTGAGAATATATTATTTGAAGCAAGCTGGAAATGAATACCCATTAAAATAATGGCCAATTCTTTCTTTTTTATTCAGCAAAGATTTTTGAAAATTTATTAAAGGGAGCTAACCATTGAATTAAATTTATGTAAGTAATAATTAGTAGAGCACTTGTGTTTGATGAGTCTAAACATAATTTTTACATATTTTAGTTTTTCAATTTTTGTCTACAGCTGAGATGAAGCATGATAATAAATTCATTTTATAGGAGAAATTTTCAGTATGATGAAAATCATTTAATCTGTTTTGTTTTTTATTTTACCCTTTTTTATTCAAGTTTACAGTGAGAAAAATTGGAGTAAAAAAAAAAAAAAAGAAGAAAAAATGCATACATACATCAATATATAGATAGGACAAAGCTAAAATTAGTTATGGCAACTTATTACCTTAGTTCATTTTGTCTCATTAGGCTGAGAATGGCAATCCTGACATGTTTAAGCTGACAAGCTGAAAGGCAAAATTGAACTAGCCAATGAGTTGCTATAATTATTAGGTTCTTCAGAAAATCATGCCTGATTTTAGAATCAACTTTTATTTCTGAATTAATGTATTTAAACAGTGTTTAAGTCAATCAAAATAGGAACCCCAAACATCTATACATTTCTGTCATCAAGTTACAAAGTTATTTACGTATTTATGATAAAACTGTACAGGTTTGGATGCCAAGAAATCTTTGAATGCAATCTCTGCATCTTTTTTTGAATGCAGTTTCTGCATCTTCTTTGCAGTGGTATGTCTTTTGGTTTTAAAATGTGCTAGTCTGTAGGCAAGAGATCAGGAGAATATGGTAGATGTGGCAAAATCTTGTATCCTAAGTTGATGAGCTTTTGAAATGTCATCTAGGCAACATGCGACCGAGCATTGTCATGAAGCTGAATTGCACTTCATCAATTAACCAGTGCCGGTCACATTATGCTAAAATGAATGCATGTTTCACCCAGTTGCTTGTAGTAAACTTTGGCAGTGATGTTCTGGTTAGATTTTTAAAAGCTGTAATGAATGACACCAATGGCAGACATCCAGACAGTCACTATAATCTCCTGTTGGTGCAATTTCACTTTTAGAAAGCGTTTTACTTGTCATGATCAAGTCATTGAGCCAATCATTTCAATTCTCCTAAAGGATCCATTTCTCATCAAGTTACTATTCGATCAAGAAATGGATCATTCAAATTTTTCATATGCAGCATTGAACACTTCAAAATGTCAAACTCTTTGACTTTAGTTGAGTTCATGTGGAACCCATTTATTGTGTTTCTTCAATTTTCTTGAGATGGTCTGATATTGTTAAAATGCTGACACCCATTATCTGAGATGTTTCTTTAACAATGTGGGTATCGATTTTGTTTGACTAGTGTTTTCAGAAGTTGATTGTTAAGTGCACATGGATGTCCTCTACCACCTTGATCTTCAAGACTAGTATCCCCACTGCAGAACTTCAGAAACCAGCGCTGTACTGTTCAAACACAAGAAGATCCTTCACTCCATACTCTGTTAAAGATGGCAATAGTTTGAGAAGCATTATCACCAAGCTTGAACTCATGCAAATAAAGCAAATGCACCTTTCATGTTCAAGATGTGGGGTTATATATATATATATATATATATATATATATATATATATATAAAAATATATAAAAATTCAGAAATAGATTGTATAAATGAATAAAAAGACACTTTAAACATTAGGAATGAATAATATATTTTTGTACAGTTCATTAAAATATATTAGAACACAATTAAAATATTTATTCTAAAATCAGAGATTATTTTCTAAACAACAATTTTAGCTCAATCTGAAATTGGTGTTTTTTAAAGTATTGAACATTTTCACATTTTTTATACATCTTGTTAAGGTATAAAATTTTCTTTATATTCCTGTTGATATATAAACAAAAAAAAGCAATGTTTAACATTCATGTCTGCAAAAAAGAAGTTTTTCCCTTGACACCACTATTATTTTAACTAGCATCACTCCTTGGCAATGTTTGTTTTAAAAAGCAAGTAGAATTTTAATAAAACCTAAACATACAAAAGTGAATTTATACATTACTTTTTGTTGTTCAGAATTTGAAAACATTAAATATATCTTATTAAATTTTTTTTTATTCGAATGGTTGGCAAAACATCAGCTAATTACCAAGTGATTCAAACTTTATAAAATGGTAAATAAGGATTTCATTATAGTTGGTTAACATACTTTTATAATTTAGTAAATGAATAAAAAATTGTTTTCATATTTATTTTTTTTTATAAATTAGTAAATTACAAATATTTCATTGCATTAGTTTTAATATAATTGTATTAGTTTTTAGAATGTCGTAAATATAAAATTATTTTTAAATAAACTATCTAATAATGTTTAGTATTTTTGTTCTTTTGCAGGCATGAAGGCTAAAAGGTTAAACATTAGTGAAAAATATGAAAATTTTAAATGAGTTATGTTGAATGAAACAGAATCATGAATAATGCAAACGTTCCCCATTTCAAGTTTTTAAAATGTTGCAAAAAAAAAAAAAAAAAAAAAAAAAAAAAAAAAGAAAAAGAAGAGATAAACTTGTAATAAATTTTAGAAATGTTATTCTTTATCATAAAAAAATGTGCATGAGAAAAATCTTAAACTCTATCATGTTTACAGTATTTACATTAGTCGGACTTTTGTCCTCATCTTTGTCGCCATATTTGTCACAACGTTTCGGCCGTTGTACGCTCCGGCCTTCTTCAGGTGGTAGGAATTTCGAACCGAACCCTTTATTTCGATCACTGGGGTAGACTGTTCTAGTTCCACGTGCCATGTTTGATGGATGGATGTTTGAATCACTACAGAGGAACGAAAACATCATACTACCGGCTGACAAAGGTAATGCGACTGTAGTGATGGACAAATCGGATGGTACTTCCTTGGGAAGACCTCATTAGCAATGGTAGCTACAGCATAGTGAAGAAAGATCCTACTATGAAAACGGAACGCAAACTGTCACAGATCCTCATCAAGAACAAGGATCATTTCGCACCCAAGACGTATAGGCAGTTATCGCAGCGTTACACCAAGCTACCTCACATATACGGTCTCCCTAAGATTCACAAAGACGGTATTCCACTCCGGCCGATTGTTAGTTGCCAAGGCTCTGTGTGCCATCCTCTGAGTCGCTTCCTTGTAGATATAATTGACCCATTGATCGGAAAGTCTCCTTCATATGTCCGAAATTCCACCCACTTCGTGGAAATAATCAAAGATGCTCCCATCCTATCCAACCAGATGGTGAGCTTGGACGTGGTGAGTCTGTTCACCAAGGTACCCACAGAGGAGGCACTCTCAGTAGTCAGAGATAGATTGACCTCTGACTCTTCCCTAGAGGAGCGGACCGGCATTCCAATAGATAATCTGATGGAGATGTTGACTTTCTGTACACAAACAACATACTTCGGAATGGGATCTCACATATATCGACAGGATGAGGGCTTAGCAATGGGCTCGCCATTATCACCAGCAATGGCGAATATATATATGGAATACTTTGAAGAAATGGCATTAGAGTCTATATCGCTAAAGCCAACTATATGGTTACGGTACGTAGATGACACCTTCATACTCTGGCAACATCAGGAAGATGTCCAAGTTCTACTGGATCATGTGAACTCAATAAGACCTTCAATACAGTTCACAATGGAGAAAGAGAGTAACAACTCACTCCCATTCCTGGATGTAATAATATCTCGAACAGAGCATGGGTTCAAGACATCCGTATACCGTAAACCAACATTCACCGGACAGTACCTCAATTTCGACTCCCACCATCCATACAGCGTAAAGAAAGGGATCGTCCGATGCTTACAACACCGAGCAAAAGTCATAAGTGGCGATCCAGAGACGTTAGATAAGGAATTGGTCAGTATAAGTAGTACCCTACAACGTAACAACTACCCTGGGTACATGGCAGCAGCCCCCAAAAACTGGGATAGGCGGGTACAAGAGGAGGAGGAGGAGGAGGACAACAACACTCAGAAAACAGTCTGCCTGCCTTATGTGAAGGGGTTATCAGAGAAAATACAAAGGATCTGCGGTCCATATAACATCAGGACAACCTTCAAAAGCATGACAACACTTCGCAGGTATCTCTCACAAGTGAGAGCCCCCACAGAGAGGAACATGACTAAAGACTGTGTGTACGCTATCCCGTGCAGCTGCGGAAAGGAATATAAAGGAGAAACAGGCCGCCCCCTCAAGGTAAGGCTTCAAGAACACCAGAAATCTGTAACGAGAGGGAAGTAGAAAAAATCAGGCGTGGCTGACCACGTATGGAGAGAGAAGGAGATCACCGCCCCTGTGGGATCATGTTGAAATCATAGATAGGGAACACCATTGGAAAATTCGTAAACTTAAGGAATCAGCACATATGCTAGGCCAGAAAAATCTCCTGAGCCGACCAAGCATAGAAATAAATACAATATGGGAACCAGTAATAAGGAGTGCCAGAGAAAAGCAATGATAACAAAGTTGCAATATGAACTCTGGTAAAGACATGCAATGATAACAACAAAAATTGCAATATGAGCACTGGTAAAAATGATGCTGAAAACATTAGGTTTATAATACTCAGAAGTTCCTCAAGGACACATGGCACAGTGGATAAAGGCGTTGGTTAGATCCAGTGATAGACCCAAAGAAGGTGAGTTCAATTCCTGGTTAAGGCAGTGGAGAACTTTCAGAGGGAAAATTAGCAGGAGATAACTGATAACTGACATCCATCAAACATGGCACGTGGAACTAGAACAGTCTACCCCAGTGATCGAAATAAAGGGTTCGGTTCGAAATTCCTACCACCTGAAGAAGGCCGAAACGTTGTGACAAATATGGCGACAAAGATGAGGACAAAAGTCCGACTAATGTAAATACTGTACATAATACCTCATCTCAGAAATATAGACAGACTCTATCATGTTTCCCCAATGTTATCCAGAACCGGGAGCAATTTTATAAAAATCCATCCAGGAACCAAAATGTCACAAAACAAAGAAACAATTACATGATTAATTTATATTTTGAAAAAAAGTTTAGCATTTTTTGATACTCCCAAATCATCTTGCTTGACTGACAGTGTTATACTAATTGCAGAAATTATCACTTTAGTTCTAAAAGAGCACATCAGCTAAGAGCAGATGTGTAGAATGCATGGTGTGTGTATTCAGTAAGTTTTACCGCCATCAATTCACCACAGGAAAGTTCATCCTGGGGAGTGTTCACCATAAAAACATAAAAATCAAACAATTTTTAATTGGTTCTAATTTTCTTGATCAACGAATCTAAAACATTTTTAAAATAGGGTAAAAGTAAATAATAACTGATATTATGCATTTTATTTTGATTAATTTAATAATTAAAACTTGGGTTTCAAATAACTGATATTATGCATTTTATTTTGATTAATTTAATAATTAAAACTTGGGTTTCAAATAACTGATATTATATGCTATTGCTCTCAAGTAATGAAGGATACAATTATCTTCATTGTAATTTAAGATGAGCCTTTGAATTTGCCCAGAAGTAACATAGGCTTTCTGTCTCTCTTTTTAAAAAAAAAAAAAAAAAAAAAAGGTGCTTCCCAGACAGACACTATTCAATTATTACTTCAGTTAGCCTTTGTTCATTTTTAATGCAATTCAAATATTGGGATGACAAGTCATTTACTCTTCCAGGGCCTGTTTAGCTATTATGGAAATTTCTAGATTCAGATTATATTTATATTAATTCTAAAAATCTAATGAATTTATATGGTGATGTTTCTGCACGGTTAACATTCCTGTAAACCATGACACGTCCCTAAAGAACAATATTATAGAAAAATGTATGATGATTAGTGAACAAACTCACCATGTCCAGGCACATCATCTGGCTGGATTGGATGCATATTTTGATTATTGAAGGAAGCACTGTTGATAGTCAGGGATAGACCAGCCTCAGACTCATCTCTAGAACATAGCAGTATACCAATGGATAAACTGATAGAGATGCTGACTTTCTGTACACAAACAACATTTTCTGAATGAGATCAGATATATAAAGATAGGATGAAGGCTGTATATTGACATATATCAGACATATATTGACAGAATTAAAATTTATATATCATATTCTCCCAGGACAGAACATGTGCATATGATAAGACTGGATTTCAAATGCATCAAATTTTACTACTGACGTTTCTTTCAGAAAAAGTTTAACATTTTTGATAAAGGGTAGCTACATTTTAAACTAAGGCTAGAGAAAGTAAAACTTTATGACTAAATTTTATTTAAAAGTTCTCAATAAAAATCTTGCTGATATGGTTTCAGAAAAGTAATCCAATATTATTCAAATTTTACATTTGAAAAACTCACAAAACTGGCCTGAAATTAGTACACAAATCCAAATCAAGTTTTAGAGATGTAAAGGAATAAAAATCCTATGTCTATAGAGTATCCAAAAGTTAAAATTGATTTAAAAGCTTACAAAAATGGGAATAATTGTAAACGTGTGAAAAAGAAAATAAATTATGAGATTCTAATGAGCTGGATGTATGGAAGTTCTATGAATGTTGGCAATTAAGAGTTTTCATTATCTCATGTTTCTGCTCTGTATCTTCTCATTCTCTCCCTTATCCTTTCCAATCTTTATGGCCCATCCATGTTTTCATCTAAATGTTATATAAACATAGTTTGTTAGTCTCTAATGCAAGAATGGTTTCAAAGTTTTTATACCTTTCTGTCCCTAGCTGCCTTTCAACTGTTCACTCAGGTCTCTTGTAAAAGTAAGCCTGTCTGTCTATTTTTCAGCTTCCCCCTTTCCCTACATCAATTTTTTTGTTTGATTTTCTCTTGAACTTGAAGTATTCTGAAGGAATCTGGGTTGGACAGATACTACACTTTGATACTTGGTAGAAAGTATAACAATCATACACATAATATAAAAGAATAAAATAGGTATTAAATTTGAAAAATCCTTTGTGGCTTTTGAGATATCTTGTATTAAAATGTTTTTGCCTTTCTTATTTTTAATCATATGCTTTTTAATTTTAAAAAAGAAAGAAATAAAAAGATTGAGAAGAAAAAATAAAAAGTAGAAAATAGCTAAAGAAAAAATAAGACATTTGAAAAGACAAGTTTCTCTTTAGAATATAAAAACTGTTTATTAGCAAAAAAAAAAACAAAACAAAAAAGACTTTGGAAAGTTCTTTACATAGTCAAGATAAGCAAAAAACTTTCAACTGAAATGGTTTTATAAAAAATAAAACTAAGTAAAAATAACTTACATTATTACTTTTAAATACCATAATCACCAAAGTGTACTGTGGTTTTATTCATGGTAATTGTGCAAACTATAACATTACAAAACGTCTTACTTGTTATTTTTGCATTTATAAATCTGAGAAAGTAAAAAGACAGCTTTCAACAGATAGAAATTATACATTCCAAAGAATGTACTAATATATGTAGTAACTTAAAACAGTAATAATTACCTGAAAACAACAAAATACAAATTAAATCAGTAACTTGCACTGTTGTTTCTTTGAAATGTTAAAAAATATTCATAAAAAAAATTATTTTTAATTTGTACAATTTCTGATTGTTAAAATAATTATAAAAAGTTAATTAACTTTTTTTTTTAAAAGTAATTTTGCGACATATATATTTTTAAAAAATTAATCTCTTATAGATAAGGCATATAAAAGAATAAAAAATAAGTTTGTAAGTTTATTAAAAGGCAGAGAGGTGTAAGAAATTATTGGTCTGTTTTTAGACGGAATAAAATTAAATTATCACAGTTGTGTAGATCAAAGGCTTTCAATGCATATGGCAATTCCCATGCCTCCCCCAATACAAAGGGCAGCAACACCTTTCTTTTGATTTGTGCGTTTCATGTTATACAATAAGGTAACAAGAATCCGTGTACCAGATGCAGCAAGTGGATGTCCAAGGGCAATTGCACCTCCACTAATATTTACCTGAAAGAAATGAAAAGTTGAAATGTAGAGAAACTTAATAAATATTAAAATTCAATTTTCTGTGTAATAAAACATTTTGTCAATGTATGTGATTTTATAATGCAAGTCAATATTTTCACAATAGAATTTGTATTAACTAAACAATATTAGAAAAATAATAAATGAATTATTTGATAACTACAAATTTCAGTTTATATGTTTTTATTGGAATTATTTACAATAATCTATTTAGTGATATGACATTATGCAATTTAATGACTGTTTATCATATTGTAAATAGAATTCCTGACACTTGAACTAATTAAGACTTTGTTGTCATTAGCCAAGCTCATTGAAACATAACACTCCCAATTTTTGACAACAATTTTATGATCATCAATTTTTTGTGCAAAAATTACTATGCCTGCTCCTGTGATCATAACCAATCTGTAATGGGACTTTTTTTTTTTTTTTTATTTTAATGACTCAAGATAAAACACAACGAGACTCCAATTGTGCATCAACAATAAAATATATATTGAAACAATAACATACAAAACAATCATGCAAGTTGCTTCCCTTGAACTGTATTCTGATTAAGATTGAATGTTCAAAAGAGTTTCTCTTGAATAAGAATGTTCAGGATTCTATGTTGAATAGAGTCTGGTGTTAGAAAAGAATACAGTTAATTAAGAAGTGTGTTGTTTTGAGTAAGAGAGAGTTCTGGTTCATGAACTTGGCATAGTCACAGAGAGGAAGAATGTGTAATGTAATACAAAATCTGTGTCTGTGAGCTCTTGAAGATTACATCTTGGCAGCAAGGAAAAAGATGAATGAAGAGGAACATGAGAGAGGCTTATTCGTGTTTTGTTTATATAAGGCTGTGTATCACGTGGTAGGCTCCGAAGCTTGTTCGTCGGGAAAATTATTCCTCATGTGCCGGCAATTTGATTGGTCGGAATTGACCAATCAGCAAGCTAGTTTTGAGGAGATCAGCCAATGAATGCTTGCCGTATGATCTGTATGTATGTATGTATGTGTGTGTGTTATGGCGATGATGATCACTACAAATCAAATGGCATTTTAAACAGATAACAATCTGAGCCACCTTTTTGCATAAAAGGGAAAGAATTCTAAAACTCCAGTTAGATGCAAACATATCATAGCATAGCCACACATTTATCTCAAAGTAACTTGAAAATCATCGAACTGTGAAACTAGTAAAGTTACTGTAAATATTTTTATAGACTGCAGTTGTATTTTCAAGTGCTTTTTCTTTGAAAATTGAAAACATTAGTAAGGTAAGAACAAGTAAAAGAAACTAACTTTAAGAAAGTTACGAAAAGAAATTTGAGAAAAATTAAAAATGTAATAAGCAAGAAAAGTGGATTGAACAGCAAAAAAAATTTGAAGAAATTTGTGTTGCAAATGTAAAAAGATAAAGAAAGATGCAGAATATTAAATACACTGGATAAAAAACAGGAAAGAAACAAAACTAATATCTGTAAGTAAATGTCATAAAGGGAAAGATTTGATAGCAACTTTTAGTGATGAATGTAGAGCTACATTGGATGAACCTGATAGATGGACAAGATGTTGAATCTTCATGAAGATTATCAACCAGCATGACTTGGAAGATGACAGAGAATGTGGTAGTATTGGTAGAGTAGTTGTAGGCTATAAAATTATAGGTTACTTCAAGATAAATGTACAGAATTATGATGTTCTTGAAGACATTTTTAGGTAACACAGATCACAACTAAGATACTTTAAGCCAAAATGTATATTCATGTAAAATAATACGTTTTTCACATTCTAAATAACTACTGTCCATATTGTCAAAAAAAAGTTTCAAAGACACCAAATTAATGGCTCAACCTCTCAAGATAGTAATACAATAAAAAACTTGTGGCCTATCATTAAGTGATATATATAAGAATGGTAAACACTATTCAAGCAAAGATCATCCCTTAGAAGCAATAAAAACTGTTGCATGCAATATTAAAATCAAGAGCAGAAAATTTATCAATGGATGAAGGCTATAAAATGTCAAGGATTTCATATTAACATGTAAAATAGTAAAAAAAAAAATTAAAAAAATAATTTATTCA
Organism: Acanthosepion pharaonis; assembly: GCA_903632075.3. Classification (NCBI taxonomy): domain Eukaryota; kingdom Metazoa; phylum Mollusca; class Cephalopoda; order Sepiida; family Sepiidae; genus Acanthosepion; species Acanthosepion pharaonis. The sequence goes on along the minus strand of CAHIKZ030005257.1, from coordinate 111,758 downwards.
GGTATGTGAGATATTACATTAAATGTGTTTCTATGGTATGGAATTATTTATAAATAAAACCCTATGCTGAACACTCTTTGCATAATAAAACCAGACACCTACAAACAAGTTATCAATATTTAAGTATTTTATCAAGTATAGATAAACTGAAACTCCCAAAATACAGGGTGCAATGGATAAATTGTTGTCTAAATTATGCAAAAATGAAAATAACATTGATATCTCATTTTAAAACATATTTACCAAAATTAAAACAAAAATATTTTGAAATATCAAAGAGTAAATTTATTCAAAAAAAAAAAAAAAAAAAAAAAAAATTGCCATTGGTTTTAACCATGGCCTTCAGATTACTTTAGAATCTCCTGCAATTCTTCTGAACAGGTGAATGCGGCTATAATCCTTGCCTTCAGTTCATCTTTGGTGTTACAAGGAGTTTTGTTGGTCTCTCACATAAATTGTGCCCCATACATAATAGTCAAGGGAGTTGAAGTTTGGAGAGTTAGGTGGTCAGATGTAAGAGGTGATGTGGTCACAGAAATTGTCTGGCAGCCATGAATGGGTTCTCCTGCTTGTGTAGCATGGTGCAGAGTCCTGTTGCCATACATGGAGTCTTCCAGCAGCCACCCTCTTGACCCAGAGCAGTACTACCTCCTTGATGTATGTCTTCGTGTTGAGTCTGAGGCTCTCACCAACAACTAGAACGATCAAAGCAAGTTTTCCAAGCTGCTATAGCTTTGTAATCACTATTAGACTCATCCAACTCTTTCTGGATCTTCTGCACTGTCCTCAGATTGACACCCCAAAACTCTGAAATGTTTGTATTGGAACTTCGGGTACAAATGCCAAGTATTACAGCATGCCATTTCCAAATTTCTGGCAGAGTGAATTGCATCATGGTGCTCTTTTTCTCACAGACACTGCCCAACTCACCCTACTTTAATGTGTAGTTGACAAAATCAAAAATAATGTGCATGTGCAAAATTAAAAATATAAAATGGTGACAATTTACCCATCGCACCCTGTATATTGCTCATCTCAATATAAGTATAGTTTGAGAATTTAATGAACATAGGTTGGTAAATACCAATTTTAGTATAAAAATACTGACTTGCTTAATAAAATCTGACCTTCTATGCTATTTAGTTTGTCAGTAATGCTTGCATTTTCCGATTTTAAATGCATAACTTGCTAAAAATAAAAAAAAATAAAATTAAAAATTGCAAAATGTGCTCTCTAAGCAATGTCCCTGACATCAATATTTGGTTTGTTTTGTTTTACAGCATATTAACCTCAATGGGTTATTTAATGCTGACAATTTTTATTGCTGGTAATATTTTTTTTTTCTTTTTCAAAAATGTATTGCTGGTAATATGTTTTTCTTCAAAAAATGTACCTCTGCTAATATTTTTTTAAAAAAATGTATAGCTGGTAATTTTTTTTTTTTTTTCAAAAATGTATAGCTGGTAATAATGTATTGCTGGTGTTAATTTTTTTTACAAAGTGTTTCTGGTATTAAAACCTATTTCTTACACTTTCATAGTGTTTTGACCCCAGTTTGTTGGAGGGGGGTTTAACTATTTGCCCATAGCTGGGACCCTAACAGATGCTACCACACTGGGTCAAGGTGGACCTGGGAACACCAGCAGTTAAGAGGTGGTTCCACACTCTTCAAAACCTCCTGATCAGAGGCCTTGCGGTCGGACGTAATGTATCATCCTACCCAGGACGGTCAATATTTTGACTAAGTTTTCTAGCTGAACACATGTATTAAGTATTTGATTTATCTGTTCCTGTACTAACTGACATTTACTTTCTTCCCATTGTTTTGTATGGAGTCACTATACACATAAACATAAGTGAAATAAAGATTAGAAATATTTATTTAAATAAATCCTACTCATATCATGCGTTAAAAAGACCAGTTTTGATAACTGTCAAGCCATGTTTATATAAACAATATAGTTTTGAACAAGTTTTAACATTCAGATGCACAACAGATCATCATCATCATCACTATCTGTTCTTTGTTATAACAGAGACAATGCTCTAAAGAAGAAATTATAAGAAATTAAAACATTTGAGTCTATAAAATTTACCTTTCACAATTTAATAAGGGAAAATATTTTAATACATTTCATGCATTCATTTACATATATGAAGAAATTACTTTATATACAAGCAATTGCTGGATACAAATGAAATCCGTTCCTAAGTTGAATTTATACATAAACTGGAGCAAAAGTGTGTGTATGTGTATATTTTAGCACTAAATGGTTGATTGTTTTTTATGGCTTATCAACCCTTCGAAGGTTATTTTAAGCCAGAAAATATTTTTAGGTTGTAATAATTTTATTTTTTTGAGATAATAATGGTTTAGTGATACAAGTCTAGGTTTGGTTTGTTTTACAGCATATCAGCCTCAATGGGTCATTTAATGCAGACAACTTTTTTTTTTCTGGTAATATTTTTGTTTTGTCAAAAATCTATTTTTGTTAATATTTTTTCCTCAAAAATGTATAGCTGATAATATTATTTTTCCAAAAACACATAGCTGTTAATATTATTTTTTCAAAAATGTATAGCTGGCAACATTATTTTTTCAAAAACATATTATCAGAGGCCCTGTTGTTAGACATAGTTTATCGTCATACCCAGGACGCGGATATAGTTTATCGTCCTACCCAGGACGCGGATGTAGTCTGAGTGTTAACTATTTGCCCATAGCTGGGACCCTAACAGGTACTACCACCCTGGGTCAGGGTGGACCTGGGAACACCAGCAATTAAAAGGTCGTTCCACGCTCCTCAAAGCCTCATGATCAGAGGCCTTGCTGTTGGATGCAGTTTATTGTCTTACCCAGGACATGGATGTAGTTTATTGTCATACCCAGGACAAGATCTGGGTTTGGGCATTAACTATTTGCCCAGAGCTGGGACCCTAACAGGGGCTACCACCCTGAGTTAGGGTGGACCTAGGAACACCAGCAATTAAGAAGTGGTTCCACACTCCTCAAAACCTCCTGATCAGAGGCCTTGTTGTTGGACGTAGTTTATCGTCTTACCCAGGACACGGATGTAGTTTATTTCATACCCAGGACGAGATACAAGTCTAATTAACTCATAGCTGGGGGGAAGAAGGGGGGTGGGGGGAGAATTCAAACTTTTTCCAAGGGTATTTGCATATAAGTGAATATAACAAACCCTGCTTGAATTGGAACTTGGCTCTCCGATTAATTAGCCATTATCCATTACATCACCTGAGCCATTATCCATTACATCACCTGCATGTCCAAGCTTACAGCACCTGGTATTCCCAAGTGGCTACCCATCTAGGTACTGATCAGACTCAATGTTGCTTAACTTCAGTGATCATATGGGAACTGGTATTTAAACATGTAGCCGTAAACCTGCACTAAATGGGAAGAGTTTTCAAATTTAGTATGCATACTTACTAGACCCAGGGGAAGGTTTTAATTAATAATAAAAAAAATTTCCTCATTGGGAAGGGGAGGGGGTTCTACTTTTCAGCTATTTTGATTTATGTTTCATAATGATAACCATTACTCTTATTAATTTCTGGATAACAAAAAAATATTTTCGCATTTTGGAAAAGCAATATCAATGATGAATTTTTCTTGCAAAATATATCTACTTTTCATGGTATTTATTCATTGGTAATGTATTTGTGTCATACATTTCACTTGACACATCAGGTGGATGTGAGTACTAAGAAAGCAACCCCCCCCCAAAGCCACCACCTTCTGCACAGGGACTGATCCACAAAACAATTCCCACACCTCGCCAACAACAGGCAGTTTGGTTCAACACCTCAACCTTACCACTAGACTGCCAGAACATCCACACAAATCATTGGAGTTGATTTCTATCTTGATGATAGATGTATCAGCCCTACCAACAACAGCCCATGGCTTCTATAATTCACTCCAGGCCTCTTTGCGGATACCAACTGTGACCTCAGTCAAATAACCTAACAAATCTGTCAACTCCAAGTCTTACAATTGACACCGTTACACCTAATTGCTTTCCTTACCAGCAACAACTAAAGATCCACATATCAATGATTTTGTCACCTTAAATCAAATAACCTAACAAATCTGTCAACTCCCAGTCTTATCAATGACACCCTTACACTTAATTGCTTCTCTTACCAATGGCAACTAAAGAATCACATAACAATTTTGTCACCTTTTCACAGAATTATGCATATATTCTGGAAATTGATCAATACACACTTGAAACTTTCTTTGTTCTTTCCTTTGCAACAATATGTTGGTTATAATATATCTTACCAGGAACAAATGAACTCTATTTTTGCTTTTCTTTCATCATGCATATTCCTATTTTGGCACATTTCACTAATGAATTGGCATCATCAGAAAAAGAATTTTTATTTTTTTATTTTTATTTTAACAAAATCTACATGAGTGATAAAAAATATGTGATTCCCATTGAGCATCTGAACATTTGATTTTTACTTTATCATTATAGAAATTACTTATATCTTTACAAAGTTTCTATAAAAGCACAAACTTTAATGATGATAATAACAATTTAAGGTATTTCTTAGTTATACATTTCATTTTTTTCACCTTTTAAGAAGTTGTGTGGACCAAATTTAATTTTGTTTTGCATCATTAAATAGAAATTCCAGTTATACAGTTAATAATTTAAATCAGCAGGTATCACTTGGTTACCTTGGTAACATAAGGAATTGAGGTAGAACAAGCAATGTTTTTTAGGGGGGGGCTCTTCAGTTAACAGTAGGGAAACTCAAGAAATGAATTACATAAAGATGCCATGAAGATATCTACAAGGTTTTATTATTTTATTTTAAAACTCCGGTAGTTCCACATAATTTAACTGATGGAAACAGCACTTCACAAGAGGCCATTACATTACTAAAGCACCATTTTACTGTTATTTTAACCAGCTGTGATCCAAGTCTTGACATCTTTTCTTCTGTAGATGAGTACTTCAGTATATTTTATCTTTGGATGTTTTAGCGGTTTATATATCTATGCATACAAAACACTAAAGAAATGTTCAAATGCACTAAAACATAATGAAGATAATAATACAATAATAATAATAGCAAACTGCCAATTTGTTAACAGCTATCACTGAATTTACCTATCAAGCTTTAGATAAGAATGGCGAAACTTGGACTTGAAGGCATTTAACAGGGTCTGACATACTGACTTTCTCCACAATCTCAGGGCTTATAGTGTCTATGGATGAATATTTGATTTAATTCAATTATTTTTAACAAATCCGGTAATGAAGATCATATTGAACGGCCATGCTTCTAGATCATTTCACATTAATTCAGAGGCTGCCTAGGGCTCTATTCTTGGACCTATATGGTTTCTTATCTTCATCAATGACCTTCCCAATGTCATCAGTTCCTAACTAGGTACTTATGATGATGATGACAACTATTTACTCCTGTCTTAGTAGCAAGTCTGACAAAGTAAAACTGACAACTGTTCTCAAAAAAGACCTCCAAATCAGTGGTTAATTGGGATAAAGAATGGCTTGTAAATTTTAACATTTTTTATGGCTGATGCTAACCTTGAAGTGGAATAATTATATTGAATCAATTAGTAGGAAAATTGGTTCAGTATTGTGCCAGACAATTTTCTCATCAGAATCCATTTGCACATATTTAAATCTATCATTATCTATCAAGAAATGTTTGTATTGAACAGGCATGAAGCCCAGGTGAATTCTTTCAGTTGCTAAATTTTAATATTGAAGTTCACAAGAATTTTATCAAAGTGTCCTTTTAGACTGTACACACCAACATACTGACCACTAGTAAGCAAATCTCTGGAATATTTCAGATAATAAACTTAAAATACGTCATACATACCTTGCTTGCATCACAACCAAGATCTTTAATTACAGCACAAGACTGAGCAGCAAAAGCCTCATTCAATTCAAATATGTTGACATCATCAATGGACCAACCAGCTTTAGTCAACTGAATGAATAAGAATCAAATATACATTCAGGCAGTGTGCAGTTGGGTGTGCAGACGGGTACTGAACAGACGGGTGTACAGGTAGGCACGGAACAGTCAGGCATAAAGACAGAAACAAAATATTTATACTGACAGACATTGAATGGAAAATATGAAAAATAAAACTAAGTAAAAGTAATATTTCCTTAGATCAGTGGTTCCTAAATAATGTAGCATGCCTCATAGGCATGGCAGAAGAGGATAGCAGGTGAGGTGGAATGATTGAAAGACAATCAAAGATTTAGAAACAGTTTCCAAAATTTCATATGCCAATAATAAATAGATTTCAAAATTTAAAATATTATTATGGATTACTTGTAATTCATGCATAAATCCCAGTATAAATAGCTATAAATAACTATTGAATGATTTTATCATTATGATATTTTTGCATTATATCAAGTATTAAGAATATAGCAACTAGGGTCTAAAAATTGGAGGAGAGAGTTATCAATGATAACATTTGGATTTTAAAATCTGCGTTTATCTCCCTTTAACTCTCTCTCTCTCTCCATTTTTTTTATTTTTAAATAAAGTTTTTATCATATAAAATTTGGTGAGGCACAAACAAATTTTAATTCTGAAAATGTGACCCTAAGAAAAAAAAAGTTTAGGAACCACTGCCTTAGATGAACAATGGAAATCACTCCATGGATTAAAACTTTCTCATTTGAGTCACCAGATTTATGCTAAATCTTCAAATTTTCTTATAGCTATAAAATGTATTTAAATCTGCTCAATCCATTTTAATATTGGTCTGTTGTAGGTCTCCTTTTAAATCAATAATTTCATACAACAACTGCAAACATTATAGCAGTGTCTGTACAAAGCCTTCATCAAGCGATAACACTCAAGGTATCTCAACAATATGACTGGGCTTTGTATTCCATCATAATGTGAGAATGTTTGATCCATCCAATCTTGGAGCCTCTTTTGCGGTTTCCTCTTCATTTCAAGAGCCATCATAAACATGTATACAGAATGATGACAGTCTAAGATCTGTTGGTAATTTTTGGGATGTATAGATTGCATAACAGTTATTGGCATGAAAAGTTGAATCAGAGAGCCAAGTTCAAATTCTGCCTAAGTCTTATGTTCACATTATTGCTTTTGAGGAAGGGCATGAATCCATCTCTTCTTTCCCCAGCTATGGGTTAAATAGCAAAGCAGATTGAGTTCTCTAGTTTTCACTAGTAAAAATCATTCTACTATCTTTCCCAAGAAGTCATAGTAATTCACAGTTATTAAAGAGGGAAGCTGTGAAGAGTCATGACCACTTACATCCTGAAGGGTTATGACATTTAGAAAAACTGGTAATTTTGTTTCATTTTAAGATAAAAAATATAAAATCAGAATTTCTCATTTTAAAATGTAATGAAATATAATTTTATCATGTTACAAAATCAGAAGACAATATAATTAATTTTTGTTATTAAAATTATTGCCAAAATAAGATTTTTTTCATATAATAAAGCAGGATCTGATTAAATTCAGTTGAAAGTCAGATTTAAAGATTGAACAGTGATATTTAGAATCAAACCAAATTTTTTCTGTGAATAAAAAGAAAAAAAGAAAGGCTGCTTAAAAATCCCCCTCTTTTAATGCAATGTTCCTTTACTATGGAGATGATAATGGCTCTCCACAGCCACCTTTTAATATCTCATAAATTGAGTATTACCATAATTATTCTTGGGAATGATAGTGAAATAGATTCCTTTTGCCTTCTCCATGGTTTTGAATTCAGAGTTGCTCCTTCTCTCCTAGACTAGATGCCATTCAAAGTAAAAACCAGGTTTAGTCTACTATTGAATCCAGAGCTATATCTGGATTAAAGAATATTGCAAGACTGGAAATGTGTTGTCAAGTCAGACAAGTTTTCTAGCTTTTCAAGCAGTCAAATTCATGTTGGGTGGAGACCATATGAGGTTAATGATCGGGTCTCTCATGGAGGCTGCTGAAGAAATTGAAGTCTCCTTGTATGTGCAACTTGCAGACTATTTGCACATGCATAGCATGGTTACCAGTATTGTTGTTTGTTCCAGCAAGATAACGCAATCTAACATCATGCAAGGGTGAAGCAAAATTGGTTCCACAAACAGTTAACTTCCAAGGCACTTCATCAGCTCTTTTGCTTGCCAGTTTAAACTCTATTGGGTATATATCAGGCATGCTGGCAGAAATGACTAAATTTCCTGAAGCCAACATAACTCGGTTACAGACAGCCATAGAACATGCATGAATAGATATATCTATGCAATGAATCTATAGATTCTGAGGTATATCCTGTAATCACTGTTTTTCAGACAAAGAGATGAGCCACACATTAGGTAGCTGTTTTTAATTTCATAGCCCTTCAGTTTACTTAAACATACACATGGGTCATTCCGAAAGTAATGTACCTTATTTTAATATGTTGGCAGCATAGCAGTATCTTCCCACTAATAACCCATCATTTTTTTTACCTTGCTGAGTAGCAATCTAGCAAAATGGTGTCCGACATGAAAGTATGTACATTGCAGAGGCATGATATTGAATTCTTCCACATGGAAAAAAATGTACCAATTGACATTCAATGATGCTTGCTGAACATTTATGAAGACCAAACTGCGAATGTAGACATAGGTGGCAGATAATGTGTTTGACAAGCCATATTATACATAGCTCTCACCTCTCAAAATGAAAATTTCTTTATAGTGCTGGTGAAAATGTATAGCCAGCCTTAGTGACTATGTGGAAAAATGTTATGTTGTAGTTGAAAACTTGCTCTAGAACAATGGTGTTACTGAGCTACCTGTAGTTTCATAGAAATAAATAGAAGACATTAGTTTCAGAGCATCCTGTGTACTAAGTTGGATTATAGTTACAAGCTTTCCAAATTAATATTTTTCTGATAATATTTATAATTTTAAAAGGAGACCAAGGAACAATGGATTCCTTTTGGAAGCAATATATTCTCTATCTGGTTTTCCGTTTAATGTTTTCCTCAAGATTTATTAATAAAAAAAAAGTGTCAAATCTTTTGAATGGTAAAGATATAACTTAAGTAAATCAGTAAAGAAATAAAAGTCTTTTGTTAATTTATTGTATATTATATTGTGCAAATATTTTTTTCACATTTTTATGTATTGGGTTCTTCTGTTATTTTAAACTTTGATAATAATATGCCATAAAGTATTTACATCTTAATTTGTTTTTAAGTTCAGATAAAGGATGAGTAATTTTGTAATTGCATTGTACTCATAAAATATATAAAAACTGAAATACTGCCAAAGATAACCAGGAGTTTAAAGAGTTTTGCTTGTAAACCCAAGAAAAAATTATAACATTGCATAAGTGATAAATATGACTGCTTACCAAATTAAAAAAAAAATCCAGAGAAAGAGAAAAGAAAGAAATTAGTCAATATTTAAAAGTTAAATGAAAATTACATTGGAACAACACATTTTCTGTGATTATTTTACTTTTGAAAAAAAATTTAAATTATTTAAAATGTTTTTCTTTAGATTCTTTTGTTTCTAACCCATTTCTTCTTGGCATCACTTTAAATTCATGCCATCTTTTTTTCGAGATATTGTGATCATTTTGTTTAATGTTCATATCTTCTTAATTTCAGATGAAAACTTGAAAATTTTCCAACATATTTCAGTGAAATTTTCACTTTGCAAAATTATGGTTTATAATTATAGTTTTGATATAAAAAAAAATATGTTTAAACTGATACCTTAATGATATGGTTTAATTCCAGAAAACAATATCAACTACTTTTGATTTTACAAGTGAGCATTTTTCCTAAAATTCAAATGTTTTAGGAAATTGTTTGGTAAGTGAGAACTAATAAATTTAAACAAGTTCTTCATCATTAAGAGATGCAAGTAAACATGATTTTTATTCACGGTCAATATAACAATGAAGGCATTTTGGACAATGGCCTAAAGATGATCCCAAAAAGCAAGATTCACAAAGTGCATCAAAATTGTTGGCATACTACTGTGTTAGAATTTACCAAAAGTGTGCATACAAAAAGTTTAAGTTAAAAAGGGGGAAGCCTTTTCAAAAATGTAGCCAAAACAAAGGAAAAAGGAAAAACAACTTACAGCTTTCTTAACTGCTGGGACTGGTCCAGTACCCATGACAGCAGGGTCAACACCAGCTTGAGCCCAGGACACAATTCGACCAAGTGGTTTTAATTGTCTATTTTCTGCTTCAGTTTGTGACATTAACAACACTGTAGCTGCTCCATCATTAATACCTGAACAGAGGGAAAAATAAAAAGGAGTTGTTTACATTTACAAATATACTTACTGGAAATATATGAAAATAATGAGGCATTTAAAGTTACAAAAGAAAAAAAAAATCAATATGATTAAATATTTTTATTAATAATTGGAAATCCATTTTAATGTGATAAATTGCAAATGAGAAAATTCACACTTTAGTCTGAATATATGTACAGATTTACCACAGAAACAAAGTCAATGCAATAAAATTTGTATTTAATCAAAATCCATTGAATATTTTTTATGACTAATAGAGTCAGAACTTACAGTGGGATATGATAAGTTTTTAGTCACCCTTGATTACAGCAATTTTGGCTTGTGTAATAATGTCTCTTTTTATTTTTTCAGACAATAGCATGTTAATGACAAGCTACTCTCATCTATGAATGATAATTGACTTATATTTTGCAATGAAAGTTCGCAGAAGTAAGGAAATTGGTGAATTTCAACAAGGGCAAATAATAGGATGGCATAAGTGTGTTAAGTCAAATTGAGAAATTGCTAGGTTTTTCCAGGTTAATCATCAAACGGTTAATAATATTGTCAAGAAATTTAATGAAAAAGTCAATTGTCTTGTGAAACAACATTCAGGAAGACCAAGCATTTGTGTCTGAGTGAATGAAAAGGGTGCCAACAACATGGAAATGTTGCCATATGCAGTGAGAACGATTCTGAAAGAGCTAGGCTATCAAAGTTGCAAGAAAGAAGCCCTTGATTTCAGAGATTAACAGGAACAGTCATATGGACTGGGCGAGAGAATTCAAGAGCAGAGATTATGAATTTTGGCAGTCTGTAATTTCGTCAGATGAAAGTAAATTCTGCCAATATTCGAATTCAAGACAAGTTTATGTTTGGAGAAATCAGAATGAGACTTGAAACATTCAATGTCTGCAGTAAACCATGAAACATGGAGGGATTGGAGTAATGGTGTGGGACCCTGTCTGGTTTGGAGGGAAATCTGAGCTGATTCTTGTTGACATGCAGTTGAATGGTCCAAAACACTGTCAAATATTAGAGAAAGGACTACTCCCACAATTAGAAACCAATCAGATCGACAAGAATGTCTACCATTTTCAAGAAGATGGAACACCATTTCATACAAGCAAAGTAGCAAAGGCCTGAAAGGAATTGCAAGGAATCAAATGACTGCTATGGGTAACCCAAAGTTCTGACATGAATCCAGAGGAGCACATTTGGGAGCACCTAGACGAAAACTTCGATAGCATGCAATCAAAATCACGTCAGTGGTAACCCTTAAGGAAACAAATCCATAAATAAGTGGCAGAATATGGATCAGACGATTGTTGATAACTTGATCAAATCCATGAAAAATCAAATACAAACACTGAAACTAGCAAATGAGGACCTACTCCATACTAGTTCCAAATACTGTTTATTTATGTTGAGTTGGGATTACGTAATTAAATTATTGAAATTGGATGTAGTTTATTTCTCCTGGCTAAAAACTTTTCTTAGGCCACTGTACTATCTGTGGAATTGCCAACTAAGGTTTCAGTTACCAACTGGTAAAAAATTTATGTTCAAAACTTTTGTTAAAATATGTTTGAAAAGCAGTTATAACAGGAGAGCTTAGAAGAAAGATTTATTCTCCTATTTATATTTCCCCCATTCTGGGCATTATTATATCTGATATAATGACACCGATATTTCACAGACAGAACATAATGGCTGAAAGGAAAAAGAATGACAAACATGCTTTGTTCTCAGAGAAACTTTTATACCACTAAGACATACACAAAACTATATATAAATATATACATGTGCCCCATGCAGAGAATAATATATCATATATCTACATGGCAAAGCACAGTGTCAGGAGAAACAAAAAGGAAGGGTCTTACATATAACATGGAGATACTCCTGTGTCTGGAGAAGCCATGTTTAGGACTCTAGATTCAAACGGGCTGGATTCATCTACCATACCCCGGGCAAGTACATATTCCACAAAGGGGAAACGGCAAGTCTTGGGTTTTCCCAAATAGAAATGCCACCATGGACTAATAAACTGTAGCATTTGCTGGAGGAGGCAAATTTATCCTTAGTCCAGTCTCCTTGGCTCAGGCTAAAATGCTTGGTTTGGCTGCTGTAAAGAAACTGAAATTGACTGCCGTTTTGTCATTGCATAGAGTGATGTCACTAAGGAGCTACTACATGACTTATCTCGAGCAAAGCGAGATAATTGCCTTTGGTATCCCTAGAGAGTAAACTATAAAGAAAGATCAACATAAATCTTTAATAATAGTATTTCAAAATATAAGCAATTTAAATGTCCTCAAAGCATATAAAAGTCTGAGTCATCAGATCTTGAAAGGAAAAGCGCAAACAAGAAGTTTCTTTAGATGACTACAAAAATATTTATGTCTAATTCATTTCATTTTTACAATCTCTTAGTTAGGGCAGGTTGTACCTCCATCTCCCACATCAAATGAACTTGATGTTGCAGTGGGGAGGGGTAGATTTAACTCAGTCATTAAATGAACTTAATGGTGTATAGCAAAATATTTTCTGAATAAAGTAAACATTGATTGTATATTATTTTAATTTATTTACATTTCTAAAATTAGGCTTTTAAAATAAAGTTTCAATTTTCCCCAAAAATGTTTGGACACACCAAGTGTATATTTTCCCATTACTATTATCCATGAATTTCTCCATCCTGGATGGGTGGGGAATGTTTTGAAACCTATCTACCCTGAATGAAAACCTACTGTATTAGAATATACAAACATTAAGGGAAAAAAAAATCTTCTTTACACAACAATATCTCAACTTTGATATTTAAATCAGTTAGATGGGCTGTTTAGTAATAATTATTTTACCCATTTTTTTTTTTTTTTTTTTTTTTACATACCTGAGGCATTCCCAGCAGTGACGGTACCCGTACCATCTTTTAGAAAACAGGGTCTAAGCTTAGTTAAACTCTCAACTGTTGTGTCTGGCCTTGGAAACTCATCTTTGTCAATGATCAGTTCACCTACAACAACAATTGTTACATTTTAGTAACATTTTTAGTGAACAGTTTATTTATACAATCTTCAGCTTTATTGGAATTAAAAACATTTTTAAAACTATTGTATATTTATATGGAGGATATGCATATGTCTTTAGTGTGAATATATAAAACATAGTTAATAAATATAAAAAGATATCGAGAATCCATTTTGTTTTGTTAGAAATGAACAATTATCACAAAATAAGCATTAACTTTAATGAATGAGCATTTAAACTCAAAACTTCTTTTCATAAAAAAGCAAAGAAAAAATAAAGTAATGATTTTTTTTTAATATATAAATGTTCTAGAAGTTAGCATATGACCAAGAGATCTTTTCAAAATCCTTGACAAAAAGCTGTAGTCAAAGTACACTAAAAAATATCATTATCAGTCCAAAGAGAAAAGAAAAGAAAATGGGAACATTTATGACATAAACAATGAAAATTCTATAGTAAAAATTTAACATTCAAAGATCTACGGTAGTGTTTAATAAATGTTACAAGCCCTTAATTATATCGGATTAGGAAAAAAAGAAAGAAACAAACCAGTTCTTGTCTTGACTGTCACGGCAATAATCTCTTCTTTAAAATGCCCTGCCTCTTGAGCAATTTTGCATTTCTGTTGTGAATTAGCAGCAAAATTGTCTTGTTCACCACGAAATATGTGCCACCTGTGAGCAACATTTTCAGCTAGAAATTAAGTAAAGAAAACCAGACATTTTTTAAAAGGAAAAAGATAGTCAGTTGGGTTGGTGGATTTTATAACATATCAACCCTTGTTGAGTTATTTAATGTCAAAATCTGGAGGCTATAGACAAATACTTGCTAAGTTTATATTGGAGTCTACACACAAATACTTGATTTTATAATTGAGTCTACAGGCAAACACTGCCTGGGTTCAAATAGGTAAATACTAGGCAGGCTTACACTTGAGTCTGTAAGTAACCACCTAGAAGGTGGCCTCTTTTGGAGGGTGATTTTTATCCCTCTGCAGGGGATAAGGTCAGCATAGTCTACTCTCTTTGATTCATAGATTAATAGAAATTTGTTAAAAGATAATGATAAGTTTTGTGATAAAGAGAGAGTTTAGTGATGTTATTAACATTGTTTATATTAGACAAAAATCAAATGATTAGCAATGATATACTATAAATCTTGATGAAATTGAGGATAAAAATGAATGTGTGATTTATTTAATATTTGTTGTATATGTGCAATTTACTCTGTATGAATATGCAAAAGAGACTATTTTGAAATCATTGTATGAAGAAAAAAAATAAAATCATTTACAAGTTATGACTTTGACTGCCTATCATTGTGCTTATTTTGTATTTGTAGGTTATAAACTTCAGTAGAGTAATAAATGGTTTATAAAAAAAAAGTGTAATATTTCGAAAATTTATCCAAACTTTAAATGAACAGACAAATGAATAAAAAAAGAGAGAAATAAAACAAACTCTATTGTATACTCTACTCGCGTTTAAGATAAATACAACGAATATCATTTTACTGTTTAAAAACATATTGAAAAGAAAAATGCATTGGTGTTCATTCGATGGACTAATAATAGTTTATTAAGAACAAATATTGCCCAATATATTTTACCTCCAATATACATACACATAATAAGATTGTGTTTTGCAAAAAACAAAGCGGTTTTCAACCAGTACATTTTTAATGCTTCTTAGGTCAACAATCTTTGTAATTAAAGCACTCAATAACAAAAGAGTATAACAGCAAATAAAATTAAATGTTCAGCACTTGTCTTTCACAGATATGGTATCAATATATATATATATATATATATATATATATATATATATATATATATATTCTCACTAAAAATATTCTGATGTTTCAGCAAATTTTGGGAAGTGGATGCTGAGAACTCTACATGAGTGTGTGTAACATGCCAAGTGTATTTACATAATTTTTGTCTCTAGTATTTGTAACATTTTTCTGGGTTAGAGTTATCTCTGATGAATTGACTATAACTGGTGACAGACAGTTCAAAGTTGCCTACAAAGAGGTGAAAAGACCACCTCCATGAAAGAGCAGAGTACAATAAAAGTTTGGGGTGGAGGAGACATTTAAAAGACACTCATGTGAAAACCTTTTAATAATAGTAAGGATTTGAAATCTCATATGTACTATCAGATTTTATGGTATCAGTAAACTAATTATACAATGGTACTTAAGTAACAAGAGGGAGAAAATACAATAGCTAATGGTATCAGAATTATTACCTAATTTTAGTCAATAATTTGTATCAGTAATGTGGACATGTGTAGATAGCATAATGTTTATTAGTATAGAGATTCGAATAAGTATGCCGAGTTCAAATTCCAGCTTCATTTGTTGTGTTCATTTTTATACTAATCTCCTCAGTAAAGGCATGAATCCATCTCTTCTCCCCACTTCCAGTTATTGGTTAAATAATAAATTAGACCGATTTCTCTTGTGTGCCAACTAGTCTAAGAGAAGGACTACTCTGAATTCAAAACTGTGAAGAAGGCAATAGGAAGCACCTCCACTATCTTTCTCAAGAATGTCATGTCAATTCACAGATAATAAAGGAAAGGAATCTGGCAAACCATGATTGCTAATGACCTGAAGGGACATGGCATTTGGAAAATGTGAACTTGGGATATATCACTTTAAAGAAAATAGATATAAATTATTATAAGAAAATGAATCTATGAGTGTTCGTAGTTATTTTTTTTCCTGCTTACCTGTCATTCCCATGTGATAATTGTGGAAGGCATCAACAAGTCCATCTTTGAGCATTGTGTCTGTAAATGTAACATCCCCCATTTTGGTACCAGATCGCATGTGCATACAGTGAGGAGCCTAAATGTAAAAGGTAAATAAAAATACCAAAATACAAGTAAAGTATATTAATCTTTATCACTCTGTATGTGACTTCATTTGCTGTACAAAAAGTTTATCATGCCACTGAAGATGACTGATCCCTGAACAACAGTGTGTTTGAATTTCATAGTTGTGTTGTCATACACTGCTATGGCAACAGAAAACAACTTTGAGCAAAATTAACAGTAAGGATACTGCAATTAAGAGGCCTTGAAAAAGAATGCTGTGGAAAGGGAAGTAATATTAATAATGCAGGATGCTAAAGTAAAAGAAAATGGTCTGCACTATCCAGGAAAAATGAAATTGGCACAGAATTCTAAAAATATAACTTTTGAGCTCAGTTTTGTTATATTAGATTGAGACTGATTGTTGATTTGTCTGTTTAATGGCATATTAACTTCTTATGGGCCATTTAATGATGAAAATTCATTTTCTTGGGAGCTTGGAAGTAATAATAATATATATTATTCTGCTTTCACAACTGAATACATGGTAGATACTCAGCTTTTATGTGTATACATATTTATGCGGGCATAATTACTAAAGGCGGTGATATGTGTGTTTCATGTTGTAGTTTTGTTGAAATTATATTTTGGAGTACAGTTTGATTTCTTGGATATTATATGAATTAATGTCATGAACAAGTTCTTTCATGTTTGTAGTCTTTTAAACAGATTAGTTAAAATTTGTTAGTATAGTGTATTGTTGGTAATTTTACTATAAATATGTATTGTTGGTAATTTTTTTTATAGAAAAATGTATTTTTATACTTTCATAGTGTTTTGTTTGAGGGTTTACTATTTGCCCATAGCTGGGACTCTAACAGGTGCTACCACTCTTAATCTGGGTGGACCTGGTAACAACAGCAATTAAGAGATGGTTTTACACTACTCAAAGCCTCTAATCTCCCAGTCAGAGGCCTTCTGTTGAATGTTGTTTATTGTTGATAACCAGGACTATTAGATTGAGAACATAAAATATACAAAAGTTGTGAATTCATTTTACAAAAAAATAATTGTTATTTTATTAAGAGTACAGGATTTTTTAATATATACTGATATATTGCAGTAATAGATTGGCAGCCAGGTCTCATCATTCTACAATTGAAATTGCTAGACATAACTAAGTTCTATGCTAATAGTTTCTTTTCTCACTCTTCCCACTCCAAGCTTTCCAGTTGATTTTCAAAAAATTTAAATGCAATATCAATATCTGTCTTCCTAATTTCGGTTCTTTTATTGTTTTCTCTCTTTAATAATTGTTTTCTCATGTTCTCTTATACTCACTAAACACTTGTATGTTAGCGACTTCATTGCTTTACTTGGGATAAAATAAACTTTATATATATATATATATATATATATATATATATATATATATATATATATATATATATGAATAATAAGTATTAATTTCAGCTTATATTGATGATATCTTGTTTGGGCAAATGTCAGGTTATATTATGTAAACAAAGTGCTACATAAATTTTTATTTATAAATAAATCCCCAAAATATAGACAAAAACATATTTGACTAACACACTATTCTATAAACATAAATAAATCATTATTTCATATGCTAATATGACTCTTTGACGTTCTATAACCTTCATTAGTCATTTAACAATTGATTTTTTTTGTTACTTGAAGACGGTTTTATTACTTCCCCAAGATCTTTACTGGGATATTGTTTTATATTCTCATATACATCACTTTTAGTAATGGACCATCATTTTTCTATTGGATTAATATCTGGAGAGGGTGGGAGCCATTCCATTTATTTGGTGTTTTTGAAACCTTTTTTTTTTTTTTTTTTTTTTTGGAAGGTGGACAATAGTCAACTTTTCAAAATATTAAAGAGCATTATCTTTAACTTGAAACATCTTTGTTTGACCACTCTTTACTACTCACAAAACATCTTGTCTAAGAACTACCATAATTCTTTCCATTGATCTTAAATCATCAATTTTGGAGGGACCTATATTAAAAAAAAAAAAAATGTCAGCATTCTCTCCCTTTTGTGCATATGTGTGATCACATCAATGTAAACATCACTTTAGTCCATTGAAATCCTAAAGGATGAAATACAAGTAAAAGGTTTGTCATTTAGCTGTTACCTTCAGTATCTTGACCCCAGAGTTTCGTAGACAAACTCTCTGGTAATCACTTCGTCCACACTTCAAGGTGTAAAGAAAGACTTATCAAATATCCGACCATGATGAGTGTTTCAACATGAAATTCTTGAGTTGCCTAACCAGATAAGTCATTTTAACTTTTCTTGCTTTATTGAATATTATATAGCTCTAATTATCTGCGGAGTTCTTTTTTTGGCAGTTCTGCTAACCTAAAAAACACGTTAAAATTCTCATAATTTTCACCTATTTTTTTCAGTTGTATTATCATTGTCATTCCTGTTGTTGTTTTTCTCAAATATCAATGGAAATATTACCTAAATAAACTTACCCTACTCATATTTTCCATTCCACCAGCAACTACAATTGTTGAATCTCCAGTTTTAATGGCCTGTGCACCCATCACAACTGCTCTTAGCCCTGATCCACATAGCATATTAACCACACAAGCTGGGACGGAATTAGGGAGGCCAGCTTTGATACTGGCTTGTCTAGCTGGATTCTGACCCTCACCTTTTAAGAAAAAAAAAAATCTTCATTATAAAATATTTCTTCAATTGTAATTCCAAACTCAAACTTTTAAATATACATGTTTTGTTTAACTAGTTTCATAATCATTTTTTTTTCTTTAATTGTAAAGAGAAACTATCTAATATGGACAGGACATCAACATGTTTAGATTTGCAATTTGGTTATAACAAAACATTTTAAATCTTTGTATTTTCGCAATGATAAAAGAAAAACAAATTAAAAAAAAAACAAAACAAAAAAACTTACCAATTTTTAAAAGTATTTTAAAAAACGAAATTTAATTTTATAAATATGCAGATGAAATTATAAAAATAAAAAGCAAACAGAATATTAAAAAAATTTTAAACAAAATAATTAAATGGGAAAAAAAAAAACCCTTCAAATAACTATTTTAAAGAGATATATATGGTATCAACTCTAATACTGATAATATCCAAAACTTTTAAAAAGGTATACTAATTATTTTATCCACAAATTTTATTCATTATTTACTTTCTAATATAAAACACAATGCAACTTTATACATTTATTGGTCATGTAGCTTTAGCCCCACTTTTTAGTAATGAAATAGTTGATTGTTAACAATAACTGTCTATGAATAAACAAACAAGTTTCATGTTACCATAGAAACAGAATATCTTCACAAGTAAGTAAAAACCATTAAAATAAAAATATCCATAGAAAGCTAATACAAAAGAAATAAAAAAGCAGTATATTAACATGATCACCCACTACTTACTAATTCATTTCTTAAAAATTAAAGTTTTCCCTTTCTTATCATTTATTTTTTACTTAAATAATTTTTGTGAATCAGCAATTTGCTGATGCTAATAAACTATGCATTATATATTTGGCATACTTAATTGATATACTTTTATAACAAAAGATGGAAATATTTTAAATGTAATGATAATTATTAGTTTCAGATTTTTCTTAGTGCTTCCATAAACAAGTAAAAGGGATATAAAGAAAGAGAATTCTTTTAATCCTATCACTGATATTAATCCATTAACTTTGGCAGATATTTCAGTCACTTGCAGTTGAGCCACAGAAAAGCAATGACAGAAAGTCATGTCGTACAAAGTCGTAGGTTTTATAAAAAATAAGCAAATTAATTAATATAGAGAAAAGGTAGATCAATAGAGGTTTATTCTTACCTGCAGTATAAACATTTCCCATAATAACTTCAGATACATCTTCAGGTTGCACTGCAGCTTGTTCAAGAACACTTTTGATGGCAAAAGAACCAAGTTCAGAAGCTGCAACATTTGCCAATCCACCATTAAATGAACCTTCACAAATAAAATCAAAACATACTGACATAACTAAACAGTAAATATGAGTGTGTTCCCAAATATAACACAGGAAGATGATACCGTTACAAAATACTATGTTATTCCTCTAATGATGTTGGCATCAGAGAGAAAGAATGTGGTGCTATGATTTATTGCCAGCAGAAAAAACATTTTAAAAACAAAAGTGAAAACAGAAAAAAAAGGGGGGAAAAAGAAGAACAAAAAAAAAAAAAAACAGAAAAAAAAGGGGCAAGAAAGAACAGAAAAAAAAGGGGCAAGTATTTTATTTTTGAAAGAATTATGTTGTGTTGACAGATTTGTCAATATGGACAATTTTATTTTAATGATGATAATCAGAAAAACAACATTTTTATCTTAATCAATTTTTAAATTCGGTTTGAAATGCAGCAAAGTATTTTGCTTATAGGAAATATTAAAATTAAATTTTTAATTTAATCTATTTAGTTTTTTTATTAGCTTGGAATTAAATTATAACTAAAATATTATTATAAAAACTCCAATATTATTCATTTTTTAAATGCATTTTTAAGTCTAAAGTTTTTTGGTTTTTTTTTAGGTAGCTATTTTATTTTATTTTACAAGTTGGGAAAGAGTTTTTGGCGCTATTACACTTTCGCCCCACCCCACCCCCCAGCAGCGTGTATTGTAACTGTGTTGGAATGCGTCACGAAAAAATAAATGACTTCGTCTCTTTCTCTCCTGCTGTCGTAGCGACGGACACAGTCTCCACTTCTGAGACCGAAAAACTGACCTCCTTCTAATTCCAGCACTTTACATAGAACTTGGTAACTCACCTATGCAAAACACCAACAAGCCAGCTACCAATCACAGTTCCCCCGCCTGCCCACCTCCACTCGCTTTGGGGGTTTCAAGTTGACCGACCAACATCCGCATATATACAACTTGCACGCTTGACATGTTGGGATAACCACACATGCGCAAACTCATTTGCTCCGAGGTGGCAGATTTCCAGATTCATCCCGTGTCTCACTGTCATGCTCGCACAACGTGCAACTCGGTGCAGGCCTCTTCTGCCAGGTACTCCTTCTGAGCAGGATGACAGGGTCCTCATCCGCGGATGAACTCTCATCTGTTGAGCTACTATCCGCCTCTGGACAGCTGGCCACGTTGATGTCCGCAGGTAGAGTACTGATGTTTGAGGTAGAACTCAGTGGATCCAACTTTAAATACACCACTCGCGCACCATCTTCAGAGTCACTTTCATCATCTAATGACGGTTTTAACCCTACAACTAGCTGCAAGTCTTTAACAGGATGAGGCACGCCATCAACCCGCACTGACTGCGGGCTGATAATCTCGGTAACATGCCCCATTCTAAGCTTGTCCGTACACTTGCTGTGCGGGGTCTTAACCCACACTACGTCACCAATTCTGTATTTAGCTTGCGCGTCACTAGGAGCCATTGCAATGTCAATGCCTCACAGCCGTAAGTGATAGGCGTGCACCATGTTAGTCGGTGCTGTTGTAGGCGAAACACCGTCTTTAGGCGTCACATTATACCAATAGACTGCTTCGGGGATTGAACATTGCTTCCTGGCTGCAATCACTTTTATAGACCGGTGGCTCCTTTCTACTGTGCTGTTTCCCGCCGGCACGTAGGTGCACCAGAACCGAAGCCGCACACCCCACTTCTTTAAGAACTGTGAGAATTGCTCTAAAGAAAACACCGCACCATTATCTGTCAATATTTCTGCAGGTGGCCCCCGGTCGTAAAAGATGGACTCCAATTGACGTATTATGCTGGCAGTGTCCTGCCGGTGCAGTAGTCGCCAAATAGCGAAGCGAGAGGGTCCACAGTCAATAATAGTCAAATAGTGCTGGCTGCCAACATGCGTAACATCTATCCCCAGCCTGTTCAAAACATGGGTAGTACTCAAATTTCCTTCTTGCCATTGCACCGGTGATGGGTCAATTGACTGGCACGCCTCGCACCTCTGCACTACAGTCCTAACATCCGTCTTTTTGACTGCCAGGTTGACCATCTTCGAGAAGTAGAGCATCTGTTTAATCCCAGGATGCCCACACTGTTCATGTATGTTCATGATCCACTCGAGGTCCATACTGAGCGCAGAAGCTGTACACGGCAGCTGCAGAGGTTCAGACTCTTTCCGAGCAGCAGCCAACCAACGTTGTGGAACGCGAGTCAACGCATCTGCCCTGTTGACTGCTGATTTAACTAACACTACATCCACAGACAGGTTGTATTCTTTGATAATTTCAATCAGCGTGGTGAGCCGCCTTCATATCAACATCTCGCTCAATACCTTGGTGGTCAGTCGCGCTCTTCTGCTAAGTGCATCTGATATCCAACACTGAGTGCATGCTGAGTCCGTGACGATGTGTAGCACTGTTGCTTGCTATTGGAGCGCCAGGTTAACCCCCTTCAGAGTGACGTCTAGTTCAGCCAGGTTTATGCGTCGTGCATCATTTTCAGGTCGTAACCAGCAGGCGTCTTCTATGATGGACCTGTTATCCTCAAGGGCGACACCCATGGTCAACGAGCTGGCATCCACCCAAACGGTGAGCTTGTTCTCCATAACGCACCAGTCACTTTGCACAGGATCGTCTTGCATCACTCTCTCCATAGTTTCAGTTATCATGCATCTTAGGGTAACATCGTGCACATCATCATCCCATCCTGACGAAACAGAAGTTACGCGGTGCTTTATGGCTGCTGCCGCCACTCTGAGCCAACCGCATATGGGAAAATGGCCTACCAGTTTCCCACACATGGAGAAGGTACTCCGACGAGTGATCACTGGCGGGACTTCCGGGGCATCACTACTTCGCCTCCAGCGAAGTTTTTCTCCATCACTACTGACGTGTAGTCCAAGTTCATTCGCTCCATCCTGTAGCGGCTCTGGGGTCTTGTACACCAAGCCAAAGTGCTCCAGATGTTCCTTAACCATTGTTGAAGAGGCCACGTTTTCATTGACGTAAACATCGTCAATATAGGATGACGTTGCCCTTCGAATTTCCTCATCCTGCGACATGACCACATTCATAATTGCTGACATGATTTTTGGAGCCACATTAAGACCAAATCCCAATTGAGTGAGGCAATATCTCTGTCCTTTTACCATGACAGTCTGAAAGGGCCAGAGTGATCGGTGGACTCGGACTTGGAGGTAGGCCCTTCTTAAATCAAGGGTGGCCCCATTGCTCCCTTGCTGTCGCCATTCCCGCAATTTCTGGGCACAAACGTCCGCGTTGGCCATATATGCATCTACAAAAGTATTCAATTCCCTGTAGTCCATGACCGGTCTCACTTTCCCCTTATTCTCTTGCACTATTGCCATCAACAGAATCAGTTCTTGAGGCGGCCCTAACTCCTCCTCGGGGTACAGCGCAAGCCAGCCATTTGCTATCCAAAGCTGCAATTCATTTTCGTATTCGCTCCTGATATGCTCTGGAACCGAGTACTCTGCTATTTTATTTTTCAGTGGCGTGGGTGTTCGTCCACCCGCCCACTTCCACGTTATGGTCCATACGCGCCTGCACTGGTCGAAAGTTGCTCTGACGTCAGGTTCGTTAATCCTCAAGGCAGCACAGATGGGCGGATCAGAAAACTCGACTTCACCCGCCTCTGTGATGCGTACGCCGCCCAGCTCCTTAATAATGTCCATCCCAAGGAGCAGATCAAAACCTAATAATGCGCTGTCCACAACCAACACGCTGACTGTAACGGGGTTACCGTTGTTGATAGTGAGTTTGATGTTTCCAACACCCCGGCTTTTGAGAGCTTTTCCATCAGCCGTTAGTACGTCCATCTTTTGTCTGCTCCACTGTCGACAAATCAAACCGTTCGTGAGTGACCGAGAGCAGCCCGAATCTACTAAAGCAGTACGCGTTATTCCATTGATGCGCACCTTAATCACAGGGAGTGCCTCTTTCATGCTCAGTGCGGAGAAGAGACCGGCTGACGTCGCATCCCCCATTCTATTTCCCGGACACTTAGAGGCAATATGACCTACTTTATGACATTGGAAACATCGTAGATTGAAATGTGCCTTTCACACCGACCAGCTGCGCATTGCTTCGCGCTGATAGCAGCAGTCTTTGGAAAAATGATTTCGGCCCAGAGCACCGATAGCAGGTGACATCGCCATGGTGACGGATGGCTGGGGTCGGATCCTCTTTGACATCAATTGGTTGAACGACTGCGGCCACTGGTTCATCAGCCTCTTTTTCGTCGATCATGATAGCACGGGCTCTGGTCAACAATTGATTGAGCGTCATGTCTTCCATTCTAGACGATGCACGGAGTATCTGCTTAACATGACAAGGCAATCCAGACACGAAGGCACAGGTCATCCATTCTTCAGGAAGCGGTGCGATCGGTACAGCGAGCTTCTTTAATTCTGCCAAATATACATCTACTGTCTTGCCAGGTCGCAGATGCCGCGCCTGGAATTGGTCATAGGCCACGAACTGGTCAGTTCCAAACGCAGTTAGTAGAGCGTGCTTTATTTGCTCAATGTCACTTTTCTGTTCTTTGCTCAGCTGCCTATACACAGCAAGGGCGCCGCCTTTCAATCACAGTGGAAGAATCTGTTCAATCTTTGTGATCTCGCATAATTCGCAGACCAGTTCCACTTTTTCGATCCATTCAACCACAGACTGTCCACTCGTATCACCACTGAATTCGGAGATCAGTTTTATGTCGAACGGTCTTTCCACCATCTTGCTGGAGACAAAGTAAATGCCGAAATAGCTTGTGTTGGAATGCGTCACGAAAAAATAAATGACTTCGTCTCTTTCTCTCCTGCTGTCGTAGCGACGGACACAGTCTCCACTTCTGAGACTAAAAAACTGACCTCCTTCTCATTCCAGCCCTTTACATAGAGCTTGGTAACTCACCTATGCAAAACACCAACAAGCCAGCTACCAATCACAGTTCCCCCGCCTGCCCACCTCCACTCGCTTTGGGGGTTTCAAGTTGACCGACCAACTCATTACAGTAACCAAGTCAGAATTGATAGCCTTTCTACAATAATCGAAACACAACGAACAATGATTTAATTTACATTATTTGGACTATTGTCTTCATCTTTGTCGTCATATCTATCACAACGTTTCGGCCGTTGTACGCTCCGGCCTTCTTCAGGTGGTTGGAATGTCGAACTGAACTGAACTCTTTATTTCGCTCACTGGGGTAGACTGTTCTAATTCCACGTGCCATGTTTGATGGATGTCAGTTATCAGTTATCTCCTGTTAATTTCTCTCTGAAACAGGCTAATTAAATTAACTCACACTCTTTGGGTCCTGTCACTGGATCTAACCAACGCCTTTATCCACTGTGCCATGCGTCCTCAAGGACAATAATCCGAATAATCATAATGTAAATAATGTACATAATACCTCATCTCAGAAATATAGACAGAAAAATGACTTGCTTACAAGAAGCACGTAAAAGTAGAATAATATAGCAACAATAACATTATATAAAAACCATATTAAGCAAAAAAAAAGTCATACAAATAAACAATTTCAACATTAATGATACAGAAAAGAATGGGCGCTTACTTACAAGGCGATGGGATGCGAAAGTGTAATAGCGCCGTATTTTTTTTTTTATTATTTAATTCTGTGTTAAAACAATTCACAAGATAACAACTTAACAAGGGTCAGTCAAAAACCGTTGGAAATCAAAAAAAGAAAAGTGTCACTGAATTCATTATCTTTCTTCTTTTTTTTTTTTAACGTATAACAAAGGTTGTTTTATTCGAATGCTTGTATCAGAGCGTTGGCTTGAGTTGAGATATTGCATAAATGCGGTCATTCATTTTTTTAATTAAAAAAATGAACAACAGTTTCTGAGATAAAAAAAAAGCACAATTATAAATAAACTTAGTTAAATTACAATCAATTATACCAGCGTTATAAATAAATCTTAGTTTATAGTAGAGTACTTTCATACTTTAAACACCCGTGTTAGGTCTAATTAGACCTAGTTTTATCTACTTAGCTAAGTAAATAAAACTAATTTTCTTTCAAGATTATTTTACAAAATCATAAAACAAAGATTAAGATCCCGAAACAAACAGAGCGTATGGACCCTAAAAAGAAAAACATAAGGCATTTTTCTAAGAGGTTCATTTTTTATGCAACATCGAATAAATGTCCCAAGCTATATTTTTCATGAACATTAAATATTTTCAATAGCAGTTGCAAAACAACTAATTAAAATTTATTACTGGCTTGATAAAAGTTTTAAACTTAAACAGGTAAATAAACAAAAGTACAAAACAAAACTATTCTGTACAAACCCCAGTAAAACCCCGATAGTTTTAAATTTTAAAATCTACTTACACTGTTCTCGCCAAAACGACTAAAACTTTAAAAAATTTTGACAGTCTGATGAAAAAAAACCTGTCATGTGATTTTTAGAGCTGACTACATTTTAAATTAAAAATGAAATCATCGTTTTAACGTTTATTATGACAAAGTCACCAAAAGAAGATAACAAGCCAATTTAGCTTTTCTCACTCACCAATCGGGGTCCTTACAGCGGATACAATGACGACAGAATCCATGAATGAAGAGTAAAAGCACCACGCGAAAAAAGAAAAACGCTAGCGCACACGCACAAAAAAACGAATTTTTTACGCTACAATAACAATTGAATAAAACCTCCCACAACTAACAAAATAGAAAAACAAACGTGGTAATCACAACCAGCAGTAGAAAGTCTGACGGATCCACGTGTTCCTTTCAACCAGCGACATTTCTTTACGTCACCAACCGGAAGTAACATTACCGGGTCACGTGTCAATTGCCGTCTGCACGAAGGCTTTTCTTTTTGGTTGTCTTCAGCAATCATTTAAAGAAGAGATTATTATTTTCTCTTTGAATTTCTGGGATGAGGTATCAATTATCATGACTAATAATATTCTAACTAATGTCTTCATGTTTGTTGTTGTGTCATCCGACCGTCTTCAGTTGTTTGTTTACCAATCTGAGTAATAATCTTCAAGGAATTTCGAACCAAACTGTTTTAAAAGTTTGTTTTTAAATCTCGGTACCACCCCCCAAAATACTTTTTTTTTCCCCGCAAAGTAAAACATCGACACTTCCTGTTTTAGTGTTTTAAAATATTTACCAAAAATCAGAGAATTATCCGATTCAAACGCAATTTTTCATTAATGAATGTCTTTACTGAATAAATTATTTTATTTAAAAAAAAACACACAAAAAAAAACAAACTTTGCGGGTGTTTTATTATACCCTTTTTTTTGATATCGTGTGTTTATTAATTTTGTGTGTGTGTGTAGGAGGTCGTCCAAAATGTTTTAAAAGGAAATTCCTGAAGCGATTATTTCAGTAAAAAAATTATGCAATCGAGCGTGAATATGGAAAATCCGACCCGCATTTTGCCAGAAAATTCAATAAAACTAAAAAAAAAAAAAAAAAAATAATAATTGGGGGAGGGGTAATTCGTGCTTGCATAATTGAATTAAATAAAAACACGTTATTTTCTTTCAGATTCAACAGAAAAAAAATCTCTATACAGTTTAGAGATTTTTTTCTATATAGCAAGTTTAGAGAAAGATATGAATCATTTTCTTCTTCAGCCCCACCCCCACCCCAGCTATGGTTAAATAGCAGGACAGACCCGGTTCTATAGCCTTGGATAGCAACCGGTCTACCGCTGAAAGAAATGGCAACCTACTGCGGGGAAAATCTGCCTCGTCAGTCATGTATCGAAAGATACATGATCGCCTAAGCGTGTATCACGCATGGCACTGAAGTTTGACTAAACTTGATATATTTATTTTTGAATTACTTTCAGTTTTTCAGTGCAATTTTGAAAATGATCCTGTTCCTCACAAGATTTTTTTTTTTAAATCATGTTTGAAATTTTTTTAAAAGATGTAAAGTTTTAATGTCATTTTCGAGTGTGAACGTTTTTTAAAAGAATTTTATTTTATCTTTTCTTTTTAGCAAGTTAGATTATTTTTGTATGGATGTACAAAAAGAAATAATTCTGATATGTCTCGTATTGAGATTGACTGACTATCGGAGGAATAATTAAATTAAAAACGTTATTATACGTTCCGTTCAGTCCGTACAAAAATAAAATTATTCATTTAAAAAAGTAAGTTTAAAAGCGTATAAAATAGAGAAAAAAAATAAGATTCTTAAACTATTTTTTTTAGTTATATAATGTTAAAGGAAATTTAGTTATTGCCATAACATTCTTGATTATCGTACTGCTAGTCTTCTTTTTTTCCTTTTTTTTTTTTTTTTAACTTTTTACCGCGTAGGAAAAATTCGCTATGAAAGGAAAGAAAACTTTTAAAAGTCGATTGAAAATTGATTTTAGGGCCGTTCTTGAGTGAGTTTAAATAAGTTTTTAAAAAAATCACGGTTTACAGTCCAGATAAAACTTCACTGCAACAATACCAGGGCAGTACTTTAGGGTGTTTGGGGTGGGGGAGGGATTAAGACCCTCCTCCAATATTTTTAAATAAATATTTTTTAAAGTATTTATTTACACTATTGTTTTCAAACAAATAAAATCGAAGTTAAAGATAAGTTCTTGTATTTTCTTTTCAAATTATTATTTTAATTAAAAAAAGTAGTAAATTATAAAGTTTTAAAAAGGAAAAGAAAACAGTTTTTTTTTTTTTATTGAATTATTTTTGCTGAGGTCCGGGATGAATTTTCGGTCTTGATATTGCATTTTTGTTTTGTTTTGTTTTACTGAAGTAATATCTTCAAAGATTTCTCCTTTTCTTTTAGTTTTAATTAAAGAAATTACGCGACCCCATCACCAAATTAAAAAGTACGCACGAAATATTGAAAGAGGGTGTAAAAATACCTCCACAGTATTTCCACAAAACTTTCGAATTTGATAAAATGACCTTCAGTATACAATTATTAATTAATTAAGTATTGTAAATTTCTTTTAAATCAGACAATTCCTTGATTTATTGCCAATTTAAAACGGAGTGGCGATTTTTTTTGCTTTCATCCATTTCGGTGGTATCTGGTAAAAAAGATGTAACAAAATATTTTACTTTACCTTTACGTATTTTTTAAGCATTTCATCCCAAGCAAGTCGAAAGTGCCACTAGTGCGCAATGGTTTAGTGAAGGTAAGAGAAATTACTGGGTTGGGAGGAGATTGAAGAAAGGATAAAAAACAAGAACGGGAATCAAGAGATCAGAAGATAACGATTGACGTTGCATTTAAATTTTTGAAGATTGTAGTTATCAGGGAAGCAAGTAAGAGGAAGAGAGTTCCACTGTCAGGAAACGGGAGAGAAGAAGCTGTTGGAGTAGAAGAGGCGGCTACATTTCATTTAACTGTTACAACAGTAAAAGGATGCCAATCTAGTAGCACGCTTAAATTCATGCAGTCGGGGCAGCAGGGAAAATAGCTCGTCAGAGCAGTTGCCATGAAAATATTTGTAGAAGAGACAGAGGGAAGCCACATCACGTCTATGAGAAGTGACTGGAGCAGAGGTGCCAAGTCAGGACCGATCATATTGAAGATCAGTCTTTGGATTTTGTCGAGAACCTCGAGATGAACAGCGGGGCACCAGAACAATATATGGCAACAGTATTCTATGCATGGATGAAGGGTAGATTTGTAGTTGTGTGGAATGGACTCAGACGAGAAAAACCTTCTGGCACTACACAGAGAACCAACATTCCTTGAGGAAGGTGCAGCTATTGATTCAATGTAGTTGTTCCACCTCAGGTCAGTGGAAAACGTTTGACCGAGAAGGCACAGTGAGACGCTCTCGTGAAGTCGAGCATCAACCATGCTGTAGGAGGGGAGGGAGGTTTCTCTATGTTGGTTAGATGAGAGAAGTTTCGTTTTGGAGGCATTTAAAATTTACAAGCCATTTCCTGCCCCAATCAACCACTGATTGGAGGCCCTTTTCGAGACCAACGGTCAGGTTAATTTTGTGTTGTCAGCATTGTCAGTAAATAAATGGTAGTGTCTGCATAGATTCCTACTTGAGAAGTGATGTCAGGAAGAGCGTTGATGAAGATCAGAAACAGTGTAGGACCCAGGATAAAGCCTTGGGGAATACCAGCGTTCGAATGAAAGGAACTGGAAGAGAGTCCATTCAGGACGATCTTCATTTCACGATTTGATAGGAATTATTGGATTAAATCATATAATCGTCCTGTAAATACCGTAGCCCTGAAACTTATAGAAGGTCAGCATGCCAAACGCCTTCTAGAGCCACAGCTCGAGCTTCACCGTTATTATCAAGAGCTTGGTAATGGTACATATCAGCGGTAGACCGGGCAAACATACAAATTTGATTTGAAAGGAGAAGGAAATATAATTTTTCATTTGCCATTTATGTTGACGAGTTAACAAAAGTGAGTTTATATTTTTTTCACTGAGCATTGATTGATGAAGTGATACGTCAACTGGTTCGTTAAAAATATTTATTTTTAAAAAGTCATTTATTAGTATTCATTGGTGAGTGGTGAATGATTCACCGATCGCGATAAATGAATTAAACAAAGTTTGTTGGGAAAAATCATCAAAGAAAAAAAAGTTCTTCTTATGTTTTTAGTTAAATTAGGAAAATATAGACATCGCTTGTAAGGAAAGCTTGTTATAGAAAAAAATGGTTAAATGAAATTATATTAAATTTAAAAAATGGTTATAATAAAAAATAGTTATACTTATAATAAATAAAATATTAAATTAAAAAATGGGTATAGTAGGACAAACCGGGTTCAATAGCCTTGGATGGCAACTGGTCTACCGCAGAAAGAAATGGCAACCTACTGCGGGAAAAATCTGCCTCGTTAGTCACGTATCGAAAGATACATGATCGCCAAAGTGTGTATCACGCATGGCACATAACTGACTGACATTCCTTATATTGTATTTTTTTAGCGTAAAAAGGAATTTGTTTAGGTTAGTGATCGTAGCTAGCTAAATTAAAGATAGGACAGTTCTCCACCCACCCCTCTTTTTGGTCTTACATTTCTTGTAAGTATACAAGAATTATATTACTTTTTTCTCCCAGGAGTGACATTTCTTTCTCACTCGAGAGAATTCACCACCTGAAGTGAAAATACAGATGACCCGGGATCTACACGTGGTGAGTAAACGAGAAACAAGTAAAAATATATTGTTCCAGCCGACATTATGGCATGTCACAGACAACAGGGAATGCCATGTCCTTACTCCTCTTATTGAAATAGGGAGATGCAGGCTGGTTGGGGAACTGGTCCCTACGAACTACTTTCACATAAAATCTTGATCCAGGTCACTTTTTTTTGTGCGAAAATAAAATTGAATTCTGGTTGTAAGGGAGACAACTGCGTTTTAGTAAGATGGCGGTTCTTTTGGAAACGTCTATTGGAGATTTGGTAATAGATTTGTATACAACTGAAAGGCCTAATAGTAAGTCGAAACCAGTTTTCATCATTTGTTGATTTATTTAATGCATTGCAATAACTCTTTTGTTACACTTTCCATACTTTCCGCTTATTTATGTTGACTTTTTATTTACTTAAAAACTTTGTATTACACCCATGTCGGTAAACCCGCACAAGCTGTTCTTCGTTGAAATCATTTACTTTTTATTAATGTACGAAAAATAACTTTTACAAGTGTGATTTAGTATTTTTTTAACTTCATGATAACGTTCTTTTCTGGTAGCCTGAAGTAGCATTCGTGTGATCAGTTCATTAATTTAAAATACGAATGGGGACGAGAGAAAAAAAAAAGTAAATCTATTAAAGAAAAAAGGTTTCTAATTCATTATCTCCTTGTAACTATATTAGATTTGAAAAAAAGATTTTTGAAGACGAAAAGTTACACTTAAATAAGTTCTACCGCCACAATTAAAAAAAAAAAAAAAAGAAGAAAAAAAACTTTCCCATGATTTTTGTACCAATCAATTAATTTGAACTCTACTGATTCTAGGACCCGTCACTTCAGTTGTTGGTTTAGCCGAAAAAAACTATAGTAGCGAAATTTTAAATTTAATTTAAATACACTTTTTAAATGTTTACTTGATCGATAAGACAAAGAAGAATGTTTATGTTCTGCTGATATCAATCAGCGATAAAGTTTATTTTCAAAGATTCTGGATCAAAAACTCTGGAATATTTCTCAAAAGTCAAAAACATAACTTAAGGAGCTTTTTTTGTGGTTTGTGTCATAATTCAAATTTCAAATGTTTCAAGCTGTTAATCACGTGTAACGTTTTTGTGCTGTTCAGTTAAATTGAAATTCTCAACGTTTTAACTTTTTTAAAAATAAAACTAAATTGGTTTAGAGAACGATGAAAATGGCGAATTACCTCGTCAAACTAAGCGACAGCATGTCGCGTGTATCCTAAAAAGCGTGCATTTATTCTTCTTTATTACAATCCGAATCGTCCACCAATGAAAGAAACTATTTCATAAACAAAAGCGGTTGGCGTTCTGATTAATGAGGAGGCGCGGCCTTTGGGATCGGGCGGGTTTGGGAGTTTGGTTGAACGGTGCAGTCGATTTAAAGCCGTTTACTGGGATTTTTAATATTGGACCTACAATTCATAACTGCAACATTTCTTTCTACCCCCTCCTCGACTTTCGAATTGTTTGCTTTTTGCCTTGAACTTGAGATACCACATCAAATTTCTTACAAACTTTTTCGGCATCATGACGGATCGGACGTTTCACGTCAAGCTGATACCCGAATTTACTGACTCGGTGACCAGACAAGCAGTTACTGAATGAATTGAAAAAGCAGAACTGTGTGGAATCAAGAAGGTTGAACATGCTCTTCCCTTGAGATTGCCTGGTAGGGCATTTGCTATCTACCAGCTGTACAGAGCAAAAAGCAGATGCTGAACAGATAAAATGAGCCCTCTGGTTTGCTTTTTGTCGAATTGTTTATTAGCCTATGAGCAGTTCATGGAGGATGAGTCTGTTGACGTGTTTCTAGCCGATTTGAAGAAGCTAGAAGGACTATTTGTTGAGATATCCGAGCAAGGACTAGCATGTGCATTCATAGCAGGTTTACCAGCACACGTTAATCAACCACTGTGCAGATTGAAAATATGACTACAAGTCAACTGTTTGACCGAGCTCAGGTCATAATGAAGGATCAGACACTGATTGAGGAAATGGCTGTGGCTAGCATTTCACCAGTCAGAGTGGCAGCTGATACCCTTCCAAATGTTAAACATTGGGAGGGTATGTGATGCTATTAATGCTCTGGATGGAATCACATTTCCAAAGACTGGCCTCTTACACAAGAAGATGCACATGCCCGTCAGCCATGCAGGACACACACAACAATGCATTGCTTCTGGTGTCATGGATTAGGCCACATTGCTTCACTGTGTCTAGGAAAAAGATGAAGGGGACAAGATGTCAGCCCCAGTCTGTTCCCTAAGTGAGTTGTGAATGAGGCACTACCTGTTTTAGACATTCAAGTGAATGGAATCAAGAGAGTGGCACTGGTGGGCACAGGCTGCTCATCAGCCTGTCAATGCTGGCAAGAGATGGCGGTGGACGTACTCACTATAAATGGTAACACCCTTAAATGGAGTGGAGTTGGAAGCATCAAGCTTGATGTGGATTATACAACCCCACTCAATGTCAAGGTCTTGGTAGTGGATGGAGAGCTATTGGATTTTGACTCTGTTAAAAAAGTGGGTCAACTCCAAATAATGGAGTGTGGCAATGTATGATTTCCCAAGTGTAGGATGGCTTGTTGCGCCACCATTAAAAAGAACCCGATTTCTTTGTCGAATTCAACCCAAAGAAGATATGGGTTGCATCATGGAAGTGGTCAGGTGGTCAATCACTGGAGAATTTGCAAAACAGGATGCATGAGTACCCAGTATCAAAAGGTGTCAAGGAAGGATATGACCATGAGCTGCAGATCTGGCTTGATAACGGTTGGTTGCAGCCTTATCCTGAAAAGGAACTTGGTCCTTCAAAAGGTTTAATTTTATTGATAGCAGTGGTGCAGTAAAACAAAAGTAAAGTGTGGCCAGTATTAGACTATCAGGAACTGAATGAGTGCTTAGACATACACACAGTCAATGCTGATGTGTGTGCACAGAAACTGAGGAAGTGGTGCCAAGAAGAACCTGATGTCGCTATCCTTGATATATGGCAGGCCTATCTACAAGTGTATAGCCACAAATCACTTTGGTCACTTTGTTCTTCAAGGATCAAAGATATTGCTTGACTCAAATGAGTTTCAAGTTGAATGTTGCACCAGCCATAACAAAGACCATTTTGGATGCCACGTTATCAAAAAACAAGTCAGTGCAATGGGCAACCTCATCAAATATTGATATTTACATTGATGAGAACAAGATTCAGCAGATTGTGTGAAAGAGTACTCGACTGCTTTTGGTCTGATCGGCAAGGATCCTGAGCAGTTATGGGACAGCACTTGTGTTCTGGGTCTGCATGTCAAGCAGGAGTAAGACTCATTTAAGTGGTGGCGTGGAAATGACATTCCATCAGTTCCTGAGGTCCTGATGCAATGCAACAT
This sequence comes from Acanthosepion pharaonis, assembly GCA_903632075.3. NCBI lineage: Eukaryota > Metazoa > Mollusca > Cephalopoda > Sepiida > Sepiidae > Acanthosepion > Acanthosepion pharaonis. The sequence continues at coordinate 77,066 of CAHIKZ030005257.1, read as the reverse complement.
CTTCTTGTGGTGTAGAAAGCTGGTGGGTCATGTTCCTGAGTGTGGTTGGCTCCGTGTTCCTGCATCATTTGCTAAATGCAGAACAATGTCGATCATGTCTAGCTGGAATGATGAGGTGACAGATGCTCCTTGAAGAACATGATTGAGGGCATAGTGGCAAGAATACACCAGAATGACACTGCACACAGCAATTGGTGCACAATCACACTTATGACGTGTGTTGATACAAGTTTTCTTGCCACAGGGGTTTAATTAGAGGTTGACTGAAACATTGTAGAAAATGCATGTTGACTGCAACCTGTGAATGACACACAACATATCAATTATCAGAATTGGATGCTATCCTGAAGGGCATTAATTTAGCACTACAATGGGATGCACAGACTCAGCATGTGTGCACCAGTGGGTATTGGACATGCTCACCGGCAAAGCCAGAATATGAACTAAAGTGGCAAATGCGATGCTGATCTGGAGGCATTTGAGTACTCTTGAAAAGCTGGTTCAAGAGTATAAGTTATTGATTACCATAAGTTCAGTGACGTTAAATCAGAATCTAGTGGATAAGCTCACAAGAGTACCACAATGATAGTATGGTGTGATCAAGAACAAGTTTGAACCAGCACAACCTATATGTGCTTCCATGGTGAACGAAACCTCTCTGGACCAGATAAGTGCCATACATTGCCAGAGTGGACATCCTGGCATCAGGCAGACACTGTATTTTGTGAGACTAGTTCATCCTATGATGTCCAAGGCAACTGTCGGGGCATTGGTCAGAAAATGTAAAGAATGCTAGTGAATTGACCCAGTCTCAAGTTGTTGGCCATGAAGCAACTTGAGTGTGACTGGAATCTGGACCTGCTTGGGAATGGATATTACTCATTATGGTGGACAACACTACCTTACATTGATTGACTGTGGCCCAAGTTGATTTGCGATATAGCAGTGTCTGCTTCCACGAGACTTAAGTGTCATTTGACAGTCAGAAACTTTTTTTTTTTTTTGAATGAGGCCCACAATCGGAAATCCTAACCAACAATGATACTGCATTTCAAAATAAGTCCTTTAAAGATTTCTTAGATGACTGGGGAGTCCGACTTTGTTTTCGCATATGTGCCTGCAAAAAACGACACAGTAGAAAGATCTCATCAGATCATAAAGAGAATTGCAGCAAGAAACAGTGTTCAATAATGGAGGCAGTGTAATGGCATAATATCACACCAAAGAATGACGCATTGTCCACTACTGTCCCTGCCAATATGAGTCACTGTTACCATCTTAGAGTGAAGAGAATTACAACATTACACCCTCATGGCCAGTGTACCTCCAGGTATCAAGTAGGTCACATGACAGACATTGTAAGTCAATAAGCAATAATAGTTGACAGGATGCCTCAGCATGTAAAAGATCTTTGCCTATTTCATAGACTTATCTGATACTGATTGGGTAATTGAGATCTGTGAATCTGATGTTTCCCCAGACACGGAGGTTCCGAAAATTCTGGATACACCTGATGACTCTTTGGGAGACAACTCTCCGACACATGTAATGGAGATGGTCCCATTATGATGAAGCACCAGGGTAAAGAGATCCATTCCAGGCTGTCTGATTTGTGATCATGAGATCAGCGGGAAGTGTAGCAAAAAAAAAATGGGTACTGGGCAGGTATTAATCAATAGAGAGCTATATAACACCAGCTTTTTCTCAGTTGTGAGGGACGCTCTCAGTGTGCAGAAAACCAGACAAGACGAACACAAGCTATTTTGGTCCACTTCCATGATGCTGTCCACACTTTCTTTTCCTGATCAAACTCAATACTAAAGTCCGGTTCCTCTATGGTGAGAATTGCACATAGGGATGGTTTTCTATTGAACACATATTAATGCTTCCCTTTTAAGGTGTTTCACTTTGATTCCCTGATGTTCCAAGGCTTCATATTTGTTCTTAACTATGACTGCATTTGTTTCTTTGCAAATGGAATTGCTTTGGTGTTTGTTATATTGCAGTTTAGGTATTTTGGGTTATGTGGCTTGTGGAATTCCAGACTAGTTTGTTGTGTTCACTTTCATACAAAAGCTCTTTGGAAAGGCGGCCCTAATCCATCTTCTCTTCTATTAACTATGGGTTAATTAGCAGAGCAAACTGAGTTCTCTAGACTTCAGTAGCAACCAGTCGAGGAGAGGACAACTCTGAATTCAAAACCATCCAGAAGAGGGATGATCTCCATCAGACACATCGACTATGACAACAATACACATGGTGTACCTATGACCCGAGTGGGTTCCAGTGATTGTGCACAGAAATTTGGTTTTGTAGTTTTTATTTTTAGTTTGTATATAACTGAGAAGTCAGTTTTTATGGTCAGCATTTGGGTCTGTTTTAGCATGCAAAACTATTTTTAAAAAATGAAATAAAAGGATCAAAGAGAATGGCAGAATAACTACAGATTTATGACCAATTTGGTTATCAAGCTTTTGTGATTAAAGTAGTTATGACAACATTCAACAAAGACAAGCTCCAGAGTGGTGGGATGCAAGTTCAAATCTAGTTAGAAGCTACTTCTTTATTTCCCATTTGGTGTGACTTCCTTTTTTATTTTTTTTTTGATCTGGAATTTTTTGATAAAAAGCAACAATTAGTTGAACAATAAATAAATTAATGTCAATGTTACTTGTATATTATTATGTTAATTTCTATATATATTTAATGATTATTTTTTTAATTATTTTCTTCTACAATGATATACTATGACTATATACTTTTCAATATATTTCTAAGTTAAATTACAGATTTTAAGTAGTAAAAGTTTTAAAATAATTAACTACTTGTGCCTTATTCATACAACTTTTTCATTTAACAATTTCTTTAAAATTTCAGCTTGTCTAAATTTCCTGAAATTATGCAAGACCAAGTATTACAATTTCTGCTTGTTTCACTCCGTGCAGGTAAGCAAAGTAAAATTGTTATTGAGGATAATGTACAGGTAGCTAAATCAACTTGTATATAAAACATACATAAAATACAATGTATTACATATAAATATATATGTGTGGGATAACGATATATAATTTTTTGTATATCAAGAACATGTTTTATCTCTTAGGATTTAATTGGGTTAGGTTTGTTTATATGACTATGCATGTGCATAATGAGAGGCACTGGGGATTTTAAATTTAAAAAAAAAATCATTTTTTTAATTTTTTTTTATTTGTTTTGGGTATATCATCTAGCCAATTTCATTTAGATTTTTTTTCTTTTGTTTCCATCATCTTTGTTATTAAATATCCCACATTGTGATAACAGAAGATTTGCTAATAATGAGTGATATCCATGCTGAGAGGGTGCCAAGTAATGTTCATTTCCAGTCTACCCTTTTTCTAATGGACTGGCACAGGATCTCTTGATGTGCACTCCACACAGGTCCCAATGACTGATTTTACCATGGCCTTTGTCACAGAAGGACAAACTCTTCACACAAAATGTATTACACAATACTCCTGAATGCCCACTGTATTGATGTACTTCCATTATCTGATTAATGGTGTTGAGGGAAGAAGCACACACCTGCTGCATAGGTTCAGCTCCCTTTTTGGCTATATTGAGCCACCTTTGAGGTACACAGGTCATCTTGTTTGCCAAGTTCTGGTTTGACGTAACCAGCATCATGTCAACAGACAACTTATATTCTTTGACCATTTTCTTCATTGTGCTCAACCTTCTACACACCAGGAGCGAGTGAGATGCTTTGATAAATTCACTAGCTTCGCCCGTGAGGGTGTCAGATAACCAGTGGTACACACAAGGAATCAGTTTTTATGTATAGACTCTTTCCTTGCTGGAGAGCCAAATTGAGGCCTTTGAATGCAGCATCCAGTTCAACCAAGTTGATATGTTGGGCATTGTTTGTTGGCTGAAGCCAACATGCATCTTCCAACGTTGCTCCATCTTTTTCCAGCAGCACTCATGTCTCTAGGGAGCTTGCATTGACCCATACATTAATTTCAGATCCGTTTACACATCAGTCATCCCAGGCAGGATCTTTCTGTTGCACTCTGTCCATGGTTTCCCTCTGAAAGTTTTCCACTGACTTAACCAGATATTAACTCACAACTCTTTGGGTCCTGTCACTGGATCTAACTAACGCCTTTATCCACTGTGCCACTGTTTCCTTGAGGGAAATTAACAGGAGATAACTGATAACTGACATCCATATATATATATATATATATATATATATATATATATATATATATATATATATAATGTGTGTGTACACTGAGGTCAACACCAAGTGTTGAAAATGTCAAAGCATTAAACAGATTGCCACTGCTTTTTGTGTTCCACTTTTATATTTATATATGCTCTATCTCTGATATTGACCTCTTGTGCTCTTAATATCAGTCAGTTATGTTCGATGCATGATACATGCTTAGGCGATCATGTATCTTTCGGTACATGACTGACAAGGCAGATTTTTTTCCAGCTGTAGGGTGCTATTACTTTCTGCAGTAGACCAATTGCTATCCAAGGCTATAGAACCTGGTCTGTCCTGCTATTTACCCATAGCTGGGGTGGGGGAGGGGGTGTGTGAGGATTCATACCTTTCCCAAGGGTATTAGCACGTAAGTGAATGCATTAGATTCGACTGGAATTTGAACTTGACTCTCTGATTCTTCAATCCAAGCTGCTATCCATCAATCTACAGTGTTTCCTCCTTAAAAATATAGCATACTTTAAAACTATTTTTTTATTGTGTGTGTGTCTGTGCAAATTGAAAATATGGTTTAAATCCAAGAAGATGCTTAAATAACATTTTTCTTATGAAGCTAAATAATGAGCAAAACATATCAAATCCGTAAAGGTTTCTCTACTTGTTCCATATGTAATCATATATACACATATATAAAACATTTCTCAGAGCACCTAAATGCCCTTATCCAAAACAGCAATGTAGATCTGAACATAAAGAATCATATCATTTTTGATGGGTACCAAGCTAGTAAACAAAATTAATAGTACAATCAAGTATTACATTTTCTGTTTTTCATTCTGTGTAGGTTAAAAGTAAGGTTTTACACATTACTAAGTAAATAAAAAGACTGCATGAACATAAGTGTTTTCACACCTTTGAAGTTATTTTATTTCTTTTCTCAATATTGATGTGGTAAATTCATTTAATATAAAAGCTAAATGTAACATTTCTTCAAATTTTTATGACATTTTAATAAGACCATAGAACTTAAAAGAAAGGTAAAAGATTTTGAAGATTAGGATAAACTCATAGAATCACTTTTTTATATACAAAGAATATTCTGATTAAAGATTTATTGCAATAAATAAATTTATTAAAATGTATATTTGTATAATTTATCCATACATAAATAATCCTGTCATTTTTCTCCAGATGCAATGTTAGTACAAAAAATGAAACAACTTATTAATTGCATACACAGTCTGATTAAATTTTATTATCAGATTTATTTGTGTATATTTTGATTTCATCCATATTTTTTTCTTTCTTTTTTAATTGTTTGTATGTTATTTCTTTAGAGGAACCTTGTGGCACAGACTGGGGATCCTACTGGCACTGGACGAGGTGGAGAATGTATCTTCAGGTAAATAGTTTTAATTTTCTGTCTGAATTTTAGAGATGAGAAATCATTTTACATTAATTTATTTGAACTAGTTTACTCATCTTAGTTACTATAAGAACAACATTTTGGGCCATTGTATTCACCAGGCTTCTTCTACATGTCTGTTTGGCAAATATCTAGAAATTTTGGGCCAAAACTCATTACTCAGTCCCTGGAAATAGTGTTTTCAGTCTGCTAGCCATATCACGGGAGATAACTCATCCATTTCCTGCTAATTCAATCAGTGAACTTCTTTTATTATTTTTACGTTGATGTTCACTCTGTACAAGGCCCAAGAGCCACTCGAGGTAGGGTTACAGAATAAGGGGCTTAATATCATGATATGGCTAGCAGACTGAAAACATAAAGCTTAATAGGAGTAGATAGATTTGCCTATTGTCCAGTTAACTCCTCCCCAGTCTTTTGAACAAGAGTAGAGGTTTACCATTTGTTTCCTGTTTAGGAATGGGTTTCCAGTTCCTTCTAAAATATTTTCCTTCTCTTTCATCTCCAGTGGCCCTTTGCATCTATCAAGGTGATAATGTCAAGCTCAAGGTGATAATATTAAGCTTTATGTTCTGTGGTTCAGTAGAAAAACCTACTGAACCACAGAACATCTTCACTGATTGAACTTGGATATTGAAATAGTTGTACTCCCATTTTTCAGCTGATTGTAATTCAGATTGTCTGTGTTCAAAATTTGTAAAGTTTTCGCAGGCAAAGATTGGGAAAATATTTATCCTTTTAGATAAAAATACAGTTTACATTGAGCCCTGTCAGAGTTAACTATGGAGGTAACAGCCTTTTGCTGTTATTGACTGGACAAGTTAGCTAGTCATGAGAAAGTGGTTTGACCAAGTGCTCACTCTCCGTCAACCATCGTTACATGCCATTGGTGTAATATTTTATCCAGTTATCTAATGACAGAACACAGTACAATGAGAGATGGATGCATGCCTTTTCTAAGAACAGTAGTAAATCAGTTATTTCTTATTCCTTTATTGTTCCCCTTCTGCTCAGGACTGTTGCTTACTAGATAGAATTTCTGCTAGTATAGATAAGGACTGCTCTATACATTCATCTGCAAATATCTATTTGGCAACTTTGAATACTCATCATGTCTAGTTGATTCATCAGTCTAATGCTACTGACCTCACTGACATCCAGACTTTGAACTTCTCATTTGCTCAATCTCTCACTCAAATAGTACATTTCTTTACTCATTTCCCTAGTAATTTCTGACAGATACACTTCTTTACTTGATCTGTTCCTTACTCCTCCCTGGACTCATGTCATGCTCTGCAGCTCTGTCCAACTTTGACCACATGGTAGTATCTGAAGATATTTCTTTCCATTCATTTATTACACAAGAACCCCTATTAGCATGACATCTTTTTGTTACCAACACACTGAAACTCATTTCTGGATTTTCT